>JAOXNO010000003.1:33639818-33652341 GCA_028565335.1 Limnodromus scolopaceus
GGCCCAGCCGGACCCCCGGAGCAGCAGCAGGAGCCCTCGCCAGGTCGGTGCCTGCGCCTCCCCGGACAGGCCCGCCAAGGTCTGCCGGGGCCGAGCCCCCTCCGAGCCCGGCGCGGCCGCGGCCTGGCCCGCGGCGGGTCCCCGCTCCCGGTAGGGGCGGTGGCCCCGCAGGTTCCCCGGTGACCGTCCTCCCCGACCTGCTCCCGCCGCGGGCGGCCTCCTCGCTCGGTGATTTTCCTCCCGCGGGCGGCGGGACACGGCAGCGTCTCGCCCGTGGCCGTTTCCTGGTGCGGGGGGCTCGGCCGCGGGTGGGATGGACACGCTCACCGCTGCCCTCCCCTTACCGGGGCCGGGCCCACCGGGAGGGAGCCGAGGGGACGCCGTGCGGGGTTGTGGCCCCCGTTCCGTGGGGGCCTGCGGGATCGCTGCCCACCGGAGCCCCCTGGAATGGGTTGGGACCGGGGGTCTGCTCGGTGCTGCAGTGTCACCGGGGCCGAGCGGGTCCCCCCCTGCAGTGGGAAGCGAAACCTCTCCGGTGGGACCGGGGAGCAGGCTGGGACCGGCACCGAGCACCCGTGTGTGTGTGTGTGTGTGCACGGGGGGGGTGGTCGTGATGTCCAGAGCCTCTGACAGGCTGGGAGGGGGCTCCCAGAGCCTCCTCCTTCCTTTATCCGTGTCAGCAGAGCTCAGACCGGCCGGGTGGGCACATCCCCGGAGGGAAGAGCCGCTGTTGAGCTGCCTTGGGTGGGATTTGGGGTCACCAGGGGACCCCCATGGGGAGAGACGGGGGGGCGGCTCCAGAGAAGTGCTGTCCTGACTCCGTGTGTAACTTGGGGGGGGGGTCACCCCGTTGGTTTGGGTTCCTTTATCTGTGTCAGCAGAGTTCAGACCGGCCGGGTGGGCACATCCCTGGGCAGCAGGGAAGAACTGCTCTTGAGCTGCCTTGGGTGGGATTTGGGGTCACCAGGGGACCCCCATGGGGAGAGATTGGGGGTTGGGGGGAGGCTCAGGAGAAGCGCTGTGTGACTGACTTTGTGTGTAACTGGGGGGGGGAGAGGGGGGTGTCACCCCGTTAGTTTGGGTTCCTGGGAGGGCTGTGTGAGCCGATTGGGAAGAAAGCAAAATAAACAAGAGTATGAAATCTGCACCGGGAGAGAGCGTTCCCGTGCGGCGTGCCCGCCTGCTGCCGGTGAACCGTGCTCCTCCGCCCGCCCGGGGCCACCACGGAGACCCTTTGTGGGGGGCACAGCCCCTTCCCCAACCCCTGGGTCACTACTGAGGGGGTCTCCCGCCTGCCTTCCCTCCTTCCCGGCGCCGTCCCCCGGCCGGCCTGCGCTGGAAGGGGGTGACGTCACCGTGTTTACACGGGGCTCGTGGCACAGTTCTGCGATCAGGAATGTGGAGAATGGGGCCTGCGTTGACTCATGCGCGGTGCTGTCACCTCCCTTGTGCTGCCTCCCGGCCGAGGAGAGAATTGGCTGCGCTTGTGCTGAGTTCAGGCCTTTTGAGCTCTGGGGAAATGTGTTGAGGCTGCATTTTCTCCGTTGCAGTCATCGCGTTTGGCACTTTTCAGTGGTGATCTTTCTTCAGGAAGCGATCAAAAGCTGAGCAATCAGCAGTCTGGAGAGTTTAGGCCAAGTTTGGTCTCTCTCCTGGTGCCAGTTCTCTGGGTGTCCTCTCTGTGAGCTGCCCTGTCTCTGATCCTTCAAACGGGACCCAAAAAATAGCCAACAACTAGCCTTGGGGTTGTTCTTCCCGTTCTGACTGACTTGTGTGTTGCTGTGTCTCCTTTCGATGCCCTTGGGAAGGGGGAACCTGGATGGCACCAGCCCCCCGGCGTGTTCCCCAGCGCACCCCGAGATGCTCTCTTCCCAACACCCTGCCTGAGGCCGCACGTTTGCTGCCTGGTTCGTTTTATTTCAGCTCTGCTGGAACGAAGGAAGCTTAAGTGCTTGCCGGGCAGCTGGGAATTCTTCAGCGCCACAAGGCAAACCACGTTTTGGTGGTCCTGCTGGTCACACCTGCCCTCGGCAGGGGTGCTGCGGGGGTGACATTACCAGTGTCCCCAGCTATTCCCTTCCTCCTCCCCCCCTGCCCAGCAGCTGTGTTCTTTGCCAAGTAGGAGCAGAGCAAAGAAATACAACGGTACGGGAAAGAGGGAAGAAAGAACGGGTTTTATGAAGCCCATGTCCGTGTGCTGTCCCTCCTGTGTCAGCCTGCTGCTCTGCAGCTCCTTTCCGTGGATGGCAAAGTGACCCTTTCCGCACCGGCACGGTCGGGCTGTAGCGGACGTCTCGCTGGAAGCATTGTCCTCTGGGTATAAATAGCCTCCCTGCTGGCAGGCTGGAGGCTTTGGGAGCGTCTCTGTCGGTGTCCCGGGGAACGCTGACCCCGTTCACCTCTACTAGGTGGTAGATGCATTGCGGGGAGCCTGCGCCACAGCTGCTAGAAGAGCATAAATTCGTATTTGCTGACTTGTGCATCTGGTTCTTGGCTACGACTGTACATCAGTGCCTCTTACGCTGAGCGAAGCGGTAGCACACACAATTTCTGTTGGCTGTTTGGCAGTGAAGAGACAAAAGGTGCAGAGGTGTCTGTAGACCGTGCTTGCACAGGAACCCTTGCCTTGCTTAAGGAGATGTGGGGTTCCTGGCTGTTTGAGGCGAGTAATATCTGAGTGGATTAATTAATTGGGCAGTGCAGTAGCACTCTGAACTAAAGCCTGAGGGGAGGAGGTATGTGGGGACAGGAGAGGAGCTTGGGCATGTCTCCCGTGGCAATGAAGGGGTTTGTTCTCCTCTGGTTTTGGTCACCCTTAATCTGTTTTCTTAGGAGCATACCTTGGCTCTGAAGATAAGGGAGGGAGAAGGTGGGTCTGTGCCCTGACAGTGCAGGGACAGATAGGGGCTTTTTCACAGAAGAGACCTACAGCTGGGCTCCACTCTGCGAGACCAGGAGAGTTGAAGGATGCTGAGGCATCGGCCCAAATTCGTGATGGGATTTCCTTGTGCTGCAGTATTGAGTTGTCCTTCTGCTCCTTGGGAACAGTTGGCTGCAGAACTTTGACTTGAATCTGGATGTGGTGGCTTTCCTGGGAAGGAGAAAAAGTTTGGAGAGGCACGAGCGCAGCAGTGATGCCCAGCGAGGGGTGTCGTGGAGGCAAAGGCTTCCCCTCACTCCTTGCCCAGGGTCACCCGTTCTTAAACTGTATGGGCTTGGGTCCTTGGGGCACCTGGGGTCTGGTAGGACTCCTGTCCTGGGGGGTTTCTGGGCTGTGCTTGGGCACCCGTGGGAAGGGCGCTGGAGCCACAGCTGCCGTGCTGTCCCCGGGAGTGACGGGGATGAGGCTGGGAGCAGGAGGCGCAGCGAGCCGGTGTGCTGAGTCAGCATGACTGGCCCCGAGCAGCCCTGCTCTGGACCCAGCCCGCTGCCTGCCAGGCTATTTTTAAAAATGTGGCTTCCGTGTATTCTGACTCCTCCTAGTTTTTTTAATTTCCCCCACCCCAAGTGAAAAAAAAAAACAAAACCCAACCAAAACAGCATTGTCACAAAGTCACCGTGGGAGTAGGGGTGTGGAAGGGCAGCAGTTTCTGCTCGGGAACAGAATCTGCTGCTTGTGAGTTCAGCTCAGGCGGGTGTTTGTCGAGTGTCGCCCGGGGAGGGGGGGTGGGATGTACAGCTGCAGGGGGTGATGCTGCTGGACCCGGCCGTGGGGGTGTCACGGGGTCTGCTGTGTCCTGGGGGGGGGCTAACCTGTCCTTCCTTCCCTTCCAGAACCTGATTGACAAGGCTGTCGTGTTATGACGACCCCCAACAAAGGAAACAAGGCCTTGAAGGTAAAGCGGTGGGCGCGGGAACGGGGTGCAGGCGGTGGGTGCCCCCGCTCTAGGTCTCACGAGCGTGTGCCACCTTCTCTTCCAGGTGAAGCGGGAGCCAGGCGAGAATGGGACCAGCTTGACAGATGAGGAGCTGGTGACCATGTCCGTGCGGGAGCTGAACCAGCATCTGCGGGGCCTGTCGAAGGAGGAGATCATCCAGCTGAAGCAGCGTCGGCGCACGCTGAAGAACCGGGGCTACGCGGCCAGCTGCAGGGTCAAGCGCGTCACCCAGAAGGAGGAACTGGAGAAGCAGAAGGCAGAGCTGCAGCAAGAAGTGGAGAAGCTGGCCTCCGAGAACGCCAGCATGAAAATGGAACTCGATGCTCTCCGCTCCAAATACGAGGCTCTCCAGAACTTCGCCAGAACCGTGGCCCGGAGCCCCGTGACCCCTGCGCGGGGGGCTCTCCCCTCCAGTATGGGGCCCCTCGTCCCTGGCAAGGTTGCTACCACTAGTGTCATCACGATAGTGAAATCCAAAACGGACGCCCGGTCTTAGTGAAGCGAGTGTTGCCTGAGCTTGTCTGTGCAGGGCAATTAGGCACAAAACCAGCCTGGAATCCCCAAAGCACAAACCCTCCCCACACGGGTCCGGGTTCCTTCTACTTGGCCCAGGACTGGCCTGCTGATCACTCCAGTTTTGTTTTGTTGTGTCCAGATTGGTATGAGCAGTGGTGACGCATCCCTTGTCCTGTGCAGACGGAGCCTCCCGCCCCGCGCTCTGTAGCCCTCGGGACAGACTGCGAGATCTTGGTTTTTCCAGCCAAAGAAAGTCTGTGCAGCGTGGCCGACGGCAGGGCCGGAGGGGGGAGGCTTTCTTCCCCGGGGGCCGGGAACGCTGATTTTCGGTCGCTTCCAAAGGCTTTATTTCATTACTCTTCCAGGTGGTGCATCTCGGCGCCTGAACCTGCTGCTTGTGTCTCCTTTGGTACCCATAGTCGCAGTTGGGGTGTTCTGTGTAATAGGTTTTTTTTTTTTTATTCCTTTCTAGGTGTGCCTCTGTGCCCTGACAGCGGGTTTTCCCTCAGACGTGCGTTGCGTTAGCCATGTAAACTAGCAGTGCTGGAAAGGAAGGTGCCTCCGTGGGCCCTGTCCCTGCCCCGGTGATGGGGAGGGGGCCAGGCGGGGGGCCACCGGGGGAGGGAGGGACGGACGGTACCGTGTTGACTGCAGGCCGGTTTTGTGCCTAATGCGTTGCACTGAACAAGACCAAAATCACTAGTCGTTCCCGTGTTTTGAGGGTATCAAGTGTCTCTAGTGTGATGGTTTACACAACCAGTTAAATAGCCCTTTATTTAAAGAGAGAAACATCATTTTAAGAGTTATTAAATTATCTAAGTTTAAAATTAAAATCAGACAGAAGAGAGAGCGTATTTATAGTCAGCTTTTTTTATCTGAGAGGGCGAGAATATTTGACCGTACGAATGGGGAAATATTCTCGGAGACTTTGCTAGTTAAAAGTTAATAAATAAATAATTTTAAAGTTTCTCATGAACCTCCCGCAAACTGTTTGTGGCTCTGAGGTTAGTTTTTATAAAGAGTTATCAGACTTTATTTATAAAACTTAGAAAAAAGAAAAAAAAAAAAAGACAAAAAAAGAGGCAAGTCCTGTTTGATATCTTTTTGCAATTGTACCAAAAGTGACTTATTCTCGACCTTGCTGGCTTCCGTTGTGTCCCCTCGTGTTGCGCTCTCTGTGCTCTCAGAGCTCTCGCGTGGCGCTGTGCTGTGGTGGTGCCAGTGGCTGCCTTTGCCGTCTGCTGTCGTTTCGTGCTGCCGTCATTTTCCCAAAGCTCAGCCCCGGAGATGGAGCTGGAATCTCTCCCAAGTCCTTCAGAAGGATTCTGGCACGCTGGGTAAAGGGACCGCTGTTCTTGAAGGCAAAAAAGGAATGGCTGGTGCAAGGAGGTAGTGATGCCTGCCCAGAAAATACTGCTCTGCTGGAGGAGCTGAGCAGCTGACAGCGGGGAGCTCCGTTACCTGAACGGGGAGAACGTTGTGCTTTCCTTTCCCCCAGCAAAGCTGGTAGAGAAGTAACGTGAGGGAGAATTGTCCAAGTTCAGGAGGAGACTGGTGGGATTTAACTCTGGAATTGGATCCTGTGGTCAGAATGGGTGTTGTTCTTGTGGCTCGCCTGACGAGGGGTGACCTGCCTGCCTTTTGGGCAGTGCAGGACCCGTCCCGAGTGTCTCCACAGCACTGAGAATTGAGCTGTGGCAATGGTTACTGTCTTTCCTGGTGGAGCTTCTGTCCGTGGCTGTTGGAAGTGTGTTTAGACCTACAGCTGTGCGACACAGCTGAGAAGCTATTTGTGGCCAGGCTCCATTTCTACAAATGCTTTGATCACCCTCCTCTCTCCCCTCCCCAAAGATATGAGCTGATTACTGGGTTGTTTTAGCGAACCAGGAGGTGGGGGTGAAGTCCATGTGATCTCCTGGCCGCGGAGGGGACGAACCAGGATGGCACAAGCGAAATTGAAGTCTTGCGGGGAGGTGCCGCACTGGGTGGTTTTTGGTGATGTGTTTCTCACGTAGCTGAGCCCGTACTGCCGTCCTCTGGGCTGACGAGCAGGTAAATCCAATGGGAGCTGGAGTGTGGCAGGAGAGGAGCAGATAGTTGGTGGGGATTTCCTGCTGGAGGTGGAGATCAGCTTTACTCTGGTTGATTGGGAGTTTAGGAAGAAGCTGTTTGGGATGCTTTTCCCAGTGAACTTCCTGGACGAGGAGCGGGTTAGAATATTGCCTGCAGGCCTCCCCCTCCCAGCCCTGGGCTTTCTATTCCCTGAGCTGAAGTGTCTGATGTGCTGCCTCCCAGCCATTCACTGGAGGGGCTATGCACTGAGCAGCATAGAGCTCTGGGCTCTAACCTTTGTCTTCCAGATAGTGAGGTGGTGCCTGGAAGAGGTGAGATGTTTCCAAACATGGAGGCCTCCAGTTGGCCTGGGGTGTCAGTCCCAACTCTGTCCCTCCTGGAACCAGTCTGAGATTGAACCTAGAGCCCATTTCTGAACCCAGCTGGGTGAGCAGCCACGGCTTTGTGTATGGGGCTGGGTAGGAACTGAGCTCCAGGGGCTGGAGGTGTGAGGAGGGCCCCATCAACAGAGCAGATGATGGGCAATCCTGCAGCCATGGTGCACTTGCTTCCATTGTACTTTGCAGCAAGGAATGTCCGGGCCCTTCCCTGCCTGCTGGGTGGCAACGGCACTGCTTTGGAGGGAGACTGTGAGTCAGGAGGACAGAGCAGGCAGCAGCACCGACTCCACCAGATGTTAACGCTGTTGTTTCTCCTCCCCTGTGCTCTGCTTGCTGGCTCATGGCCCCAGCCTGCTCTGAGTGGCCCAGGGTGTTCGATGACGACACTCATGTAGTGGGGAGCAGGGGCAAAGCCATGGCTGTGTATGGCCAACCAGCTCTGCGGGTGCCGGGCTGGCTGTCAGCGGGGACGTGGTCCCCTTGAGCGCCGCTTCCCTGTTGCTAGCATTTTGGTTTTGTTCTCAGTGAAGTGCTGGACCCCAGAGTGATGTATTTCCGCAGTGTCTGAGGAGTCTCCCGTCCTGCCCCGGGGAACCCGGTCCCCCCTGCCATCCGGCTTCCCTCGGGAGGCCACCCTGCCCCGAGCCGTCACGCTGCCCTCTCTCTCGTTATATAGCGTTCTGGAGTGTGACAGTTCTTGTTCCTGAGGTGCTCGTTCCGTTTGGTTTCCTGCTGTGAAGGGTGTCGTGTTTTCTTTCTCCTTTTCCCGGTGCCGGCGGTTGGGCCGGATGGGGCCTTGCCCGTAGAGCCAGCCCGTGGAGCGGAGCCCCTGCTGCCGCCGCCGCTTTGTGTATCTTGTGGTGAATTGTGTAAAGTGACCCCCGCCTCGGGCGGGCATCGCTCCCCCCGGGACAGGGCCGGGGAATCGGTGGACGGGGGTGGGGTGGGGAATCGGCCCTGTGCTCCCTGGCCCGGCCTGCTCTCCCGGTAGCCCGCGGCCCGCTGCGCTGCGGGGCCTGGTCCCTCCGCGGGGCTGGGCGCGGCGGTATTTATTGCTAAGTTATTGCCGGGGCGGCGGGCGGGCGGGCGTTATTTATTGCTATTGTACAGAGTGTCCCGTCCGCGGCCGCCGCTGTTTTGTACGTGACAATAAACCGCTTTCAAACAGCCCCGGCCTGGCCGCTTCCTTTGGGGGGGGTTGTCCGCCGCGGCGGCAGGGAGCGCTGCAGCACCCCGGGGAGGGGGTTGGTGGTGCAGCCGGAAGTGGGTGCTCAGCGAGCCGGAAGCGGAGCGGCGGCGGCGGAAGTAGGGCGCTTCCGGGGAGATGGCGGCCGGCGGCAGCCTGAGCCGCTCGGAGCGGAAGGCGGCGGCCCGCGCCGAGATCCTACGGCAGGAGGAGCAGCGGGACCGGCGGAGACAGGTAACGGCGATGTTCGGCTCGGCCCGCCACGCCACGCCGCTGCGGGCCGCCGTGACCGCCCGTCTGTACCGGGCAGGTGTCCCGCATCTGGAGGAAGCCGCCGGCGGAACGGAGCCCCGAGGAATGTCAGGCGCTGAGCGAGAGCGAGGACATCGTCCGGGACCTGGAGAGGCGCCGCAAGCGGCGTGAGAGGCTGCGGCGGCGGCAAGAGGAGGTGGGCGGCGGGTGGCACCGAGCGGGGGCGGCGCCCCCCCAACCCTCCGCAGCCGCTGCTCGGTTTGCGGGGAGCAGCCCGGGGAGGGGAGAGGAGCCCTGCGCTCCGGAGGGGGGGATGTCGCCGGTCTGGCGGCTGCGGGGGGGGGCGGGCCCTGGAGTTGCGGCCGCCGCGGTGGAAAGCGGCTGAGCCGCCTTACCGGGGGCGGCGCTGGGCCCCGTGTCTGCGGCCTCCCGTCTCTGCCCTCGCTTTGTCTCTGCCTCAGCCTCATTTTCAGCGGCTGCCGGGTTCCAAAAGCGTGTTTTCCAAATGCATGCGGGGTTCCGTGTGTGGGCCCGTCTCTCGGGAGGGTGGATCTGCACGTGCTGCTCTCCAGGAAGCTTTTCCCCTTGGTGTTCCCTGGACAACACCCACGGTCTTTTATTTAGAAACCACTTCTGATAATGTTTGTGGTTTTTTCTGTGCTTTTCCTGGCCTGTATTAAAACTTCTAGGGAGCTTCCCGTTCCTCCGATTGACTGATGTGCTGTATCACAGAAACACATGAACTTGCCCAGTTGTATTTTCCAGGTTTGTGACGAACCAGAGGAGTTAAAGAGAAAGGTGACCGAGCTGGCGGCTGCTGTCCGGAACGCCAAGCACCTTGTCATCTATACCGGAGCCGGGATCAGTACGGTAGGATTCTCTGGGGGTGAGTGGCTGGAGCTTTGGGAGCTCCTTCAGGAGTGTTGCAATATTGTTTGGGCTATTGTTGTGGTTTCTGAATGGCTTCGTGACGTGTGTTCTGAGCGTGGGATGCTGTGTTAACGCTGCTACGCTCCGAACCACGACCAGGACGTTTCCTAATTCACATCTTGGGGTTGTGCCTGCTGCCCGAGAGATTGTGAGGCTGCGTGGCCTCTGTGAGCATGTATATAATGTGCTCCTGAAACAAGTTCTCCAGTTCTCTTCATTCAAATCTCTTCAACTACTTCTGGTGTAAAATATAAAAACAAGTTAGTTAATTAACGTTGTCTGCATTAATGGGCAAGTAGATGCTGTTATCAGAACTCAAGAAATGACAGTTTAATAAATGTTTGGTTTCAGTGGCCTCTGGGAAATCTGGTTCTGCCTCTTCTCATGTGACATCCGTCACCTTTGTCTCAACCCTGAGACAAGAACCTTACTTCTCTTTCCCTTTTCTACAGTCCGTGCTAATACAGAGCGCGATCCTGGGCAGGGTGTATGAGTGCTAACGTCACAAGTGTTTTTGCTAAAAAATGCAGAATGCGATGTGCCAGCAATCAGTCTAGTGGAAATAAGGAAACTTCAAGAATTGAGTTCTGGGTAGGGAAATTGGAAATACCAAGGGTTAAAAAAAGTTCTGGAGGGATTTGATAATGGTAAAATTGGAGCAAATAAATACTGGAGGTGAAAATGAGAGCTGTAAGGTAGGAGAAGAGGTGTAAGGGAGACAGAAAACATATGAAAAGAAGGTTTTCCTGCAACTAGGGACCCATTGCACTAGAGAACTTGGAAAGAATGAAAAAGCAGCCGTGAATGAGGTATATCTGGCTGTCCTGCGTGAGAACGGGTTGATGTGTTTGTGGACAAGGAGTATGAACCTGCCCGTCAGGCCTGGTTTTTCCTTTCCCGATAACACAGGCAGCTTCAATCCCAGACTACAGAGGCCCTAACGGCATATGGACGTTGCTGCAGAAGGGCAGGAGCATCAGGTAAGGAGAGGAATTCTGAGCTGCGTAGCGGAAAGCTGGTACTGAGGAAGATTAATGGCAGTTCCAACTTATTTTTTTGTCCTTTGCTTCTTGTCAGGGCTCCAGACCTGAGCGAGGCAGAGCCCACGCTCACCCACATGAGCATTGCCTGCCTGCACAAGCATAACCTGGTAAGGTATTTTTTCCACATCTCACTTATGGTCTAAGTATGATAAATAAAACCCAACAGGGAAAAAAAACCCAGCCTTTTTCTGAGATAGCCACCTGAGTAAAAACACTCATTTAGACAACACATCCCCGTAGGGAAAAGCAGCTGTGCTCACATACGGCTGAGTTTCATTAGGCTGGCTCCAGACTGTAGCTCTGGCTGCCTTGTCTTTAACACCTTATATTCGCCTCCTGGTAAGGTTGGTTGACCAGACCCAGTAGAGCTCTGTTTAGCAGGAGGAGTCTTTTCATTTAGCTTTCATGAAGTTCTTCTCTCTGTGCTTTTCATCTGTGGGTCCTGCTCTGATGTACGGGGCTGTTGGATGCATACTGAGATACACGCGTCACCTGCGTTTGAGTAATACTTTCAGTCCTTTGCCTACATGTTAGCTCAGGGTTTTATTCTCTTCAAGGTGCAGCACGTGGTGTCTCAAAACTGTGATGGGCTGCACCTGCGGAGCGGGTTACCCCGAGCAGCAATATCTGAGCTCCATGGAAACATGTACATAGAGGTGAGTGGCCAGAACAGGGTGAAGGTACTGTCTAGCAGCCTCACAAGAAGATCATGTGAAATATTTATCTCTCACCAGCTCAAGATGAAATAGTACAAGGGCTAGCCTCTCCTTAGTTCCTATCTTCAGGCCATTAGGTTTGGGGTGAACTAGTTAGCAAGCACCAAAACAAAGTGTTCTGTTCAACTCTGTAGCTTTTTCTCTGTACTTTGTTAGAGCCTCTGAAATCCCTCCTATCACATAGCCTGTAACTCCACTTGCTAGTTGAGGTTTTCCAAACTTTTCCAAGTCAGCATCTGATCCCTAGTGGTCCCTTCTACTCCTTCCAGTTTATTGTCCCCAAAGAGTGCTTTTCCTCCGGAGAAGCTCCTGGACTTTCGCGGGGTAGATGCTGATGGTGTAACTGCTATTTTTATTTTTGCTGTCACCCCACACCAGGTCTGCACTTCCTGTACCCCCAACAGAGAGTACGTGCGAGTGTTTGACGTGACGGAGCGCACGGCCCTGCACAGGCATCACACCGGCAGGATGTGCCACAAGTGCGGGGCGCAGTTGAGAGACACAATCGTCCACTTTGGGGAGAAGGGGACGTTGAGGCAGCCCCTGAACTGGGAAGCAGCAACAGAAGCTGCAAGCAAAGCAGATGTGATTCTTTGTCTGGGTTCCAGCTTAAAGGTAACTTTAGAGACTCGGTGAAGATTGTTAGCAGCATTCCCTCTTGGTGATACACCTTGGTGCTGAGCAGTCTCCTCCCAAACAGACAACTGTAAACTCTGGTGTCAGGATTCGCCCACCATCTGTGATAGTCTCTCTTCCTCCCTCTTTCCCCTCCTGGTAATACATTCCTTTTCCTCTCGCTGATACGGTTTGCAGTTACACCTGCCTGTGGCTGTACTGATCCCCTCTGTTTTTGTGGCAGGTTTTGAAAAAATACCCCCGTCTCTGGTGCATGAGCAAACCCCCCACTCGTCGTCCCAAGCTGTATATCGTGAACCTGCAGGTGAGAGCCCTTCGCGCTGGGTCTGAAGGGCTGAGGGGGTGGGAGCGGGGGGTCCAGCCCCTCCGTGTGGGGACTGTGGGGTGCGGGCAGGGATCCGGGCTCCATCCCGGTGTCCGCAGCTGCGGCTCTGCTGTCGCTCCCGCAGTGGACGCCCAAGGACGACCTGGCCGCCCTGAAGCTGCACGGCCGCTGCGACGACGTGATGCGGCTGCTGATGGCGGAGCTGGGGCTGGAGATCCCGCGCTACGACCGGTGAGCGGCCCTGCCTGGGGTGGGTGGCCCCTGTCCCGGGGCGGGGACCGGTGGCCGGTGTCACTTCGCCCTCACGCTCCCCCCCTCTCTCCTCTCCCGCAGGGCGCGGGACCCCATCTTCTCGCTGGCCGAGCCGCTGCGCCCCGGAGAGGAAGCCACGCACTCGCGGAAGCCGGTGGCCCCGCCGTCGGGGGCCGAGCCGCCGCGGGAGGAGGAGGAGGAGAAGAAGAAGGAGAAGGAGGAAGCGCCCGCCCGGCCCGGGGGGTGGCTGGGCCGCGGCTGCGCCAAGGGCGCCCGGCGCAGGAAGAGCAACTGAGGGCGGGCGGGGCCCAAGATGGCGGCGGGGGCGGGGCGGGG
>JAOXNO010000003.1:33768613-33779680 GCA_028565335.1 Limnodromus scolopaceus
CCCCCGCAGCGAGGACCTGCAGACCCCTCCATCCCTCCATCCCCCAGTCTCCCCGTCCCCCCATCCCTCCCTCCCCCCATCCTCCTGTCTCCCCATCCCTCTGTCCCACCATCCCTCCGTCCCCCACCTCTGCCCTGTGCCCCGAGCCATGGTGGGGGGGCAGGCGGAGGTGCTGGGGGACACGGGTGGGTGCTGCCCCCGACCCCCCCCTGACTCTCCCACAGCCCCTCGCTTTCCTGGGGTGCCCATCCCAGACGTCCCGCTGGAGGGATGGCAGGAGGCCGTGTGTGCCCGCTCGCCTTGGCTCTGCAGGCATCTTACGAGTCTTCCCACAGATCCATGGGGCCATGTGCTGTGGGGCAATGACTCCCACCACACAGCTCCCGCTGCTGGCAGGGCCAGCGTGGGGTGACCTTGCGGCTGGGAATTGTCCCCGGCTTCTGGCTGCGTCTGCCCTGGGAACAGCTGACACTGTCCGGTGGCACGGCGGGCAGGCATGCACCACAGCAGTGCTGGCGTCGGCTGGGGGCAGCCCCACAGCTCTTGGCACTCTCTGCCAGCAGCCGGGGGGAGCCCACTGGTGTCTGTCTCCTGGCAGAAATCCCCACTGCCCCCGGAGAAGTGGGGCATGTTCCTGGCACAGCAGCAAGACCCCCCGCCTGCCCCACATCGGGCTGGACCGGCTGGAGGCTGGTGATGCTCTGTGGGGCAGACCTGGCCCACACGGGGCTCTGCTGGGGAGGGCTCAGCCATGCCCCCCTGGTGCTGCGGGTGTGGAGGGGGCACAGCTCTGCAGCACTTGGCACCTGCAGGGGGTTTAGGGGGTGTTTGGGTGCTGCCCACGTCCTGCCCATTCCCCTGCCTTCCCGGTGCCTCTCCCCTCGCATGTGCTGCGCCGCAGCTTCGCCAGCAGCCCCGCTCCAGCCGCCTTCCTCCTCCCTCCGCCATGCCCCACCACACGTCCCCAGCTCCCCCCAGACCCTCCATCCCCACCTGAGAGCCCCCCACCACCACCCCCGGCCACCTGCCCGCACCCCTGCACATGGGGCCTCATGGCCGCCCCACACCGCAGCCCGCGCTGTCAGCCCTGCCGCCGAGCGAGCCATAAACAGTTCTTCACCGAGACGTTTTTCACACGCGGGGCCACATGTTAACAGTTTTTCTTTATTTACTGCCTCCATTTCCTCTTTGTTCCAGGAACTTGTCCTCCAACTTCAAGCTGCTCATGATTAGGCAAAAAAAAGGGCCTCTAATCTCCCCGATCTGATTTACCGTCACTGAGAGCAGGCGCTTCCCGTTACTGGCCCTGGACCTGGGAGCATGGACAGCCGAGCTCTGCCGGCTGCCGAGCCGAGCCTCTCCTCCCCAAAGCTGCCCCGCTGCCTTCCCAGCAGCTTCCACTTCCAGTAAGCTCCGGGCAGCCCGGCCAGTCACGCCGCAGGTGAAGGGCTGGGGGGAACGGCAGCCATGGGACCCCGGGCTGGGGACCCCACTGTGGCTGGGGCAGCTGCCCCCGGGGCAAGACAGGCTCAGGAGCCGATTCCTCTGCTCCTTGGGGAAGGGCCGGCTGGCTGGAGCATCCCTTGGCCATGGTGTCCTCAGCATCTCGCCCGTTTGCCCCCACTGCTGGTGGCCGGGTGGCTTTAGGGTGCCCCGGTGTGCCACCAGGCCACCTGCAGCGCTGTGGAGAGCGCCCGTCCTGGCCATGCTCTCTCAGCCCCTCCAAACGCTGCTGCTGGAGACCCGAGGGGGCTCTGCACTGTGCAGCCCCCCCAGCCCGGGCAGGCCCTGGGGTCCAAGGCCACTCAGGGGGCTCTTTCACTGGGAGGTGGCCACATCCTTCTCAGGACCTTGCAGGGCCCCCTCCACTGAGCCCCACGTCCTGCCAACCCCCCCCCCCCGACGGCCTCTCTGCTGGGGGTCTGGGCTGGGTCCTGCCTCAGGGGGTCCCCCTGGCTGCTGGTACCCGGTGAGCCCCCCTCCCCCCCGCCATGGTGAGGCCACTGCTGGGGCCAGCGGGAGGGCTGGTGGCCACGTGTGGTGCTGGCCGAGCCAAGGCTGCAGGCGTGCGGGCAGCAGGAGGGCAGCACCGGCGCCTGCCTGACGGCTCGGCGGGGGCTCGGCCAGCAGCTGGGGGGGGCTCACCCCGGGGGGGGGCTTGCCAGGGGCTGGGCTGTGCCATGGCTCCTGTGGCCACCCACCTGCCCATGCTGGCCAGCGGCTCCCGGCCCCACTAAACGTGGGCTGAGCTCCCACTCTGGCGGTGCCTCCCCAGGGCTAAAATTAGCAGCGGGGGCTCAGCGGGGAGCAGAGCCCGTTCCCGCTGGGGAAGGATCGTGTTTCCCCCCCCCCCCTCTGCCTTCCCTGCCACAGGCCTGGCAGCCGCCGGGGCGATTCCCGGAGCCGGCTGGGCTCCCCCAGCCGCCGGCCCCAGCGGCAGCCCCGGCGAGAGCCGCTGCCAGCCCCTGCCCGCTCCCCCCGGCTGCACGTCCCGGCCCCCCGGCCCTGGAGTGGAGCCCCCACACGCCTCCTCCCCGCCGGTGCCTCCGGAGGGGCTGCGGCCAGCGCCAGCATGGCTGTGCCTCCTTGGCCATCGCCGGGCCCCCCCGGCACACATGGCTACTGTGGGGACAGGGCTGGTGGCCGGTGCTCCGCTCTCAGGCTGGGCCAGGGCTGCCAGTGGCCCAGGCGATGCCATGGGTGTCTTGTGCCAGGTGCCTGGCGCTGGCCGCAGGGCCTGGCAGTGAATTGAAGTGCTTGCCATGGGCTCAGGGGTTTTTCCTGCCGGGCTGCCTTAGCCCCGTGGCCGCGCTGCCTGCCCTCTGGGCTGCCATAGCTCGTCCTTGTGGGCTGGGGCTGGCTGGCCGGAGAGCCCCACTCCCACCCGGGCAGGGGGGGAGCCACCATCAATCATCCCCGGAGGGGCAGCAGCCACGGAGCCAAGTGATTTTCCTGCTGTGGGGGACGGTGGAGCGATGCCTGGAAATGCCGGGACGTGCCGGGCTCCGGGCTCAGCCTGCCAGGGGCACTGCCACGCTGTGGCTAGTGCTGTGCCACACCGTGGCCAGTGCCAGGCTGCGCCAGGGGTGGAGGTGATGCCAGGGGACGGGTGCTGCCCTCTCCACCATGGTCCTGGTGTAACGGCACGGTTGGCGTGTTGGGCCCGGGCTCTGGGCGGTGCGATGGTGACTGCTCACACACGTGGCATCCAAAGGAGCCCAAGCCCGGGGCAAACCCTCGGTGGCCCCCTTGGGACGTGCTTGGGGGGGCACCGGCTGCCCTGAACGGGTGGGCTGGGACTGGCTGGAGCGGGGCTGGCAGGATGGCCAGCGCGGTGCGAGGTTTGGCTACGATTGGGCTGGTGGCTCCCCGTGGGACACCGGCTGGGGACGGAGCCCCCGGGGCGAGCGGTGGTTGGTGGCCCTGGTCCCGGGGGTGTCCCGAGAGCCGCGGGCACCGGGGGAACCTCCGTCCGCCAGCCGGGACGAGCCGTGCCCCGTGGCCCGTGGCCGTGCAGGCCGACGGAGTGGCCGGAGCCCGGCGGTCGCTGCCGGTCCCCGGGGCTGCGGGCGTGGAGCGGAGCCGGCGGGCGGTGCGGTGCCGTGCCGGCCGGTCCCCCCGTCCCCAACCTGCCGGGGCTGCTGGGGTGACCCCTCCCTCCGCAGGCAACAACTTTTCCAGTAAAACCACCGCAGAAATCCCGGCTTCCCGACAGGACCGCCCCTCGGCCGCCGGGGGGGCGCGGGCCGCCCTTAACCCTTCCCGCCCCGGCCCCGCCGCCGCCTCCCCGGACCCCGCGCTGCCCCGGCCACCGGCTCCGGGACCGGGGCTCTGCCCACCCGCCCCGGGGCAGCCATGCTTTCACTCCCGGGGGCCGGGGAGTCCCGGGAGGTGGCGGGATGGCCGTGCTAGAGGAGCCCAACCCGCCGGGCACGGGGTGTGGGTGGGAGAGAGCGGCCCCCGGGGGTCTTTGTGCCCCCGCATCCTGCCCAGGTGTGCTCCAGCTGTGCCAAGGTGGCGGTGCCAGGGGTGCAGTGGGTTTTCCTTCTTTCCTGGGCGCAGCAGATGCGGAGGGAGCAGGGCCTCAACCCTGCCGTGGGGCAGCAGGAGCATCCCAAGGAGATGGGGAAAAAAGCCCCTCTCCCAGGGGGACCCCAGCATGGCCTGACCCCTGGGGCTGCGGGCAGAGGGGACAGTGGGGGGGGTGGGTCCCCCAGCGGGACGGGGTCCTGCCTGTCCCTGGCCGAGCAGGAGTATTGTGCTTTGTGGGGCTGGGGGTGCTGGGACCCCTCATGGGGTGTCTATGGCTGGACCCGGCTGTGGCTCGGAGGTGTGTGTCCCTGGGCGGAGGTGTGGAGGGTTCCCGAGCTGCTGGACGAGGATGGGGAGAGGAGACCACCGCAGGTGGGTGGCAGGGAGGGAGCGAACCACGGCCGTGTCCTCGGTGGACGGGACGCAGCGGCTTCGGCTGCACGTGGCAGGTTGGGGTTGGACCCATGGGTCGTCCTCTGCGTCGAGGAGCGGTGCAGGGGGCTGGGGAGGTGCCCCGTGGGCACCATCCCGAGCCCTATGGTGGGAGCAGCTCTCGGGGGCACCCTGCCAGAGCACCACTCTGGTGATGGCTTGGGGCTGGGTGGCTGTGCCGGCTCGGCAGCCCTTCCCCTGGAGCTCCGTGGGGTCGCTCCTGCCGGGTGGGCAAAGCTGGGGCTGACTGGGCAACCGGGAACCGGGTCTGTGTGCCGGGAGCAGTGCCGGGCCATCACCGGCCGTGCCCTGCTTGCCGCCAGCCCTGGCCCCGCGCTGGCTGCTGCACTGGCCGAGCCAGGGCTGAGGTAAGTGCTGTAATTGTTTTCTCTGTGGCCCGAGATGAATAATTGAGAGGTCTTTGAGGAGAATTAATTAGCCCGTTTATTGGCAGTAAATGCTTTTCTCCAGATGATGAAATAGATCCCGAGCCACACGTGGGGCAGGCGGATGCAGGTCGCTGAGGTTGCTCCGGAGCTTGTCGGTGCCAGTCCGTGGGTCAGCTGTGCCCCGTGCCCGCCGTGGGGATGGCATGACCGTGCTGGGTCCCATGGCCTCCTGGAGCCCCGTGTGCCCAGAGCTCGCTGTCCCTGTGGCCAGAGCTTGGTGTGGGGAACTCAGGGTGGGTGGGAGCAGGGGGGCACCAAGGGGTGGGCAGAATCCTGCCCCAGCCCCGTGCAGAAGTTTCTTCCAGGCTCGTCTGCACAGGGTGGGCTGGCAAATCCCTCGGGGCCAGCCCTGGCCAGCCCTGGCAGAGCTCTGCCCCACGGTATGGCATGGCACAGCACAGGGGGGCTGGCTGGTGGCCCCAGCAGAGGGGTGGGAGTGAGCCACGGAGCCCCTCGGCTGCCTGAAACTGTCGGCTAGAGCAGTGCTGCCCCTCTGAGCCAGCCCTGGGTCACCCAGTGCTGGCACCCCGGTGTCCCCATGTCCCCATGGGTTACCAGTGCCGGGGTGCAGGGAGGGCAGACCCCGGTGCTGCAGCGTGGGAGCCCTCTGCCCCCCACCGTGCCCCCGTGGCTCCCAACTCCCTCCGGGCTCACAGCCCATCCTGGGGGCTCCCTCCCTGTGCAGACCCCGCTATGTCCCCTTGTGTCTCCTTCCTCCTGGCTGCCAAGCTGGTGCCGGCTTGGGGCTTGTGGCCTTCATCTCCTCCTCCTCCTCCTCCTCCCTTGGGCGTGAGGGGAAGGGCCCTGCATGGCCAGAAATGCTTAAACAAGGATTTCCTTGTTGCTGCACGAGCTGTTTGCCTTGCTCCCAGGCCAGCCGTTAATGAGGTTTGGCAGGAGGTACTGGCAGCCCCGGCCATTGGATTTCTATAAATCAACCTGGTGCTAATGCGTGGGGCTAGCTGGGATGGAGCTGCTCGGCCTCGGCGCGTGGGGACCGCAGCCCGCAGGCGGCCCGGGGCTGGGACGGAGCTGCTCACCCTCCCCGTTGTGGCACCGCAGCCCCCGGGGCTCGCCGGCGGAGCTGGGGGGGGGATCCAAAGGCAGCCCTCCCAACCTGCAGGGCTGGGGTTGCTCTGTGACACCGAGGTGTCAAAGTCCCCCCCGGCCAGTTTTGGGGCGGTTGGATCGGGAGCAGGCTGGGCTTGGTAGCCACAGCCCTGTGGTGGGGGCCGTGGGAGCTCCCCCTGGGCGTGGAGCATCCTGGCAAGCGGAGAGGAGTGGGGGGGCCGTGGCTGCTTCCCAGCAGGCAGGTCGGAGCGGCCCCTCCAGCTGTGTGTTTCCAGGAATGGCAGAAAGCAAAAATAAAGCAGCTTCCCACAGCCGAGGTCCTGCCGCGTCCTGGTCCTTCCCCACATCCCCCACCCCCTTCCCCCAGACCCGGGGAGGCCGCTGGGTGCTCACACGATGCTGGGGGTGAGGGGGTGGCTCTGCCCCCTCCTGCCTGCCCTGTCTCAGGGTGGGGGCTGGGGCTGTGCCCCCCAAACCCCCTGCATCCCCCTGCCCCCTGGGGCAGCCTCAGGCATGCAAAGCAGGGCAGGCAAATCACCCAGCCCTCCGGGAAGCATCGCTGCAGCTGTGGCTGGTGGCTACCACAGGGTGGCTGGCCCTTGCCGGGAAGCAGCGCCGTGGCCGTGGTGGTGGTGGCGGGGGCTGCATGTGGGCCCGTTGCACTGAAGCTGCCCGGTGGCCACTGGTGCGGGGAGGTTGCGGGTCCTGCCACCCCCACGTAGCCCTGGGCTGCCCACCCTGGGGCGGCCGTCCCTTCCCCGCCGGGGGCACTGGCCGTGCGGGGCCGTGCCCGGCCGGGAGCCTCGCTGGGACGGCTGGAGCAGGGCAACGGGGGGCGTTCACATCAAGAAGGGCCTCCTGGGAACGGGCTCTTGCGGATTTTGCTCCGGGCAGCTCTGTGTCCGGGAGAGGAGGCGCCGGGAAGTGGGAGCTGTTATCTCTGGTTTCCCACAGCCGTGGCGGCCGGGCTGTTTGCTCTCCTCACCTGCAGGATGGTTTGGGGAACCGGGGCGACCTGTCCCCCCACGCCACGCTGGCCGCAGTGCAGCTGCCATGGCCACAACCAGGGCTGGGGCTCACTTTCACTCGTGGGGACTCCTGCCGGTTCCCTCTGGCCACTGGGTTCGTCTGAGCCCCCTCATCTCTCCCATGTGGCAGACACCATGTCCCCCCACCCCAGCGTGCCGACAGAGCCCGAGGCAGAGCCCCCCGGGGGGAGCGGGCTGGTTTGGCAGCAGAGGCTTTGAGCCAAGGAGGGGGCTGTGGGGCTGGGCTCAGCTCCCATGGCCATGGGGATCAGTGGGGCTGAGGCTCTGGGGGGCTGCAGCAGGATGCTGGAGGGAGCGGGGCCATGCTGTGCCCACGGCCGGAGCATACACTGGGTTCGGGGGGACTGGGCTGAGCGTGGGGCAGGAGCAGCCCCCGCTCCGGCAGCCCCCTGTACTGCAGAGCTGCCGGGACGGTGGCTCGGGGAAGAGCCGCCGGTCTCAAAGGTGACGTTTCAGTTCCTGCTCTGAGTGTGCTTCCCCTCTTATCACGAAACCCCCGTGCTCTCACTCTGAAAGAGAGTTTCTGCAGCGTGTGGAAACTGAGAGACATCCCAGCCCCGGCACAGCCCAGCCGACTGACGGGGCTCCAGTGGGGTCACCGCTGGCTGCCGGGAAAGCCCTGGCCCCCTCCCCACCTCCCCACCAGCCATAGCCTGGCCCTGGGGCTGCAGCAGCCCCTGCCAGGACAACCCGGGCTGGTGGTGTCTCCCCAGCTCAGCAGTGTCCCCCTGTGGTGCCCCGAGCAGGGTGGCACTGGGATGGTGACGGGGGGCAGTGGGCAGGTGTCCCCAGGGGCTGCCCTTCCATCTGCAGCCACATGCCTCCGCCAGCGTCCCCCCCGCTCCGCTCCCATCACTCTGGGGTGCTGCCAGCGCGGATGGGGGTGGGATGATGGGGACAGAGGGACGGTGCTGCTGCCGAGACGGTGTGGTGGCTGCGGCTGGGACCCACCACTTCCCCTCTGCCGGCACCTGCCTGGGGGTGCCAGCGCAGCTGGGGGCTCCGGACCGCAGCCGACAGCCGCAGTGACATCCTGACAGCAGCCGCAGCCACGTGGGGCTGATCACGGGTGGCACCGGGAGCCCACAGCTCCACAGGGTCCCCCTTATGACCGGGGTAGCCGTGTGGGGCACCGGGGTGTGCAACACTACAGGTGGGGGCATCCATGCCAAGCTGGGAACCCAGGCATGTCCTGGCCCCCACGCTGGCTCCGGTGGCTCCCGAGACCCTGCTCCTCGCCGTGGGCAGGGACCCTCCATGCCGGGGTGCCCGTGCCTGCGTCCCTTGGCAGCAGCTGGGGGGGCAGGGCTGGGAAGAGGAACCCCGTTGTCGGGGAGGTTGTGCAAGGAGGGACCCACACGGCTGAGGGCGGGGGGCACGGGGCAGCCTCTGTGTGTCGAAATTCCACGCTCTTACAGAAAAGCCCCCGGGCAGAATTCCTGACAGGGGTGATTCATCCTCCGCTGGAAGCGATGACTTTGCCTCGCCAGTAAACCCTCTTCAGCCCAGCAGAGGAAAGGGGCAGCGAGTGCCACTGCGCCCTCGCGGCCACCAGCGCCTGCTGTGGGGTGACGGGGCCACCCCCAGCCCTGCGGGGTGGTGGGTTTGCCAGGGGAGCCAAGGAGGGCCAGGGGCAGCGGGGGCTGAGAGTCACCGGCAGGAGAGGTGGCCACTAAGTGTGGAATCGAGTCCCCAGCTCCTGTCCCCGCGGGGGCTTCTCCTTCCCTGGCTGCCACCCCAACCCGGTGCCGTGTCCAGGTGCTTTGGGGGGACCGTCCCCCGCCGGCGAGGGCACGCGGGACAGCCCTTTCCAGGAAGCGTGTGCGAGGGCAGCCAGGCTGCAGAGTTCCCGACAGCAGCTCTGGTTTTAATAACAGCAAATCAATGGATGCCCGATTCCGGCCAGAGCAAACTCCTGTGCTTCCTTCCCCGGCCTCCCCCGGCCGGTGCCTTCCCTGCAGGGCAGAAACGACCACGATGGGAGGGAGCCCCGACCTTGGCCACTGCACGTGCGTTTCTGAGCGCCCACCCTGCCTGCGCCCCAGCCCTGCCCGGCTCAGCTGCACCCCATGGCGAGGCGACGTGGGGGTCCCCGTGGACCCTGCCCAGCCCCGTGCTGTGCCCACCCCACGCAGGTGCTGCCCGCAGGGCTGCTCCGTGGCTGGGCATTCCCAGCTGCTGCCGGCTGCTGGCCCCCCCTCTCCCCGAGCCCCGCGCTGTGATTCAGCCCCCCCCTTTCCCCGCGGGGCTTGCACAAACCTCCCCGCTCTCTTTGTGCTTGTTTTGAGAACAGATTAGTCATGGCTCTTAGCTGGCTTCCAGCAAACTGCACAACAGCACCATGGAAAAACGAGAACAGCAAAGTGATGACTCAGCAGGGCTCACGCTCCCGTCCCTTGGGTGCCAACTGTCCCCCTCTCCCAGGCACCGGTGGGGACCACCCGGGGGATGGGGCAGCCAGGCTTGGGAGGCGATGCAGGGGAGGAGAGACCAGGCAGAGCCTGGCTGGACGCGGCGGTGGGCGAGCAGGGGCTGGGGAGGTGCTGGCTGGGCAGGATGCTGGGTCCCTGGGGTCCCTTGGGGTGACGGGACCTTGAGCGTAGCCTCTGCTGAGCCCCCGAGCCCCGTTCTGCACCTGGTGAGTGGGGGGTCTCCTTCACCCCACCAGCACCTCACTGCCCCAAGCCCTCCCTGCCGTGCGTTGGCCGGAGCATCCTGCTGCCGGCAGCTCCCACTCCATGCCCTGGCAAGGGTCCGTGGGCACCGTGGCACAGAGCAGCTGCCAGACCCTTGCCAGGCGGCAGCTCAGCTCCTCAGAGCCACAGGGAGTCCTGTGGGCTCGGCTGGCACCCCCAGGGGCACCGGGTGCCTCCTGACCAGCACCTGCACACCGGGGCCGTGCCGGTGACAGGAACTCCCCGGGGCGGACCCTTACCGTACCTCGTACCTCGCTCTGCAGCCCTTTTATTGCCCTGCCTTGGCCGGCTGCCCGGCGGCACGGCACGCTGCCAAGTCTCCGTGCCAAGGTGGCTTATGGTGATCCCATGGCGCTGGACACCAACTGGTGCCGGCTGCCAAGGATGAACAATGTAATTGCTGGAATTACAGTAAAGTGCTCCCATTCCCACTCATTAACTGCTGAGACGGGGCCCTTGGGTCCTTCTAGGGAACATCTGCTCCAGCTGTGCCCTCTGCCAGCCGCACGCCCCGCTCTCGCCCAGTGCGGTGCCTCCTCCACCCCTTGCCTCTGGCCTGATGGGCGCAGGCTGGAGCTGCTCTCTGCCGACGGGACCCATGGGACAGGCACAGCCCGACAGGCTGGGGGGCACCTTTGGGTCCCCAGCATTGTGTGCTGGTGGGGAGGGGGGCAGGCGGGCAGCAGCAGCGCCAGCCCCCGCAGATGGAGGGTCCCATGTGCGGGAGCCCCATCCCCAGCCCTGTGTGTGGCATCGCCGCTGCCCGCTCCGGTGCCGGGGGCTGAGGCCAGGGCTGATGCGAGGCCAAGGGATGCTCCGGGGCTGGGGTTTGGCACCTGCCCACGGCTGCTCCGCCAGGGTCATCCGAGGACTCCGCACTCTGCTGGGCAAACACACCCAAGGCAGCTGGCAGCCTGCACCCGGAGCACCCACGGGGACCTCCCGTGACGTGCCGTCGCGTGCCCGTGCCCAGCAGTGACGGCGGCCGATGGCAGCCGCCATGCCACTCGCTGCCAATGCAGGTGCAAGAGCAGCGTGGGGCTGGGCTGGGGTCACTGGCTGGGGGTCAGGAGGGGGATGGCCCCATGGAGGATGCGGGATGGGGTCTGCCCATGTACTGCCCCCACAAGCCTGTCCTGGGGAGGGCGCGGGTGGCACGTGGCAGCGGGACCCTCAGTCCCCAGTGCAGGACCTGGGGCTGCAGGACGTGTCCCACCGCTGTCCCCTGCCCCAGAGCCCCGGCACCGCCGGCGCTGGGCTGCTGCTCCCTCCGCCTTGGCCGTGTCCCCAGCCACTGGACGGGGCGGGGGGGGGAGTATGTGCTACCGCACCGGGGCT
>JAOXNO010000003.1:33790667-33816533 GCA_028565335.1 Limnodromus scolopaceus
GGTCTTTCCACTGTCGTTTTAAATAGGTCCAAGTGGGTTGCTGTGGGAAAGAGGGGGCCTTTATTCCCCTTCCCACAGCTCCTTCCTGACATCTCCCTTGGGCTGTGCAGTGAGCGGGACCCAGGAGCTGACTTCTGAAAACTGCCCAGATTCTCCCTTTCCTTTCTGTCCTTCCCCAGGGAGCAGAAAGGACGGGGAAGGCGCAGCTGTTGGGGGGTGGATCTGCCCTTCTCAGGGCCAGGCTGGCTGTGTGCCGTGCCAAAGGGAATGCACAACCTCAGACTGCGGTTCCTCCAGTCACTGTTTCCACAGCCACGCCGCTCTGAGCAGCTTCTCTTCTCCTTAATTTTGCCACTGCAGCTTTAGTTTTGCTGCTCCTTTTGTGGGGCTGGGCGATCAGGAGTACAAGTCATGCTAAAACCAAGACATTAAAAATACAGAGGTGGTTGTCTTTTGCCATGTCCTGGGTTCAGAAGTGATGCAAAAAAAATGCTTTGAAGAAGTCTTTTAAAAAAAAAAAAAAAGGTCTTTTCCACCCCGCAGTCTTTTTGGGCATCACTTTGCATTGCGCTTGGTAAGAGTGCACTGGAAGGGTTCTGTGGTTTGTTTTAGATTGTACGGTGCCTGATACGATCCTCTTGATGAGTTCAATGTATTTTTGCGAGGGTGGCATCTCTCGTGTCATGGTGTGTCTTCACTCCCTGTCCCCCCTGGCAGCAGATCGCTGCAGTCGTCCTCGCTGGCGTCTGGGAGCCCCGTCTCAGCCCCTGTTCTTCTGTGTGCTCTTGGTTAAGCGAGGAAATTCTTTTCAAACTTTTCTTTTTGGTTTCGGGGGTGGTTTTTCGCGTAGAGAGATAAATTACTAGACTGAGCCCTGGAAAGAGGCAGCCGAATTCAAAGAGAAGCAATCTGTGGATCCCCCTGTGGGTGACGTCTGCGTGGGTGAAAGGACGGTGCCGGATCCTGCAGTTTCACTTCACCTCTGGTTCTGCAGATGAGGTTTTACAGTGAATAAGAGTGTTTCAGCTCCATCATGAGTTTGTGTACCAAAACCACAGTTTTTAAAAATAGAACACACACGAAAAATCCCTGGTTTATATTTAGGGTCAACTTCTTATGCAGAAAAGATTTGAGGTGGTTCCTTTTAGTTCTGTTTTCTCTTTCCGGTTAACGCGATGATGTGGAGTACATGGGAAGGGCTCCCCCTCCCCTTCCCCCGCTCCATTTTCTGTTTCTCTGAAAGCCGGTTTGTCAAAGTATGGAATTTTGACGATTTCTTCATAATGTTACATGGTTTCTGACTGTCGCGTGTGTACAGTTGAAAGGATTGTGTTATAATGGGGTAGTCACTTAGGCTGTTTACAGTCACTGGTGGGTAGAAGATGGCACTTTGGTGGGTGGGTTCTGTGCCGTTGTTACTGTTGGCTAGAGCAAAATACTGATTTATTTGATCATTCTAAAAGCCATAGGCTCTCAACGCTCAGTAAGTTCTAAAATTCCAGTATTGGGTTAAAAGATCAGACAGTGTAGATATACTCTAAATTGCAGAGACAGTAAAAAATCCAGAGGATATTAATACACGATAGAATTGATCTACAGGCTCAAATCAAATAGTGCTGGTGGTGCAGGTTGATTTTATCCCCTGAGCAGCCCCAGGAGAGAACTATCTGAGGGGCGCAGGGCCGAGCGTAAACCTGTTGCTGGGCTGTCGGGGGGTGAGGGTGCAGTTTAACTTGCGATTGTCATAGTCTTGGCCAGAAAATGGCTTCTTGGAATCACGTTTCTGAAAGGGGGCTTCTCGACTACCCTGCAGGCATTTGGAAGTATAATCGGCCAGGACTGACCAACGGAATAATAAGGAAAATACTTATCTCCTCTTGCTGATTAATTGTTATCATAAAATGCATAAAATTTGCTTCTGTTACCTCAGTGGGAATAATTCCAGAGGATGTAATTTGTAATCTGTGGCATAGATTATAGCCCTGACTTCGTTGTTACTCTGCAAGCCATGCATTTTTTTGTTTCGTTTTGGCTTTTTTTTTGAAGTTTTTTTGGATGCTAGTCTGAATTGACGTAGCTGGGTCTTCCTGGCTCCGTTTCCCGCGCTCCCTTGGCGGGGCCTCTCTGCTCCCAGTGTGGGCTGTGCCTTGAGACGTGAGTTGGGCAAAGATGTGCAAAGGTCCTGATCAGTCTGCTTTGATTTTTTTTTTTTTAACATCTTTTATGGAATACGTCCATTGTTTTTAGCAGCCTGTGTTGGTCATCTGTATGAAGGCCAGGCTGGACGGGGCTTTGAGCAACCTGGTCTGGTGGGAGGTGTCCCTGCCCATGGTGCGGGGGTTGGAACTTGATGATCTTTAAGGTCCCTTCCAACTCTAACCATTCTATGATTCTATGACTTCTGGTTGTCAAGTCTGAGCCTGTCGACATGCTCTGTTGAAAACCGCCATCCTAGGAATTCTTGCACAAATTGACTCAGATTTCTGTTGCGATGAATAGTCAGTGACAAACTAGTGGATTTTCCAGGAAACGCAACTGCAAACTGGCTTCTGCGTAAGGGGATTCGGAAACCTTGTGAAGATCCAGTGTTTTATCATGAAGCAAATGAGTGAAGTCATCTTCCTGGAATCTGTGGTCATTTGGGCTTTGGATTGTGGTAAAACCTAAAAGTTCCTCTTAACAAATTCTGGTAAAGGCCATAATCAAGTTTCTTCTTGGTATGTGGTGGTGGTGGCAGAACGCTTCAGGACGGGTCACACAATGGTGGCTGCCATCTGGCCTGAGGGACTTGGCCTTCCCCTGGGATGAGAGTGGCCACCTCGGTTCTGCCCGACTCCTGCCAGTAGGATTTGCGGAATGTTTTCTGTGGGGTTTGGGGATGTCGTTCCATCCCTTCCTTGTCGATTCCTGGATCTCACGGGAGTTGCTGCTGCTAATTGTGTTGAAATGTGGTTTTGTCATGAGGACAGACTCCTGCCAGGGGGTACTGTGTGAGGTGATAAATTTGCCTGTGTGGAGCCTGCAGAGAAGAAAAGATGCCATTTGCTGCCTGTCACCCCCCGAAGCGTGACTCTTAGCAGTGAGTTGGTTTCTTCCCAAAGTGACTTCAAAGGAATTAAATTTGTTCTGAAATTTCTTTTTAAAGAAAGAGCTCCCTGCTGTTTCCCTTACAGTTACCTTCCAAGTTTGCGAGAGAAGCCTTGACCTTCTGTGCAGGAGGCAAGTGGCGTTGTTCTAGAGGAGGACCTGGTGTTTCTGAGTCCTGGTTCTTGGCCCGTACCTCTTGAAACACACTCGGTGCTTTGGGGGGATCATTCTGGTGATGCAACTTCAGCGCTTTGGCTGGGGCTTGCATGCAGGCACTTTGCGTGTTGTAGATCTCCTTTTGGAAAAGTTTCTCTGTTTTGTTAAGGAGCTTTTAGAGAAGTGTGATTTTTTTTTTTTTAAGACGTCTTTTCCTGAAATAGAAACAAGGAATCTTTAGCCCAGCTGAGAACTAAGCGAGATGTGAAAGTGACTGTTGGCTGTGGCAAAGCTGATGTGCGTGTGATGAAGACCATTCTGAAGTGACTGATTGCAGGGATGGCTGGTACCACAGCGGCACCGCCAGATGTCTGATTTGTAGGTGTTTGGGAGGGTTCACATCCTCAGTTTCTTCAGCATCCAGCCCGTGTCCTCTCCTGTGTTCCTCTTCTGATGAATGAGTAGTTTTCCCTCATCTCCCCTGGAAGGTAGGGGAAGGAGCTGATGACGTTAGGATCTCTTCTGCTTTTTTCCTTGTGTTTTTCTATTTCTAGATTTGGCTTTGGTGACTCAGCTGGGATTATGGGAAGGGAAAAGATTATGGGATGGGAAGGGAAGGCAAGAAGGATCCAATTCTTGCCATTGTGGATCCTTACAATGTATTGGTCCTGGTTGCAGCTCTTTATTTACCTACTTGGAGGCTGTTTGTGGGAAGCAAAGGCTCCATCATACGGAGTTCCTCCACCTTTCTTTTTGCAGATCATCATGGCTTCTTCTAGCCCCGTTGCTCACCCCTCCTGTTCCTGTGGTCACAGCCCCGCCTTGTTCCCTTTGTCCCGAAGGAGCACACAGGTTCCAGTGGATCAGGAATCTGGTTCCAGAGTTTGGGATCTCCAGCTCTCATGTCAAGGTGCTTTCATCCCCAACAGAATTTTATGAACTCTTGAAGGTAAGTTGTGGGTTCCAAGTTGTGGGAGTGCTTTTTGGGGGCAGGGAACTGCGGTGGTTATGGAGAATCATAGACAAGCTGTTAGGAAGGAGCACTTATGAGTCCACCCTTCCTCTTGCAAAGGATTATTGTCAAGAGTAGATCAGGTCAGGCAGGCTTTGTCTCGCTGAGTCTGGAAAACTGAGGACAGAGGTTCTGCCTCTGGGTAAGCAGTTCCACTGCTGCACCATCTTAATGGTTTACAGTTTTTTTCCTGGTGTCAGACTTTCCAAAGCTGTCTGTGGCTGTTGCTCAGCTGTAACCAACGAGAAGAGTTTGGCTCTGTCAGCTCTGTAACTTCTCTTCAGGTAACTGGAGGCTGCTGTTGGTTCCCCCCGGCCCCAGCAGCAGGTTAAAGCAGTTGCAGGATGAAAGCTGGGATTGCCAGTGCTGATACCGACCTGGTGCTGCAGCGTCTGCCTGGTGACTGCGCTCCTGTGTAATTGTTTTAGCTGCAGGGAATGTGTTCCTCGGTTTTCCAGAAAGCATTGATTTCTTTCTTGATTTTTGGATCAATGGTGCTGATGTTGCTTTGTAAAGGCCTGTGTGTTTTACATCTTTGCTATCGGTGTGTTATCCCCTTACAAGGTGGGGAGCCGACGCTGTGATCTGGCTGAAATGGTTCTCCTTGGGGGTGGTCTGGGTCACTACTGATCACAGAGACCAAGGATGAGACTAAACTTATTTTCTGATACTCCCAGGTGCAGATAAAAACAGCAAAGCAGCGAGTGGTGATGGCTTCGCTGTACCTGGGGACGGGGCTCCTGGAACAGGAGCTGGTAAGTGTGGAAAGGGTTTGAGAAGAGCAGAAAGTGAATGCAGAAAGAAAATGTCTCCCTTTGCAAAAAGCATCCTGTTCCTGCTGTTCACCAGAGTGTATGTGAGCTGCAATTTGTGAGCTTGTAATGTCCTGAAAACTTTCATATAGGGATGGCCTCCTGGCTGCTGAACATTTGCTTTATCAAGCTTTACTTGCTCTCTGTAATGAGCAGGGAAATCTCTCTCTGCAGGTGGATTGCTTAGAAGAAACACTGGAGAAATCACTGCAAGCAAAAGGATCCTCTGACCTCAGAGTTTCCATTCTCCTTGACTACACCAGGGGATCTCGGGGTAGATATTGCTTTGCTTTCTTCTATGTTACAGTTGGGTTCAGTAATCAGTTTTTTCAGAGAGAGGCTATCTTGACCTACTTGCTTAAATCACACGCTTTTCAAAACTGGCCTTTTGTATACCAGTAACTACTTGTTCCCAGAAAATCTTCAACCTGAGCAACTTTTCTTCCAAAAATAGGTGCTAGGAGCAAGAAGGGCCTGACTCTGCTCTGTGCTTTCTTGCTTAGTTCACTTGCCAGTGCATTTGCCCTTATCTGTCCTACTGTCTTTTTCAAAGGAAAGTGGGAATTGTTGGAAGTAGCAGAACACTTACCCAGAAAACTTTGTGGTGACTCTGTAGCGTGTGTTACTAGTGCTAGGTGTGGCTTGATTAAAAGCTTGAATGATGTCAGAGTTGCTCAGTGGCTGTTTCCAAGGCCCATTCATCAACAAACTTACAGTTCTGGATTCAATTTCAATATTGACATAGTGCAAATGAAAGCAATTTTAAAAACAAAAAAAAAAAAGGAAAACATGTTAAGTGCCAGCAGAACAGATCATTCTGTAACCAGCTTCTGGCTGAGGAGCTGCGGTGCCATGTGTCCCCTGCCTGGTGTGATCCTGTGTGTGAAACTCCCCTTGTCTCCCAGGCAGGAAGAATTCTCGAACGATGCTAATTCCATTGCTGCAGCGATTCCCCGAGCAAGTCCGCGTGTCCCTCTTCCACACCCCAAACCTGCGTGGGCTTCTCAGGCTACTGATTCCAGAGCGTTTTAATGAGACCATTGGACTGCAGCACATCAAGGTCTATCTCTTTGATGATAACGTGATCCTGAGCGGGTGAGTCCTGCCTCTTCAGGCCCCTGCGTGGTTCGTTTAGTGGAGGTGTTGGGGCAAGGTGTGCACAGTGCCAGTGCTGTCTGAGCTTCAGTATTTCCAGCTGGACTTCCTGTAGTCATCATATCAATGCTTTCCAGACATGGAAGGGCAACCGTAGCTCTTCCACATGAGATTCTCCTATGAAAGAGACTTTCTCAAAAGGAAAAAAGAAAGATTTCTCATTATTCAGAAGGAAATGGCCCATTTGTACTTTAGTGCAGTTACATGCAGAGTGAGATCTGTAACCCAGGCTGGGGTGTTCAGGGTCATACGTCTATGCTCTCTTTTGGAACTCAACTCTTCTTTTTTTCTCCTAGCGCAAACCTGAGTGATTTGTACTTCACCAATCGTCAGGACCGCTATGTTCTCCTGCAGGACTCTCCTGAGATCGCAGACTTCTTCACGGAGCTGGTGGATGCGATCGGAGACGTGTCTCTGCAGTTACAGCAAGATGACACGGTGGAGATGATGGAAGGGATGGTGCACCCCTACCAAGGTAGGAGGGACTTGTCCAGCACTTGTTGGATAGTGTGATCCAGAGGAGGGGAGCGACGGCCAGGATTTAAAGCTGACTTGAGCCCCATCCATTGCTGAGTGTCCGACCATTGCTTACAGACTGGGGGGGTGTCCCGTTTCTGTGCCATCTGTTATTTGAGACTGGATCAGTTGGAGTGTTCTGAGCACGGTGGCTGTCACCAGCTAATCTGGCAGAGAGTGCAAAGGCTAAGAGTTCCTCCCTTGCTGGCTCATTGCTGCTTCAGAATTCTGCTGCTTATGGCATTAAACAAGAACTTACATTCCTTGAGAGGTTCTTTCTATTGTTGATATTAACGTCTATAATTCTAGATGTTCTGTGTGTACATATTCTTAAAGGTCATGAATGTAGTGCTGCTTTTGGTTATTAATAGTAGTCGAGTCTATTCTGGGAATCAAATGAATGTTGAATTAGGAAGACCAAGTGTTGGACAGAGATGGCTATCTAGGTCAGACTGATCACATCGTACGTTTGTGTCCTGGCCTTGTGCGCTGCTGGGTGATGGACTGGGGGCAGTGGTTTTTGTATGTTCCAGTTCATTCTTGGTTACCATTTCAGTTTCTCAGTTCTCAGTGGATTTTTCGAGCTGTTGCTTGTCAAGTTTCTTACCCCTCTTAAAGCTGAATGTTTTTCTTCTGTAACATAGCTTTGCCAACCTTAAAACATCTGTTATTGAGACTTAAGGAAGAAAGTTGAGTGGTCTTTGTGTCAGCTCCTTTTTGTTCTGATATCAGCAACCTGTCCGTAGTTTTTCCCGCTACGTAATAGATGATGGTAGCTCGGTACCTTTAGGTCTCAAACACAATCTCGTGTGGTTTTGGTGCAGGAGACAAGTTGGCTTACTGTGAGATAGCAAACCGAAGAGTCATGGAGGTGATCAACTCTGCCAGGACACGACAGGAACTCCTTCACGCAAAGACTTTTCACAGCAGCCAGCAAGGCAGCGCCTTGTTATCCCAGCAGGGTGCTCAGGCATCGGGGGGCCTGAAACCAGAACCCGACACCTGGATCTACCCCTTAATCCAAATGAAACCTTTTGGCATTCAAATCGATGAGATGGTGACAGAGACGCTGCTGACAGAGGCTGAGCGAGATGCCAGGATATACCTTACCACTGGCTACTTCAACCTGACGCAAGCATACATGGACCTCATCCTGGGCACCAGGGCCGAGTATCGCATCCTTCTGGCCTCACCGGAGGTGAATGGGTTTTTTGGTGCCAAAGGGGTGGCGGGTGCCATCCCTGCTGCCTACGTTTACATTGAACATCAGTTCTACAGCGAGGTCTGCTGCCTGCACCAGCAGGAGAGGGTCCGGCTGCAGGAGTACTCCAGGGCTGGCTGGACGTTTCACGCCAAAGGTAAGAAGTCCCTTTCCCAGGAGGACTTGGCCAGAAAGTGTTTGAGAATTGCGCGTGTTTGGATTGCGCAACCAGTGAGGGGGTGGCTGGCTGCCGAGTCTACAGTTAACTCCAAAATACTTGCCCAAGGATCAAACATCTTGCTTCCATAAACCTGGAAGGTTTGGGTCACTCAGGGGACAGCCATGCGAAGTCATGTCTTGCCTCATTCAAGTACAGTCCCAGAGATTGTACAGGAATTGGCCCCGTGGTGACAGTAAGGCACTGCCTTGATGGGAAACTTGATGTGAAAAGCAAAGGAAGCATCTGGATGTATTTATGATCTCAGGAACGATTGTGATTCAGTTCCGTGTATCCCGCTTGCCGGTTGCAGCACGAATCGATGACTTTCAGGGGCCCCCAGGCGGGATCCGCAGCAGAAGCGGGAAGGAACCTCACTGCTGCTGGCTCCCAGTCCAGCGGGAAAGAACCTCACTGCTGGTGGCTCCCAGTGGTCCTGGAGGCCGTGTTCTTTGGCAGTGGAGTTGCCTGGGAGTGATCCAGGTGTTGAGGAATTTGTACCAGCTTCTGCTTCTGGCACACAGGAAGGTGCAGCACAGTGAATAAATGCAGCCACGCGCCTTCTGGGAGCTGAAGGCAGCTGGAGGGGAAGTTGCTGAGAAATGAATGTTGCATAACAAATGTAGCTAATGATAAACAAAACTAATTAATACTGACATCATGGTCTTCTATAGAAGACCCCCGGTTCTTTCTTGCTTGGTAGATTGTGTATAACTTTCACAGACCCAGTGCCACCTTGACCAAGCATGTATGTTTTCTCCTGACTGGTTGTTGCTGGTTGTGGCTCTAAATTTTCTTTACAGAAAGTGCAGTCCTTGACTCTTATGTTCTCCTACTTTATACACAGTAGTATTAGCTTGCTCAGTAGTGGATTTTAATAACGCAGATAGCTTAGGAAGTCTACTTAATTGAGGACTTTTTATTTATTTTTGAGAAGTCTGATGGATGTGACACTTTATAAATATCTCGATTCCCACAGCCTTCCCACATGGGGGTGTGCCAGTGGAACATCTCACAAAACGGCTTGGTCTCTGGGTCAGGCGTGACCCTCGCCCAAGCTGAGACATCTTTGCCATGTTCCACAGCATCTTCTGTTCCTCTAATCTTCTGCAAGCAGAGCTCTGCACCGTGTCACCGTGTCCCTTCCTGTGATGGCTCACAGGTCCCCTAGGACAGCTCTATTACTGTAAGCAGTGCCAAATCTGGCACTAATTAACATGAAGTTTCCCCAGCCGGCTTTGTAGCGTTTCCACTGCTGGCAGCATGTGTCTGATTGAACACTGGAAGGATGCAGCCCCTGGGGCTCTGGCTTGTTCCTGTTCCTGACTTCTCCTGCTGTTTGTTTAAGGAGACGGTTAATGATTGTGGGGTGCAGGGCTGTGTAGAGAAGGCTCAGAGGAGGGAGAAGAAGCTGCTGAGTAGGCCTTCTCTTGACTAAAGAAAATAGAGTGTTAATAGGCTGCCTCTGTCGAAACTACAAACCTGTTTAAGGAGTGAGATCAGTAACTGGTGCAGTAAAACCCTTATCTCGGTCCGCGGCAACCTGGAGGAGGTGCCTGCCTGGCTGGGAAGTCGTGTGTGGTCTCTCTTCCAGGAAGCACGTGCTCGAGCGATCTGTGGTTTGCAGGTTCCTCCTCTTGCTGGGCACTGCTGGCTCCGAGTAGGATTTTGTGGTTTGGCATGGATTGAGCTCAGAAGGCATGGGCTGTTTTTCCAAGTTACCAAAGAGCACGTGGCAGTCAGTCCCTTTCTGGGCCAGCTGTGCCTTATAGTGGGACTGCTGTACAATATTCTCCTGGAGAGAGGGACGCAAGACTTGAGGTGTTCCACAGCTCCCGTGCTTGGCAGGAGGGACAGTCGGAGATGTTTGCTGCCTTCTTTCCTTTTCCTCTTCAGAGTGCTGGAAGGATCAGCCTGTAGCTCCCTTCTCTGGCACGCTCTGCCCTTGGCACACGTTTGATTCACCCGGTTTCCTCCTGCAGGACTCGCAGTGTGTGAGAGAGAGGACAGGGTAGAAGAGGGAAAGGGAGGAAAACCTGGAGACAGATGAAGGGCAGCTGCACGTAGGGTCTGACTCCTGGAAGAGGATGTGAGGTCCCTAACAGCAAATACTGCTGTTAATGCTTCCTTCTTGGGCTAAGATGAACGACACCCTTTAGTCTCCGATGGGATGTAGCTGATTTACATCAAATGCTGTGACTGCTATTTTGTAAACCCCTCCAGCTCCTCTTAAGATGTTTTTTTTTGTCCTCATACACGACATTCTGCAGTGTGCATTCCCGCCAGGGTTCTGACTGTCCTTAGGTTTGTTCGGTGCGAGGGCAGAGCCACGGCACAGCCCTCACGCATGTAGAAGTAGGAAACACAAACCTTTGCCACGAGAGCGGCTTTCCTGGGTGTAACGTGGTGAAGCCGTGCACATCTACCCCTCTGGTGATGCCTCTCTGGGTGCGGTGTTGTGGGTGACAGGTCTGTCCTTAAGGATTAGTGTCCCCTCCGTGCCAGTGCCGGGCAGGTGGCTGTTTGCTCAGAGATAAACCTGCCTTATTGCTGGTGAATGGGGCTGGGAAACTGTGCTTCCCTTTTCTGGAAAGGTGAGTCAGTGTTTGAGCAGATCCTGCCAGATGGTCATAAAGCCCAGGTGCCGTAAAGGCTTTAGGGCCACCTGGAAAGAGCAGGAAAGTGTGGTCCTGGTGCTGCTGCCCAGGCAGGGCTCTGCCCGCTGCCAGGGGGCTTATGCCAGGACCACGCAGCCCATGGTGGCCGCCCTGTGCGGTGGCAGAACCTGCCAAGTCTCTGTGCCACTTGGGTGTGTTTTTGCAGCTCCAGGAGCCCCCTGTGTCACCTCTCCTGCCCCCCTGAGAAGGGTTGGTCCCACACTGGGTCCTGGGCAGTGCCAGCTCCGAGCCCGGAGGTGTCACTGAAAGTGGCCACGGAGCTGCTGAGTGTGTGTGACGAGGGGGCGGGGAGGAGGTTACAGGAACCAGCGGTGAATCGGCAGCTTCTTACTCAAGGCATTCTTGGAACTGCTCTGGGGCTGAGTTAGGAAACCTGCTTCTATTTTAAGGACTAGGTGGTTTTTATGCTATGGTTTCTTTGTTGTAGTCTTTGTGTGACTTGCCGTAGGGATAAGGCATCTATCAGGGACCTGCCCAGGGCTGTTTTAAGCGTTTGTGCCTTGCAAAGTGGAGAGCAAACACTTCTTGGGTCCATTTATCCACAGAGAATGGCTGTACAGACTTTCCTCGGCAACAGTCCTGGCTCTCCTTTGCCATTTCCAGCTGTTCTGTCCTGCTGTGCCACGGTGGTGGGCTTGAGAACAGTGTTGTCTTTCTATCTTCTGTTTGAAAAAAGAGCCCTCGGTTGTATCACACTTGCTGTTGCTGTTACGCTGTTGTGTGTGAGCTGTGGTGAGTGCACTCGGGAGTCTTGTGTCCTGGCAAAAGTTTGATTTCATCTTCGGGTGGCTCCTCAGGAAGTGAGTGGGTGTAATTAGTTTGTGCTTCTCTTACGAGTCTTTATTTCATGTGACTTCACCTGTCAGAGCAGGGAGAGGCCTCCTCGTGGCACCATCTTGTGTCCCCTTGGGAAGGGGGTCAGTCACCGTGCAAGTGCTCTGCTGGGACGGACTGGCCCAGGCCTGGCTTCCCTGGAGCTCTCGTGTTTGGTGTAGGTTTGCCTTCACTGAAAAACTGTTTGTCTTATTTCAGTGTTTCTGAGATATGCCATGGTGCAAAACGACCTCTAACCTCTGATAGTGACTCACTGGGGATTATTTTGGGGGCCCTCCGTGCGGTGTATTTACATTCTGAAGAATGTGTGCCCAGGGCGGCACCAAGGGTGCTGCAGCCCCTGCCAAGAGCAGGAGTTTGGGCAACGCGGGCTGTGCCAGGGTACCCCGAGAGTCGTACGGAGCTTTACAAGATGTGCCAGCCCATCTGCAAGGAAGCTTGCTTTGTGTCGTGATCTTTTATAGTTACTGTACTCTAACATGTTTAATTCATTTCTTCTCAGCGAAAGGATTGTTTGAGGCTACCCCGGCCGTTTCCTTTGTCTGCCACGCTTCCTTTCTCCCGCTTTTCCTGCAGGCCTCTGGCTGTACCTGGCAGGAAGCGATCTGCCCTGCCTCACTCTCATCGGCTCGCCTAATTTCGGCTACCGATCGGTTCATCGTGACTTAGAAGCTCAGGTTGCGATAGTGACAGAAAATAAAGCTTTGCAGCAGCAGCTCCATCAGGTAAGTGGCTGTTCTGGGGGAGGTAACGGGGATGTTGTGCTTCTTGCTCACGCAGGGAATGCTGATGACGCAGTTGCAATAAAAACCTACAGCTACAATAATTCAAAACCTCCTTGAGCGTAGGGAGTCTGAAGGAGCTGTCAGTTAAGTGACTATTGATGAGATGCCTGCTGCGAGCGCCTGGTTCTGGGAAACGGAGGCCGTAACGGGAAGGAACACGTGTCCCCAGTGAAATGGGGATGCTCAGGCCCTGGATGCGCTCGGAGGGGATCTGCTGCCTCTCCCTGCTCCCTCATCATGCAAGCACATCCTCAAGTCCTGTCCCCAGCATTTGGGCATTGCCAAGGTCACACCGTGCTCCGGGATAATGAGGTCAAGCCCTTTGAATTACTGATCTCGGACTTCTGGAGGACTTTGTTTCTCAGGCGTTTGGGAAATCCTTTGTAGGAGTGTAAATGCCAGTCAGCTTTTGGGTGGCTGCCCACAGGCTGTGGAGGTGAACAAAGGCAGGGGATCATAGTTTCTGCAAGAAGAGGGTTTCTGGGCTGGCTGGCTTCCCAGTTAAGTTATATGACATTATATAAACTTGACACAAATGTTTTTCAGTGGTTTAATGTTTGGTGTCCCAGGTTGGTTTGGGTTTTTTTTTTTGGTTGTTGTTTTTTTTTTATTAGGCAGCTTGGACTGCTCAGCACTTTTGCTGCTTCTCTAAATGCTGTCTGGCTCTCCAGCTGCCTTGACTTTGAATCTTCTGCTGGAGTTGACAGTGTCCCAGAAAGCAGATTGGTTTGGTTCCTCTGTGTGTGACTTAGAACACGTTTGTGCGATCCTTATTAAGCCAAGCCCTGGCAGAAGAAGTCACAGTTCTCTTCAAGATCAATGGGAATTGCCCTGTTGCATCAGGGCTCTTCCACGGGATGAGTCAGAGTATATCTAATCAAAAACAATTCTATTACTGGAAGAGTTGCTTGAATATTTCAATTCATATCTTGCCTCTACTTGTTTCTAATGGAAGGGGAGAATCAATGAAAATATGACACAGGAATTTTCTCAAACAGTGCTGCAGTGATCTAATTTCAAGGGCTTTAAACCATTCCCATTTGCTGGAAGCTGATTTTGAGATTGGCTGTTTGTTTACTGTTCTGTGATCTTTGTTTAGAAGACTTAATACGTTACTGGTGTGCTGCCAGGAAATCACTTTGCCTGTGTAATGTTCAGTTCCATTTAAAAAATGTGTGATGGGATTTGGGAAGAAATCTGAGCGGTCCGGGTGTTTTCGGGAGCTCCACTGAATGAACTGAGCTTCGGTTCAGATAACTGGCCTGGCCTCTGGGACCCGATGGCCACGGTGCAGAGCTCTCATAGCAGGGCTGCCTGGGGCTGCCAGAGCATTTGGGGTTTCTAAAATTAGACTGATTTGGCACACAAATGTCTTCCTTCTGTTGTTGTTTCATCTTTTTTCGTGTACTTTCTAGTGCTTGGTTCCTGCTTCCCTGTTCTGCCCTGAGTTTTAACAGGGCAGAGTATTTTCTGTTGTCAGCTTAGCTGACAGTTTAGCTATTAAAAAAAAGATTATGAACAGACTTACAGTAGATAATCTGCCCCTTGTTTGCCTGCAAATCTGGGAACCTGTTGCCTGTGATAAGAAAACCACTTCTACCTTTGATCAAACAGCTGCTTTCACGTGCAAGGCGAGCGTGTATTATCATCATGATGGTTCATTTCCTCTGGCAGCAGTATTGTGTACACGCTGGAGAAACCCAAGTGTTTCTGGTAATTTAGTTGAAATCATGACTGCGTATTCATTTGAGAACACGGGGCTTGAGCTGTGTCTAGAAAGAGCCACGTGAGCCAGTCTCCTGAGATTATGGTCAGGTTTCCTTTTCTGGCAATTACAGCCAGAGATTTAGGATTTTTCTCTGAAACTGCAGCTTAGCTGTCTTGCAGCTGTGGGGCACACAAAGGCAAAACTTTCTACCTTTGCTCTTTGTAGAGTTTAACTTGCTAATTCTGGAGGTTCAGTTACTTAGCACTGACCACCATCAAAAGGTGGGGTGCTGTGTGAGGGCCAGGTCCTTGGTCTGTAGTGGCTCTGTGAGTTGTGCTGCATGGAATGAGGCTTTTCCTCATTCAGGCTTGAGAAACAGTGCATCCTTTCAGCAGGATCCATGGCCAGTTTTATTTGAGAATTTGCTTTTCTTAAAGTCTATTATATATTTATGATTATATGATTTAACACTGGGGATTTACCAGGGTGATGTTTCTTTGTGTAGGAGCAGGAGCAGCTTTACCTCTGCTCAGGTGTTGTCTCATCGTCAACGTTTGAGCAGCCAAACCGTTACGTGAAGCTGTGGGTGAAGCTGGTAACGCCTCTGATCAAGAACTTCTTTTGAAAGAAGTTGCTGCTTTGGGTGAGTTTTCTACCATTCTTACAGGAATTTATATTGCACTGACTGCAATTAATAAGTGCAGTACTCCTTATCATGTGGCAGAAATAGATGCTGGAAACATAGATGGTGTGGGGAAAAAATAGGCATCTCTCATTTCTTCTGGGGTATTTGCCACTGACTGGAATCATTGCTCAAGGTCTAGATTGGGTTTCACCTACGAGAATTTCTGGAAGGGGTAATGAAAGAGAACCCGTACAAGGGTATTTCCCATGCAGAGAAATACAACTTCCATTTCTGAAATGGCCCTTTCAGGGTTTTGTGGAGAGGAACTATGTTTATTTTATCTTGACCAGCTCATAGAAAACATTGTCGGAGTATTTAAAATGTTCTGTCTTTTTGTCTGATCAGTGCTTTGCTTTAGCCTTGTAAATGATGGTTAATAGGGGCAGTTGTTTTTAATTTTCTGCTCTTTGACTGCCCAGTAACTGGAGCCTCGCTGAGCTTCGTGGAATGGCTCGTAGATTTTTTTCTGTGCTGTGTGTACAGTCTGTGCAGTTGGCAGCTGAGTGTGTGCCCTTGACACTGGGTGCTCACATCACACATCCACTTTATTTCCATAAATATGGCCTCCATCTCTGGAGCTGTGTATCTGGCTCCTTCACGTTGTGTTACGAGTGTCTTCCATGAATCGTGGAGAGGGCATGAGAGCACTCTTGGTACCAGTGGGATTTTTGGCTATTACTTGCTGGGAATGGGAAGTTCAAGCCATGATACATGTTCTGTGGAGAGGTGGTTTGGGAAGGTGGATACAAAGGAGTTAGAGCACGGGCTTGGGCTGCACTGGGAGTCCCAGGGGGGAGTCTGCGTAGGGTGTTCTGGTGCGTGTGGCCAGCAAAAGGGATTTCAAAGGAGCTGAAGGTAAGTGTGGAGCTTAATGCTCATTGTTTCTTTATATAGTAGCATTTAGAATTAAACAGCTCTACTTGCCCCACCTTGTGGCTTTTCTTACCACCAGCTGTGAGGGTGGGTTTATGCAATTGTATTTTAGAACTGATTGTTCAAATGTTTCATGGGGTGGGATTTTGGTGAATTATTTTATGCTAAAGGGACAGGCATTGGCTTCTGTCTGGTGGCCAGAGCAGATCTAATCGCTCTAATGGGTGTTACTGCTGATACAAATTACGTGCTGAGGGAAGGGTCTATGAAAGGAAGGGTAGAGTAGAATTTATAACCTAGAAATAGAAAGAAACTCATTTCAGAGATAGGCCTGTGTGCAGTTGGACTTTGGGTTGGTGTTGGTGAACTGGGCCAAACCTGCCCCTCTCTTCTTCTCTCTGGTCTAAACAGATCCCTGCTTCCATGCAGGAAGGTGTCACACACTCAGCTCGGTGACTTTCAGCTCAGGGTTAGCACCGAGCGATCAGACAAATAGCTGTGGGAAGACAGAGAGCTGTGAGAAAGGAAGGAATGGGGATGGTTGCATGCGATTGTTCCGTCTGGCTTCCTTCGGTGGTCTGGCTCTCAACCAGCGCTTTATCAGAAACCACCAATTCAAAACCAGTATCCGTCATGAGAAACTCCACGTATTGCAAGAGCAGACTCCACATGAGAGCAGTTCCAGCAATGGTTTTATTAATACTTTGCTGAAATAGTCCTGGTACAATCAAACTTAGACAAAGTTACACAACTTTGAGTTTTTCTGCAAGTAGAAGTGTTTGCTGTTTTCCATAGCTGTTTAACTTTCAGACCTGTAAGAGCAGAGCGACCCCGGCAAGGATCCACTTAGCGGCGTTTTCTTTTGTCTTTAGGTTGAAGGTCCAGACGTAGGTGGGACCTCGCATCCGTGTCTTGTAGACAGGACACTCATAGACGTTCTTGGTTTCCATGCGGTCCACGGGGATGGCTCTGATGAAGATGACCGGCATCATGGGCGTCAGCTCCTTCAGCCGAGCGTCTGCGATCACACCGGAAGGGACATCCCACCGAGCGCCTGCAAAACCAGGGGACTGTCAGGGCACCGGCCGCCCCACGGCGCTTCGCTGAGAGGGGGCTGTTTTCCTGACCCCTCCCGGGACAAGGGGGCTGCTTCAGCAGCAGCCAGGGGTGGAGTGGGACGGTTGGGTGGCCACGACTGAGTAGTCATTAGGGCTAACGAGTTATCATCTCACTGTGACTCATGAATGCGTTTTGCCTTACTGCGTGTGGGGTGCCTGAATAAATTGTGTCCCCGCTTGTCCCTCAGCAGGGCTTTGTGTGACTGTTGCACGGCCGGAGGCAGGACGTGGCCGCGGTGGGAGCTGCGAGGAGGTGTCCTGTTTGGGCTGTGCTTTGTTCAGGTGGACCCTTTGGTGCTCTGCTGACACTGCCATCTCTTCCCCACCCCCATCTCCCCATTTTTTACCATTAATTATTTTAGGTTCTGAGTTACCTGATTCGTCTTACACATCAAATAAGAGTGTAATAAATACATTTATTCGCTAGAACCATATAGCTTGGGACAGCCCAGTCTTCAGGTCCACGACAGCAGCCGGAGTTCCCAAAACCAGTGTCTGGTTTGAGAAACTCTGCTCGTAAACCGGAGCGGTGCTGCCCTCAGCTGGAGTAGAGGCTCCTCTGCTCCCAGCTTTTGCAAAAGCCGTACAAATTCTGATGAGCCAGCGAATGCTAACACCCCCTCCGCTCACCCGTGCTTTCTCCGTGTCTGGAACACCTCAGAAAAGAGGTTCTCTTACCTTCCATGAATAGTCCGTGCACATAGGAGCCTTCTCTGGGTGGAGCTGTTATATCTTCGCGGTTTTTCTTGGTCACTTCTACTGACAGACACATCTTGTCCAGAGGCCACTCGTTTTTCCTGGCCATGGACTGCATGATGGCGGTGAGGAAGGACTGGGGGTTGAAGAATCCGGCCAGCCACACCGTCGCAGGCAGCACAAAGTCTGTTGTCCAGACTTCCAATTCCTGGAAAATAAAAACAGCAGAGGCCTTTGAGCAGTGGGATACAACTTTGAGGTGTGATGGGATGAGGAGCTGGTGCTTCTCTGTGCCTGATGAGCCGCAGGGAATCTGAGAGGGGGACACTGGGGTGGAGGTGGGCTGCAATCACTAAACAGCAGATTCCACTGCAGCGATTAAACTGTTCGTTTGCAGTGCAGTAAATACAGCTATTACTTTTTTTAACAAAGCCACACTTTAAAGAGATAGTTCCATTAACTATTTTTTTCTTCTGAGACAAATAAAGTTCTGAGGGGGTCAGCTAATGCTCTTTTGAAACAGTGAATTCTAAAGGTGAACCCTTTTCAAACTTCTGCTCTCGTTCTCTTAAGAGGCTGGTTCAGGTACTTCAAACTGCTTAAATTAATACTGAAAAAAATAAACCATTTAACCACTGTACGCTGCCGGAGGTGGTTCCTGGTCTCCCGTGGTACCCACTGCCTGCCCAAACTCTGCCTTTCAGGGACTGTGCTCACCCGGATGCGCAGGAGCAGGTCTGCGTACCAGGCTCCCAGGCTCAGCAGGGAGGGGTAGGCGTAGCGCGTCCAGGACTCGGGGACGCTGTCGTAGAAGAGAGCGTTCCCCAGGTCTTCCATGTCTGAGGTGATCGTTAGCTCTCCCTGTGAGAAAGAGAACAGGCTGGGAGGTTGTATCTGCAGAAAGCGAGACTGATGGAAATATCTGGTCCTTTTTGGAAGCCGCCTAAGACACACCTTTAGTCCCAAGTCTAGTTCTTTCAGGGAGCGCCTGATTTCGTGGGTCAGGATGTTCATCCTTTCACATTCCTGGAAGGCAACTACAACATAGGGGGTCTTCTCGGCTGCTTTCGCTGTGATCTCTGCCATGTTGAAGGGCTCCGGCAGCTTCTCAATGATCTCGTCTAGGACTGACTTCACCTGGAAAGAATATGCAACAAAACTGCAGTTATCGAAGGAAAAATGCTGCGAGTTAACAGTTAATTAACTTAGTAATATTTTTCTTGTTCTGCTTTAGTGTTTTCCTGTGTTTCTTCCTCTGTTACTAATGCTCCATTCTTTTCCTAACTACTCTTGGATCTTAAAAAGCTGCAGCTCTTTCTTTGGTAGACAGGAAGGTAAGAGCTGAAGCCACTGTGTAATTAAAGTGTAAAATCCAGGGAGTCAGGAGGAACACTTCTATTTAAAAAAAAAAAACCAAACCAAACCCAGGAAAACTATATTTTTAGCGGTTGTCATCATGAATGGCAATTACTACCCTACTCTGCGTGCTGAGGACACAGGACACGAGCCACATTTTGCGTCTCTGGCCCATCCAAGAGTAAGTGTCCTGATCGCTGCTGGCTGCTCGGACGGAGCCAACACAAAGGGGGGGCTGGGGCAGCGTTTCAGCCCCTTCCCTGTGCCCTTTGGGTTCCTCGGAGACGCTGGAGCAGAGCAGCTCATGGCCTTCTGCCTGCCCGGGGTCTAGGCTGATGCCAGAGCGGAAAAGGGCCAGCGCTGCAGAGGGGACAAGGATAGGGACAGACCAGTGCCTGTGTCCTGTTTGTGTCCTCCCCTCCTGGCCCCTCCATTGTCATTGTGTAGTGTAAAACTTGCCTTTTCTTCTCGGGAGACGCCTGAGCCTCCTCCAGCGTCCGATTCTTTGGGCTGCATTTCCAAAACTGTCCGGAAAAGCCTGTCTGAAGTGACGGTCAGGAAGCCGATTTCGGCGTTGGGGTGGAGGCCGTAGAGGTAGGGGCTCTCCGGGGGCAGGTTGTCATCGATGTACTCGTGGTAGCCCTGGGCACGGGGCGGGCGCTGGCGTTAGTTGAGCAGATACGGCCGAAGGAGGGAGTTTCACTTCAGCCTTCAAAATAACGTCACCGCTTTCTGGTGGTGCTGCCTCAGCTCCCTGGCCTGCTTTACTCAACACTGCTTTTTACTCAGGCCTTACCTAACTTTTTCCCTTACCGCCCCGGCCACAGGAATTATTTTTGTAGCGATTCTGCATATTTTCACAGGATTGAAAGTTTTTTTTTCCCCCCTCCCTCTCTCTACATTCCCCCTTGGTTAACGTCAGTTAACTCTGACTGCTCTGCATTTATCCAGACCGGTGCTTTTTCCACAGCAAATTGCAACTTTAATTTCTTTTACCTTGTAATCCAGGCTGGGGGGGATGAGAAACCCCGGGGCCAGGTACAGCTCCCCCTCCAGCATCTCGGGGCGCACGTACTCGCTCAGGTACGTCCGGCAGAGCCGCCGGTCCCAGTCGTCCGTGATGTGCCCCCCGTACATGATCTCCCCAAAGAGGTAGCGCAGGTCGTCCCATGGCACCTACGAGGAGGGGGTCACCGTCAGGGGGATGTCTGTGGGCTCCCGAGAGCTCCCCGTGGCCCGTGTGGCCACACGTGGTTGTGGGGCCACGGAGCGATGGCTCCTGGGCTGGTCTGTCCCAGCATCCAGGGAGGGGACAGAGCCCAGACCCCCAGAGCATTGGTGACAGAGCGAGGGGAGCAAGACGGGGACCTTGTCCCAGGTGTCTCTTGTGTTTGCCCGCAGGTTTCACCCTGTGGACATGGCCATTGAACCCCCAACACCTCCTCTTCATTAGGATGAACCTTGATCACATCTGCGGGGCTGGGGAAAATCAGGACTCTCCCGAGGGGGGACCTCGGTTGCACCTTCATTCTCAGGGCAGGCTTTGCCTTTCAGGTGGAAAGTAATTTAAAAAAAAAACCCCAACACCCAGTGCGAAACACCTGCTTTCCACCCAATTCAGGATGGAGGACTCGGCACCTTCACCCACCAGAGCAGGCAGCTCCCGGGGAGGAGGGAAGAGCTGCTGGTAATGTTGTGTTTCCCCAAGAAAAGGTATTTGTGCAGGAAAGGGATAAATTTTTTAAAGAAGGTTGACTGTCACAGCGTGTGTTGTGCTGAGGTACGGTCCCTTCCAAAGTCCCTCACCTTGGGGTTGGCCTCCAGGTAGTTGTAGAGGACGTTAATGGATATGGTCAGGTCCCCGTTGTTGAAGGGGTAAGGTCTGTTCCAGCCCTGAGTGCCAAACTTGCGCCGCTCGGCCACCACCGCGTGGAAGTAACAGAGAGCGAACAGGATGCATTTGAACTCGATTTCTTTGCTGCACATCTCCAACGTGTCCTGCCGGGGAGTCAGAGTGAGAGGTGGGTTTGCCTGTGAATGAGCGACTGTTGGGATCGGCCACCCCTCTGTTGGGGAACACGGACAGATGATGGTGAAGGAAAACTGAAGGTTGTTTATTAAAATAAAGCATAAAATTATCTTTTAAAGTTTTGCTAGTTGGTTAATTTTTGCACTGATTTGTTTATAAAAAAATTTAGGAATCCCTCCACACACACATACACCCCTCGCTGACAGTCGAGGCGGCTCGTTGGTGGCACACCAAACTGCAGCAGCTCGACCTTCATCCCTGGGAAAGGCGTGGGTGACTCCACATCTCCCTGGTTCGGGAGCCCCGGGGCAGCTCTGGTGGCCCCTAAATCACATCCCAGGAGTTGGGGCTCTGGGTACCCCCAGGAGGATGTGCCTGGTGGGGTGGTGGGGGCAGGCTCCTGGTGCAGTATCTGTGTCTGCAGTGACGCCCCCAAAGATGCTCAGTGGGGGAGACCCCCCCTGGATGGGGAGAGGCCACCCGGAGCGGTGGGAAGGGCCCGGTGCGGCTGCGGTGGGGGTACCTGGGTGAAGAGGTCCAGGGCTTTGTGCAGGTTGGCGTACATGCCCGTCGGTGGCTCGTTGGTGATTTTGATGGAGTTTTCCAGGAGCCCCTGCGGGATGATGTGTGTGTCGGGGCTGGGGGCCGGCTCGGCGCTCATGAACACCCGGTAGTCTTCGTGGCTGCCCAGGCTGTACTGCTCCACCATCTTCTCCAGCGTGCCCAGCCACCGGGCCACCAGGTGGATGTTCTGCAACAAGAACCCGCTGATATTGTATGGCCTGAAGTACAACCCTGGGAATCGCACCTTTTCCCCCCCAAAATTCCTGCTGTGGCTCCACAGAGAGCAGGGACAGCACAACACGGCACCACTTGGGTTGGGGACGCCAGTGTCACTGCCCTCACGTGGGGCACACCCTGAGGAACCCTGCGCCCCCACTGCAGGGCCACCATCCTCTTTGGATGCCCTCCCATGCTTTTGGCTTCCACTCTCCATTGCTGGTTGCCTACTCTGTGGCCCATCTCCGTTTCCCGGTGTGCCCGGTTGCCAGCTGGACTGTGTGCTCTGTGGTGCGTCCCAGTGCCCTGCTCACCCACCTGCAGGATGACCCAGTGGCCCTGTGTGGCTGCTGCCTCCAGGGCTTGTTCTGCCACGACCTCCTGGCCCTGCCCCAGCGACACGTTGTGGATCCTCCCGTTGTCGATGGTGAAGTTCAGTTTTTTGCCTGGGGAGGGGAGGAGATGGCATTCACTGGCCCAGCCCTCGTGGTCTGGTGCCAGCCAAGAAAGGGGCATCTGCTCACCCAGGACCTCCACGTCTTTCAGTGGGTCAACGCCAGGGGAGAGAATGAAGAACATGGGCGAGGAAGGGCTGCTCTCCTTGTACACCTTGGCGAGCTCGATGCTCCTTCCTTCCACAAACTTACTCCCCATCTTCTCTTCCACAAAGTTCCTACGGAAAAATAAACCCGTAATGTGGGTTAGGAACAAAGGTGGTCTCTGGGCACAGCTGGCACAGTGACACGGGGTGGGGGCCAGCACACCTGATGGCGTAGGTCATCCTGTCTGGCCGCATGCACCGCAGAATGCACAGCTTCTGCAGGGACGTCTTGTTCTTCCAATCCTGGGGGAACACCTCCTTCTCCGGCACCTCGGACTCCACAAACTTTTTCCATCGCTTTGCTGAGCCCTCAATGTCACTGTCCAAGTTCTTGAACTCTTCCATGTCTGAGAGCACCTTCAGGTGCCCACAGAGAAGGGTGAAATCACTCCTGGGCTCTGCAAACCCTCCCGGGTGACCCCAGACCCGCTGTGCTGGCCTCGCCTGGGCACAGGGGGCAACTATGGGGACCAACCTTGATGCCACCCCAGCCCTGGGGCTGCAGGAAGTCCACAGGGGAAGTAACACCGGCCTTGGAAGGGAAGCGCAGGAGAAAGTCCAGCTCCACCGGGTTCACTTCTTTCTTGATTGCCAGGACCTGGTCAGTTGAGAGTAGAGCACCACAATCGACCCAGCACTCACAGCCACGAGGGATGCTCCGGGCCAGAAGCTACTGAGCATCCAGCAGCAGCACAGAAGTAAGAGAACAACCTGCTTAAACCGACAGAAATTCATGGACAGGATCGCACAACAGAAGCCCCAGACATTTGCAGGCGTTACCTGGAAGGCCACCTGGGCCAGGAAAATGAGTTTGTCTCTCTCGAAGAGTCCCCGTGCTGTGTACATATAGACCGAGTAGGTGATCTCATCCGTCAGGTTGATCACCCTCTGCTTGGTGTCGTCGCTGGGGGCCGTGCGCTGAATGGCTTTCTCGAAGACCCCGTTGAAGGCCTGAGGAGGAGCCGGGCGGGCAGCTCAGCACCTGGGCTCTGGGTCCCCATGATCCCCCGAGCCCTATCCTGCCCCTACGGACCGATTCCCTCCTTGCTCCACGAATACCTTGAGAGAGAACTGGTAGATGGGGTTGATCTTGTTGAGGTCACTCAGGATGAAGTACAGCAGGGACGCTCGCTCTGCCGCTGGCCTGTAGTTCTCTCTAGCCTCATTGATTTGAACTTCGGTGATTTTAGCTTCTTTCACCTTGATGCACATGAAGGTGGGTGTTATCCATCATCCTGACACGTGTCAAAGCAGCACCCATCCTCCCGTTGAGTGCCCGGTGCCCAGTGTGGTCCAGGAGAGCCCTCCCACTCCCCACAGCACCGGCACCGGGGCAGCTCTCTTACTTTTTCCTCGATTTCCATGGCCGTGCGCTTCGTTGTTTCCAGGTTCTCCACCAGAGCCGTGTCCCCCAGGAAATCCCCGCCGGCAGCAGAGAGCCGGGCGAGCAGGGAGTCCTCCAGCTCCTTCAGCTTGATCTTGAACTCGTTCTGGCTCTTGGTGAGGTTTGCCTACAACACCCGACCCCAGAGACAATGGCGGTCGAGGGACCGCACTGTGACTTACACTGGACGCTCCCCAACGAGCTGTGGACCATCAGCGGTGCCGTTGGCTTCGTCTTCTACTAGTTAGAAGCTCTCCCTTTACAAATGCAGCCCAGACAATGTGCTGAGGTACCCGTCAGCTGAGCTGTGGGTCTCTGAGACACCAGCCCAGTGTTTCGTGCTGTCACCAATGCGCTGAAGCAAAAGGTGGGTGGACATGGCCCCCCTGGGGACAGCAAGCCATTGGTGGCAGCGCCAGGCTCCACGGGGCAACGGCAGACCCCAAGCCTCCACACAGACTGGCTGGGCTCTCCATCAGCAGCAGCTGAGGGAGGTGAGACCTCACTGCTCCCAGCAGAAAAGCCACCACCAGGGCCACTCTGCTGCCACCTCGCTGGCAGCCGGGTTCCTACCTTCAAGGTCTCCAGGTCTGGTCGCTCTTTGGCCACCACAGCAGCCAGGAGCTGGTCCTCCAGCCCTTCCCGGGTCACCAAGAAGTTGATCAGGGTGCACTGAGCCTGCACCTCTGGCTTGTAGTGAGGGTTGAAATATTTGGTGTGCAGAATCAGGCGGAAGCGCGGGTGATATTCCACTTCTTTATCTCCTATCTTAATGTATCTGTTCAGTTAATTAAACAAATTAATTTCTGTACGCTTGGCAGTAACTCGGCACAGACAAACCCTTGACCCACGTGCTATTCCTGGCCACTCCAGATGTATTTCTCTGGTTGGGAAAAGGTGTAACCAGACCCAGGGACGTGGCCAGGAGGGTCGGTGGTGGCTGGGTCAAGCAGCATGGCCAGCAGTGGGGCTGGCAGCGCCATGTGGGGTGGAGAGATGGGGCAGGGGGTTCTCGGCGAAAGCCCCACCCCAGAACAGCTTCTGGGCCAAGAAAACCCTCCCGGTTTATCACACTTTATCGCAGGTGCACCAGGGAACGTGCTCCTAGATCACTCAATGGACTGGGCTCTGCTGACCAGAACAGCCCGAGAAGATACATCAACTACAAGTGTCCCCGCTGGGTGACACTGGAGAAAACTGGGGGATGTGGCCAGAGCCAGGGGAAGGATCAGGCCCCGGGTGCTGCCATACAAAGGGGCATAAATCGGCATTTCAGGGCAGCAGCGGTCTCTCAGAGCCAGTGGAGCTCCTTGGACCAGAGACCAGGGTGTGCTGACCTGCCCTTCTTGGTGGTGTTCCTGCCCAGCAGATGGTCCAGCACCGGCTCCAGCGTCTCCCCGATGTCCTCGATCAGCAGTGGCTGTCCTTCGGAGACCGCCCGCTCGATGGTGTCCAGGTAGCTGCAGCCGAGAGGGGTGGGAGGCATGTGTGGGGCAAGCTTGGGCTGTGGCAAGCTCAGGTGAGCTCGGGCAAGCATCCTCCACCCCGAGGGGACCCTACCATCCCTGGCCCCACAGAGCCCATATAGGTGTTGGGTACCCCAGGTCTGATGGGGGGATGTGGGTGCCCTGTCCCGCAGACCCCGCACCCCTCCAGTGTCAGGGGAGGGGGACACTGGTCCAGCCTGAGCCCACGGCCACCTTGCAGCCCCTCAACCCACTTCCTCTGGCCCAGGCGGATGGTCTGCAGCTCCTCCCCGTATTTGTTCTTGATCCACTTGATGCCCTGGAGCTGGGCGTCCACGATCAGGGGCCACCGCTCGGTGTTGCAGAGGATGGTGGCGTTCTCGGTGGACATGCGGTCGCTGGGCAGCCCCTGGTTGCTCCAGGCGGCCACGTCGGCGGCATCAGTGAGGAGGCTGAGGGGATCCAGCCCCGGGGTGATGGGGATGGGAACCTGTAGAGGAGGGGATGTTGTCGCCCGGCCGCAGAGGAGTGGGAGCCCCTCGGTGCTGGCAGCATCGGGGGACAGGACCCCCCAGGACAGGACCCCGCTCACCGCCAGCCCTTCGAAGAAGGGGATCCAGTGCTTCTCCAGCAGCTCCATCCTGTACTTCTTGGTGAAGTAGCCGACGTAGGACACGAAGGCGGAGACCAGCAGCACGTCTCCGCACACCGTCTTCT
>JAOXNO010000003.1:33865918-33878030 GCA_028565335.1 Limnodromus scolopaceus
TGGGGAGCAGCACGGTCAGTGGGGAGCAGCACGGTCAGTGGGGAGCAGCACGGTCAGTGGGGAGCAGCACGCTGTGCACGCTGCACCCGCCCACGCAGGGTCCCCAACCCCTGGACCAGCGGTGGGAGCTCCTCATTCCAGCACCCCCAACACCCCCTTGGGAGCCCCCACATCTGCCCGGCTCCCAGAGCCCCCTGTACCTGCCCACACCGGTGCTGGGGGCAGCTTGGGCCCCGGTAGAGCATAGAGGGCTCTGCCCCCCTTCAGGGCTTGAGGCAGGGAAGCTATGGGGTTGTTTGCCCACCCAGGCAAGTGGGGGATTACCTTGTTTGCCATAAGCCTTGTCCAAAGAGTTCCTGAGCAGCTCCTCCACCACACTGGGCTCTTCCTGGCTCCGGGGCGCTATGCCAGCCCCACGGCCGGGCTCAGGGCTTGGGGCAGTTGGGGAGCGCCTGTGCCCATCTCCAGCCTGGTTGTCCCCAGCACATGCTGCCACTGCGGAGAAAAGCAGGGTAAGGAGAAGGCGGAGGGAGCGGAAGGAGCTCCTGTGTCACCCCATCTCCAAGGCAGATCTTGCCCCAGACACTGTTGGGACTAACAAGGTCCTGATGGCGCAGGGTTTTTGGGCACACTGGGGCCTGTCCTGGGCAGGAAGGAGCCGTGGGGCAAACCTTCACCCTTCACCCCATCCCCACAAGTCTGGAGAAGAGCCAACCCTCATCCAGGGTACATCCAGGGTACAACCAAGCTGCTCCTGCACAAGCAGCAGGGTCGGGAGGCACCACCAGGCAGTTGTGGAGACCAGCAAGCACCAGGGACTGGACACCAGTGCTTGTGAGGGGCTGCCTGGGCGGCCCAGCAGCTGGCTCTGGGCAGGTTGGAGGCACACAGCTGTACCTGGGGTGCTGTCTGCAGCCTGGACGCCGTTGGCAGCCGGCCGCTCCAAGGCTGGGCTGCTGAGGCTTTCCCTCTGCTTGCACTTGCGGTGCTCGCTCTCTCCAGGCCCAGCCTCCACGCTCCGCCGCTGCTTTTTCCTCCCGGGCTCCGTCTCATCCCTCCTAGAGCTGGGGAAGGCCGTGGGGGTCAGCTCGCTCTACCCACACCAGAGGGGGAAGCGTGGAAGCGTTCGAGCTCCCACACCCCACGCTGCACTCAGGGAGGGGGGAGAACCCACCCCCCCCCAGCAAGCCAACGTGTCAGCTCATTCCATGGCAAGACTCATCCCACCCACAGAAAGACAAGAGGCACCCAATGGTGGCCCTGACTTCAGGCAGAATGTGGGTGCACAGGGCTCTAGCCTGACCTCAGCCCCTCACCTGCTCGAGGACTGCGTCCCAGAGCAGCGCTCTTCCACCTCCTCAATTCTCCTCTTCTTTTTCTTTTTCTTCTTCTTGAGGGAGGAGCTGGGCTCCATGTCCAGGGAACTACTGGGGTCTGACACTTGCTGCTTGGCCCTGCTCTCCAGGTCCTGACAGCCCAGCCCCTCCTGGCCACCGCTGGGACCATTGCCTGCCGCCTTCTTCCCCGTGAGGGACACCGAGCCCTCCTCAGCAAGATTCTTCCTCTTCCTGGGGGGGCTGGAGACCTCATCCTTGCTCTTCACAGCCGGAGCATGAGGGCTGCTATCTGCTCCGTGATGATGCTTTCGCTGCTTCTTTTTGGAGGAGCTGGGGGTGGCCTGGCTGAGCCCCCTCCCCCCACTGCAGGGAGGAAGGTGGTGTGAAGGGTGGGCAGTGGAACCGTTGGTCAACGGGGAGGCTGGGAGCCGAGGGGCTGAGTTGAGGATGAAGCTGAAGGCAGGCTTTTCAGGATTTGGCAGTTTGGGAGCAGATGAGGACAGCCTGAGGGACAGGAAAAGCGGCTGACATGATCTGAAAGCAAGGTCAGGAGCCCTTTTCTCCTTCCCCACCCTGTGGTGCGCAAGCACAGAACCCAACTGCTACCGTCAGGCATGAAATCTGAATCAGACCCTGCTCCCAGAGCCGCAGCTGCAGCTCACGGTGCCCCCGCAGCTGCCCAGTGCCGGCCACGTGCAGGGCACACGCTGTCCCACGGGGGATTAGCAAAGAGCGAGTGCTGCTGCAGCACATGCCAATGGTGAAGGTTACAAGGGAGACCCAGAGCAAGATCTAAACCAGGCTGGTGGCTCCTGATCCCACGGGGCACTAGTTCGTGGTCAGAGCCTGCAAAGCTTCCTCCCACCCTGTGCTGACAGTCAGAGAGACTGCCCTGCTCCTAGGATCCAGAGCAAGCCCTGCCAGCCCAGGGAACAGGAGAGCCGCCAAAATCGCTCTCTGAGCCAGCTGGGATGCCAGAGAGCCGCCTCGTGGAGCACCCCAGGGCTTGCTGGGCACAATGGCACCGCTTACCTCGACTTGCCGAAATGCCAGGGAGAGGAGTCGGGGTGGGTGGTGTTCGTAGGGTAGGTGTCAGCAAATTGTGGGTGAGGTGTTGGGTGGCGGTCACTTCCGCTCGCCTTCCGCGGGGTGCTGCCCTGCAGTTATTGACATAAATAAAAACTTGGTGGTCTAAAGAAAAGAGGTTTCCGTGAGCCAAGAGGAGAAAATAAAAAGGGGAGCCCAGAGAAAGGGGAGGGGAACAGACACAGACGGGGGGAGGGAAGTGAGGGGTGGTAGAAGAAGAATCAGAAGTGTTTTCAGTTAGAAGCACAAAGGAAAAAAGGAAGGAAGGAATATTAAAGAACAGAAATCCCAGCGCGCCATCCTGAGCCCCGGCTGCACAGCGGCACGCCAAGGGCCAGTCCCACACCACTGCCCGGGGAGGGGGAAACTCCGCAGCCCTCCAGCTGCGGCGTCCCCTGCTCCCACTCACCCCAGGGGACACGCCACCCCGTGAAGGCTGGCGAGGCCACCCCGCTGCAGGGACTGGCACAGCCACTTCTCCCCTGAGCACGAAGGCAGGGGCCATTTCTCCTGCATCACTCAGGGATGTGAACAACAGCAGGGGCCTGGCCCCGCACCCCGACCCACCGGGAGGGCAGAGACACTGCTGCATCCCAGGCTGAGGGGCTCTCCCACGCCCCTGCGGCTCAGCAGGACACCCAACATTAGCTCCACACTTGCCCCAACATAAGCCCCCACTTCAGAAGGTGCAAGGCACCTACTGAAGTCTCTGTGCTGTCGCCCAGACTCACCTTTTTGGCAGAGAGTGCCAGCTTCTTGGCCGGTGGTGGTGACATGGTGCTGCTCAGCTCCAGGCCGGCGCCGGCCAACAGGGAGGATTTCAATTTTGCCAGCTTGGAGTCTTCGGGGGCGGCCGGCTCAGCGCCGGGGCCCGCAGGGACTTCCGTGCCACAGTCCGTTTCCTGAGAGGTGCAGAAGCCGCCGGTTTCACTCTTGGCTTTCTGGGACGCTTTGGGCAGCTTCCCCGCCACGCCGTGCGCTGGGCTGGCAGTGGCACTGCCACAGGAGTCCCTCTCCGGGTTCCCGGTGTTCTCCCCACCACCGCCGGGCTCTTGGCCGGGGCTGGGCTCCAGCAGCAGCTTGGGTGAGGTAGGTGGGTGCCTGCTCTCCCAGGAGCTCTGCCGGGGCAGCTCCGCTTTGGCCACGCTTGCGTTGCTGGTGTCGCAGAAACCCTGAACTGCTCTGGGCGTGGAGGGCAGCTGCGGGAAGGAGAACGGCTTCTTGAGCTTCCGGGCTGTGTCATCGGACAGCGCTGTGGCCGAGTGGGTGGTTTTGAGGGCCAGTTTGGGTGACGGGGACCCAGCGGGCCCCTTTGGCGGAGCGGTTCCATTCTGCAGCTTCGGCCCCGTGCCAAATGTGCTGCGGGCCACGGGGACTCCCACCTCCTCCGGCCCCGGCAGCTTCTTCCCTGGCAGCGTGTCTGCTCTCTAGGTACAGAGAAAGAGAGAAGTTCAGCAAGGAGAGAATCCAAGAAGAGGAGGACACAGAGAGACTGCCCTCCCCGTCCCTCCCCAGGCTCAGCAGGATCCCTCCTGCCCATGGGGAGCAGCGAAGCCACAGCCGCCAGCCCTCGCAGAGCAGGCAGAGGGGCAGCAGCTCCTGGGAGCAGCCTCTGGGACTCACCCGGCCCATCAGCGGTGAAGACGAGGGCCCGTTGGTCACAGTTTTCTTGACCTGATCAGAGATGCTGCCAGTGCGGCCAGGCAGGCTGGGGGCTGCTTTGGTGACAGACCCCTCTGAGCTCTTCCTGGGGCTGGGGATTCTGTGAAGGCAGAGAAGCGCACACATTAACTGCGAGGGTTTGAGCGACTGGAACACCCTCATCAGAGATGCACACGAGAAATAAGGAGGCAGAAGCTCCGAGGAGGTGAGGAACAGGGGCTGGACCTCTCCCTGCCACCCTTTTCTGAGCCAGCACAGGCACACAGGCGTTGGGGCTACTTGGGCCAAGCTCCTTCCCGCAGAGTGGCCAGCCCTGTCCCAAATGCTAACAGGGGGCCAAGGGACACAGGGCGCACTCACCTCAGGTAGAAGAGCACGTAGGCCTGCTGGTTGAGGACCACTTTGATGTTGCTGCAACGGACCAGGTCATCGTTCATCTGATACCACTGCCCATTGCTGGCCTGCAGAAGGAGAGAGAATAGGGTCGGGCTGTGTTCAGGGATCCTCCCAGCCTGAAGAGCAGCAGGGATAGCATCCATCAGCAGAGCTCCTCTCCCCAAACACTAACAGGTGGCCCGGGCAGGTAAGGGGACTCTGCCAGAGCAGACCTCAATGCTTCCTGTGATGGAGCACAGCCCGTACCCACCATCCAGTGCTCCACAGCACCCACATCTGCTGAGCACCCTCCTTTCTGCACACTACAGGGACCCACCAGCCCAGAGGGGGGGCCAAGAGAGCACCTGGGACTCACCTTCACGTAGCAGTAGTAGTGCCCAGCGTGGCAGCTGTACCCCGAGTGCACCAGCACCGCATAAAGGCTGTACATGATGGGATCCCCGTTGCTCTGAGACATGTAAGGGCGGATATTCAAGAACTCGGGGTACCCCACGTCCTGCAGAGAGAGAATGTCTCAGGAGCTCGAACAGCAGATGGCTTTCCTTGCTAGAGCGAGAGCAGCCTGGCTGTCCTATGAGTTCCATCTCTTGAGAGGGACCGGCTCTGCCCAGGCAGAGGCCACGGTGAGGAAGATGCCAGGATGAGCTGAACTCCCACCACATGGCACAGCTGGGGAAGGGCTGCAGGACGGCGGCAGAGCTCGCACTGTGCACAGGACACCCTCCCACCCTGCCCTGGGCAGCAGGGCCTCTGGCCAGGAGACAGCCCCAGCTCTGGATGGCCAAGTGCTTACCTTTGTGATTTTGCCTCCACCGAAGCTGGTGAAGCGCTTCAGCGAGAGTGTGAGAACGTTGGAAGCTCGGTGGATGCTAAAGCGTTTGGTGGCTGACACTTTCTTCTTGCACCTGCACAGGAGGAGCTCAAGCTATTCAAGCTGTTCCAATACCCAAGTGATTGCTAGCCCTGGCCAAGGGCAAACCCCATGGAAATGGCCCTGCTGACACCAGGCACCGCTCCAGGGCACCTGCGCACAGCCACGTCTGCTGGCCCAGGTCCTCCTCATGAGAGGAGGGAGCTGATGAGTGGCAGGCTCCATCGCAGGCTTCCACAGCCATGCACCTCACTGTTTAGCCGTGGAGCAGGTAGAGAAGCCCTCCCGCACCGCAGCCTCCCACCAGCACACCCGTGGCCCTGCACACTCACTTGGCACACATGTAGGCGTTCTCCCCGCCCAGCACATCCGACTTCACAAACAGCTCCAGCGCCCGCACTATGTTCGCCGCTTGCTGCAAGGACAGAGGGGAGGTCAGGACACGAGCAGCCCATCCACTCCAGCCTGGCTCCCTGACGAGATGCTAGCCCCAAGGGGATAACACGAGCACAGGGCCACAGGCTACACCAAACCCACGAGCCTGCCACTGGCCAGCGTGCCCCAAGGGACATCCACACTGCCCCCCAACACCACAGAGCCTCAACGGAGGAGTCGTGGCTCCCGCTCAGGCAATGGGCACTGTTTTTCCAGAGAGAATGCAGCGCAGCAAAAGAAGCTGCTTCCCTTTTGCCTGCACTGTGCCTCAACACTGGCAGGTCAAGAGCTTTGAGAGAAGCAATGGTGCAGCTGCAGAAACATCCCCCTGAGAGCCGAGCTCCTCCCCAGCCCTGACTCCCGCAGTACCCTGATCTCCAGCGCCAGGTCCAGGTAAGGGTCGTAGGTGTCCGAGACAGTCTTGCACACTGAGCACTTCACTGCAACAGAAAGGGCAATGAGCACAACTTGGCACCACCTCTGCACCCGCCACCACCCCGGCACAGCACCAGCAGCCACGGTGCCCCCCCTCTCCGGGTTTGGGCTCCGGGATGTGAGCGCCAGGATTGACAGCCTGGCAATTCCACTATGCGCCACGACAGCGAGTATTGCTAGATAGCTGGCAACACGGGCTCCTTTGCTGGTGGCAACGAGCCGGGGACCCACAGCCAACAGCTTTATCCATTGCCACAAGAGGGGTCACGACCCACGGGTATCACAAGACCGACCAACACACGCTTAGCAATTTTCCCCAAAAGATTTTTGACTGCGCAGCTTTCAGGGAAAGAGCAGCCCTGGGAATTGCAGCCCCGGGACCCGGCAGCCAGCACTCACCACGGGACCGCAGGTAACCGCCAAAGATCTGGTGAACCAGCGTCGTGGCCTGGGTCTGGCGATCCAACCTAGAGACAGCAGCGTCAGATCTCACCACCACCCTCCACAAGGGCCACCGCTGTGTCCCCAGGACAGGTCCCCCCCTCCTGCCAGCATGTGGGCTGTAGAGCTCAGGGAGCAGGGAGAAGTCACAGCCTCTGCCCGCCTGCTCTCCCGGTGGCAGAGCTCAGGGGGGGCACCAGGCTCTGATATGCACCTTCGTCTGGAAGGAGCAGAAAGAAACTCCCGGAGCTCAGAGCCCGGCATGGCACACAGAGGCAACGCCAGCTTCCTGGGACGGAGGGCCCAGGGAAAAGCTGCTCAGCCACAGAGCTGGGGCTGAACTAGCATGCCTGGATTCCCCAGAAACTGGGACAGGATCCAAACCCACAGCAGCTTCAGGATTTGGGGACAGGACCACAGCTATGCTGGGGTGGAGGTGTCAGGAGAAGGCAGACAGCAGCCCAGAGCTGTGTCACAGACGGGCAGAGCGTTGGGCCAACCTCCCCCCGCCGAGGCCCCTGGAGTCAGTTCCTCCCTCTATGAGTCCGACCTGGGGGACACACATTCACCCCACAGCCCCCTCCCACGGGTGCAGGGGACCAGTGAGGGGACAGTGGAGAAGCGCAGCAACGGGCCATCAGAGGCCCCACATACTTGGTACAGCCATTCAGGCAGGCCTTCTGCATGGCATCAATGGTGTAACGCAGGAACTCGTGCGCATCCTCCTGGTTGCCGAAGCGGATGTGCTGGGCAATCTCTGCAGGAGAGGGAGGAATCAGCCCCAGCACATGCTGCAGCAGACACAGGCCCTTCCTCCCTCCCTCGGGGCCTGGACCCCAGGGATTGAGCCCCCTCAACCCAAACCAGACGTCGGACTCACGCTGGCCACAGGGGAAGCCCCACACAGCCCATGAAGTCACCAGCCCCCAGCAGGCTCAGTGAGTCATCTCAGCAGAGCCATCTGCCAAGGCCTGCCCCGATCTCAAAGGTTCTGCTCCTGCCTTAGTCACCGCTCTCCTGCACGGCTACGGGAGGGAAGGGGAGGGCAGCCATCCTTACTCTTGAGGTCTCGGATGAAGGACACTGGCTTTATTGCGTTGCCGCTGTTGGCAAAAGCCTGGATCATGTGGTTCTGCATAACGCACATCATGCAAAATCCTCCATGGTGACCTAGAGCAGGAGAGAAGACAGGACGCTGGGGACAAACCCGGGAGAGATGGTGGCCGAACAGGAGAGAGGTGATCTCTGGTCGAACACAGCTCAGCCACTATCAGTTTTCCCTGTGAGCTCCGTGCCACTGCACAGCTCTAGGGCATCCCGGGTACAGGGGGATCAGCACACGCCACCCCAGCTGGCACAGCCCCATCACAGCACCAGCTACTGCAAGCCCCCAGACGAGACAGCATCCACATGGACAGGAACCATCCAAGAACTTGTGGGAGGAGCCTGTAGGTCGGCCCTGAGGGGCAGATCCCACCGGAGCCCCATGGACAAGGCTGCAAGCCCCATGTGCTCCCCTTGGTCACCGCTCGGAGCCGTGCCCACCGGACTCCTTTTCAAAGTCACCCATCAACAGTACCTCCTGCCTGTACACAGCCTTCTGCCCCAGGCAGGGGCTGTTTGGAACCCCCAGCTCAGCCCCCAGAAGTCAGCAGATCTCTCTGGACCCATCTTAGCCCTGGCTACGCCCAGCAGAGACAAAAAGCCTCCCCAGACACGTGGATACAGAGCTTGGAAACACTGCTACAGCTGGGAAAAGCGAGCTATACACAGGAATGACCTCTTGATGGAGAAAAGGGCAGGAGGGAGGAGAGAAGGCGCATCCCAACACCCGCACAGCCCTCACTGAGAGCCACACACAGAGATGCTGAGCGCAGCACAGGGAGCATGACATGCGGGACCCTCCTGCTCCCCACCGAGCCATCCCTCCCCACTCACAGCTGCGGCTGTGCTCCTTGGAGAGCAGGTAGTTGGCGAGCGGTGGGGTGTAGGTCAGGCACTGCACCGTGGAGTTGAGGAAGCAGGTGTTCCCCAGGTTCTGCAGCCCGGCGCCGATCCGGTAGATCCGCTCCCACTTCATGGAGAGCCGCTCCACGGGGAAAAGCACCTTCTGGGGCGCAGGGACCCCGTCCCCCGGACCTCCCGGGGCATGGCTGCTGCCTGCGGGGGAGAGGGGCGTTGAGCCGCGAGGGTGTGGAGAGCAGGGAGAGCCCCCCCCACCTTACCCTCTCTACCTACCCTGCTTGCCGGGCAGCCCTTCCTCGGGGCCGCGGTGGCGACCGGTGGCCTCGGCGCGGGGGTTGAGCAGCACGTACTTGCCCCGCAGCAGCTCTAGGTGCCCGGAGACCCCGCGGCTGGCGGGCTCGAACTCGATCTTCTGCAGCAGCACCTTCTTGGCCGAGGCGGCCAGCAACCGGCCCAGCTCCCCCCCATCCTCACTCGCCTCCCTCCGGCCCGGCTTCAGGGCCTCCTTCAGCTTCTCCACGATCGGCATGGTGGGGCCCGGCGGCCCCGGCTGCGGGGAAAAGGGCGGTCAGTTGAGCGGCGGGGAGCGGGGGGGGCGGCCGGACGGTTCCCCCTCCCTCTGCGGAGCCGCGCGTTGCCTTGGCAACAGGCCGCGGCCTAGGCCCACCCACAGGCCCCCCATCCGCGGGGCCTAGGCCCACACCCCAGGGCCCGCGCCGCCCGCCCGCGACCTTGAGCGCTGCCGCCGCCGGCGGGTCCCCACCCGGTACCGTCCCCCACCCCGGCAACACTCACCATCCGGGTCCCTCCCGCCGCCGCGCACGTGTCGACGCCGGAGCAAGGAGGCGCCTCCGCCGTCCTCAGCTCCTTCCGCGCCCGGCCCCGTGAGGGGGCGGAGCCAGAACTGACCACGCCCCTTCTATGATGCGCTCGCTAGGCCACGCCCCCTTCGGAGGGGGGCGTGGCCTGGAGGGGGCGTGGTCTCAGCGCCCTCGTTGTGCGCAGGCGCAGAGCTCCGGTGCAGTCCCCGTCCCCGGCCCTGTCCCCGTCGTTCCCGTTATTCCCGTTCGAGCCCGCGCTCGGCGCTGCCGGGAGGGACTTGAGGGCGTCCCCTCAGCCTCCGCCTTCCTTGCCCGACGGCTCCGGCCTCACACCGCCCGCGGGATGCCTGCCACCCGATTCTCGGGGGAGGGGGAGGCACCGGCCGCTCGTCCCCCGCCCCGTTCTGTCCCGCCCGGTGCCCGGAGGGGCTCGGGAGACGGCGGGGCACCGGCCGCTCGTCCCCCGCCGCCGTTCTGTCCTTCCCGGTGCCCTGAGAGGCTCGGGGGAATGCGGGGGGGAGGTGGGGGCACCAGCCGCTCGTCCCCCCGTCGCCGTTCTGTCCCGCCCGGTGCCACCCGGTTCTCGAGGGAGGGGGGTGCACCGGCCGCTCGTCCCCCCGCCGCCGTTCTGTCCCGCCCGGTGCCACCCGGTTCTCGGGGGAGCGGGAGGCACTGGCCGCTCGTCCCCCCGTCGCCGTTCTGTCCCGCCCGGTGCCACCCGGTGCTCTGGGGAGGGGGAAGCACCGGCCGCTCGTCCCCCCGTCGCCGTTCTGTCCCGCCCGGTGCCATTCGGTGCTCGGGGGAGGGGGGGACACCGGCCGCTCGTCCCCCCGCCGCCGCCCTGTCCTGCCCGGTGCCCGGAGGGGCTCGGAGGAGGGGGGAGCATCGGCCGCTCGTCCCCCCGCCGTCGTTCTGTCCCGCCCGGTGCCACCCGGTGCTCGGGGGAGGGGGGTGCACCGGCCGTTCGTCCCGTCGTCGCCGCCATGTCCTGCCCGGTGCCCGGAGGGGCTCGGAGGAGGGGGGAGCATCGGCCGCTCGTCCCCCCGCCGCCGTTCTGTCCTGCCCGGTGCTCGAGGGAGGGGGGGACACGGGCCGCTCGTCCCCCCCTCGCCGTTCTGTCCCGCCCGGTGCCACCCGGTGCTCGGGGTAGGGGGAGCACCGGCCGTTCGTCCCCCCGTCGCCGTTCTGTCCAGCCCGGTGCCCTGAGAGGCTCGGGGGAATGCGGGGGGGAGGTGGGGGCACCAGCCGCTCGTCCCCCCGCCGCCGTTCTGTCCCGCCCGGTGCCACCCGGTTCTCGGGGGAGCGGGAGGCACTGGCCGCTCGTCCCCCCGTCGCCGTTCTGTCCCGCCCGGTGCCACCCGGTGCTCTGGGGAGGGGGAAGCACCGGCCGCTCGTCCCCCCGTCGCCGTTCTGTCCCGCCCGGTGCCATTCGGTGCTCGGGGGAGGGGGGGACACCGGCCGCTCGTCCCCCCGCCGCCGCCCTGTCCTGCCCGGTGCCCGGAGGGGCTCGGAGGAGGGGGGAGCATCGGCCGCTCGTCCCCCCGCCGTCGTTCTGTCCCGCCCGGTGCCACCCGGTGCTCGGGGGAGGGGGGTGCACCGGCCGTTCGTCCCGTCGTCGCCGCCATGTCCTGCCCGGTGCCCGGAGGGGCTCGGAGGAGGGGGGAGCATCGGCCGCTCGTCCCCCCGCCGCCGTTCTGTCCTGCCCGGTGCTCGAGGGAGGGGGGGACACGGGCCGCTCGTCCCCCCCTCGCCGTTCTGTCCCGCCCGGTGCCACCCGGTGCTCGGGGTAGGGGGAGCACCGGCCGTTCGTCCCCCCGTCGCCGTTCTGTCCAGCCCGGTGCCCGGAGGGGCTCGGGGGAATGCGGAGGGGAGGTGGGGGCACCAGCCGCTTGTCCCCCCGTCGCCGTTCTGTCCCGCCCGGTGCCACCCGGTGCTCGGAGGAGGGGGGGAGCACCGGCCGCTCGTCCCTCCACCACCACCCTGTCCCGCCCGGTCGCCGCCGGTGCAGATACCCCTCCCTGCCCCCCGACCCCATCGCCCGGAGCCGGTGTGAGCCCGGCGGCTGGCGAGGAGAGAGAGAAATGAGAGCACAGGGAGCACAGAGGCGGTGGAAAACAAGTGGCGATATTGACTCACAGACAGACTACCAGCGACAGCAGCATCGGCACAGAGGGTATAACCATACAGAAAAGCGACCGGGAGTCGTATATGGGATTGATTAGAGGTTGGGGTTTTGGTTGGTTTGTTTGTTTTTGTGTTGGTTTTGTTTTTTTTTTTTTTTTCTTTTTCTTTCTTTTTAATTTTTTTCTCTTTAATACGTTGAAATTGCCCAGACTGGTCCAGTACGACATCTTAAACCTCCACAGCATGAAAACCTTCCCCACCCCACCCCATCCCACCCTCCCCCAAACCCCTGGAGCAGGGCTGTGGGGCTGATTCCTGGCATGCTCCCCCCCTGCCTCCACCAGAGCTGCGGGATGGGGGTGGCGGGCGCACCGGTGCCACCCGCCAGTGCCACTGCGACGTGGGAATGGCTCAGAGAAAGCATGGCCCGAGGTGTAGGGGAGGGTTCCCTGGAAGGGATGGGTTTTCCCGGGTGCCAGCCTCCATCCCTGCTGCCGCAGAGCAGGGAGTGGGACCGGCTGCGATGCCACAGCGCTGCC
>JAOXNO010000003.1:34039296-34050699 GCA_028565335.1 Limnodromus scolopaceus
GGGAAGGCCACTTTCAGCCTCTGCCATCTCCTAGGCACCGCACCAGCAAAGGCTTCCCGCACACACGAGCCGCCTTCATCGCTGCCCCCCAGGGGGGGCTGCCACGCACACGGGGGACACCCCTGTTGCCCACAGTGCCTGCAGCACCCAAGCCCTGCGCCCGCTGCCACGCAGCACGCCTGCCCCGCATCCCCTGCGCCCGCAGCGGCGCCGGGCGGGCACCGCGGGGGGCACCGGGAGGACCACGGGCGCCCGTGCTGAGGCTGCAGCTGCATTTTAACGGGGCGGCAAGAGAGCAGGGGAGAGCAGGGGCTGGAGAGCGAGGGCGCTGCGTGTCATTTCGATGCGCGTATTTATATCCTTCACCGACGCAGCATCCCTTTGTAAAGCCACGGAGCGCGTACAGCCAGGGCTGTCAGCTCGGCGGCGTGTTACAAGTGTTTGATATGGAGATTTTGGCAGCGGGAATGGATGTACCTCGCTGAGGAGGTTTATGTAAAATGACAGCTTCTGGAAAATGAAGCACTCGGATACGAGGGGGGGGGAAAAAGGAAAAAAAAAAAAAAAAAAAAAGTACAAACAAAAGGGAAGAGGAGGCCTTCCGCTCGGCGAGTCCAAAACGGATTTTCTCCTCCCTCCCTGCCTGCCCCCCGGCATCTCCCCGCTCTCCCCACCGCGGGCGCAGGCAGCACACCAGCTGCACCAGCCCCACCAGCTCAGCCTCGGCTGGTTGGGGCTTGGCACCCGCGCTCCCCCGCCTCAGACCGCTGCCCCGTTTCCATTCCATCACTCCTCCTTCTCCCCCTTGTTTACGGGGCTGAGCCTTTTTATCGCTGGCTGCGCGTGGGCGTGCGCGGGGAGGAGGAGGAGGAGGAGGAGGAGGATGATGCCTGGAGAGCGCTGCTGTCAGCGGGCCCGGGGAGATGCTCGGCAACTCCTGCCATGGCAGGGCTGGGAAGTGGGGGATGCTGTGGGAAAAGGTCCCCCCTCCCGCCGTGGCAGGTCCCCCCCACTGCAGTGCTGGGCCAGGGGATGGAAGAGGAGCTCCAACACCCATCGGTGGACACGGCTGGAGAACGCCTAGCCAGGGCTGGAGGGATTGAAGCAGATGGCATCCCACTGCCAAGGCAGGAATGGGTCCAGGCTCCCTGGGGAACATGGGGGTTGCCCCCCCCGCCATCAGCTCCCACCAGCCCTGGCCCCGTGGCAAGGCCGGATCACGGCTCACACCTCCAAAGCCACATTTGCCCCAGCACACTCTGCCGCAGCCAGATTTAGAGATCTACTCCTCCAGATTTACACCCTCCTCCTCCACCCCAGCGGGGATGCGTGCCCGTGGCCAGGGTGGAAGCAATTCTCTGCTGCAGCAATAATGATCCATAAAGAAGCCGACTTGTTTCTTACCTCTCCGAAATGAAGGATGGTGATTACCCTCCATCCCAGTCCACAAAGCTTAATCCAAATTGATGGCCTCCCAGAGATTGCTTCTCTTGCCTATCACCCAATCTCATATCCCCGACTCTCCCCTTCCCACCTCGACTCAGGAGCAAAACGTCAGAGTCACTCACACCGGCTCTGGAGGGAAAGGCCATTTATCCTGAAGTGAAAGGCTCCTCGACGAGACATTAAATTAACGGCGCATTAGGGAGAGGTGGCAGCGCCAGCCTTGCCTTCCTGCCAGCCCCAGGCAGCAGGGCAGGGGTCTGCTCAGACCCCTTCGGGAAGGATCCCCCTCTGCAACCCCCCCCCCCCTCCCCAGGTGCTCCTCAGGGTCTTTGCAGTGGATCCAGAAGAAGGGAGAGGACCAGGATGCCCCCAAAAGCCCGTCTGCCCAAACCCCACCCCAAATTCTAAGGCACATCTCAGGATAAACGCAACTCCAGACGGACAGGAGACCGTCACCGCTTTGCACATGGGCTCATGCAGAAGGAATCACCGGTCCTCAAGTTCTCACCTGGGTGAGGTCTGAAGCATCCCCTGCCCCTGCGGTTCCCTCGGCACGGAGTTATTTCAGGCACAAAAGAGTATCTCGGGGCTTCGAGGGCTGCAGCAGAAGTTTCCTCAGCGACCACCCCTCCGAGCACCTCGCCGCAGGAAGAGCAAAGCCCTACAACAGCACACGCTCTGCAGAGATCCCAGTCGTGGCCACAGCCCTACCAAGCCAGGCGGTGCCCACCAGGAGCTCTCCCTTCTAACAGCCTTGCCAGAGACCCCAAAACTCAGTGCCCAGCCACTCCGCTCCTCCTGGAGCCAGCTCTGCTCAGCTATAAATATCCAGGAGCAGAAGTGACAACCAAGGCTGGAGCTGAGCTGGGCACCAGGCACCACGGGACCAGTACCCACCACCCAACTGAACGGCCCTGCTTTTGCCCCCGCACACGAGCGAGACCTGGGAAGAACCATGCTCTGATGTCCCACCCGTGGCAGGACCCGCTGGCACGACGCGCGTTTGCCCCCCGGCCACCGCAGCAGCAGGGCTATGCTGGTGACCTGGCAGGCAAGGCGGTGGGCGAGCCTTGGCCACGGGCACCAGGATGTGGGAGGCGTCCCTGCCCGTGGCAGGGGGGCTGGAACAAGATGATCTTTAATGTCCCTTCCAACCCAAACCATCCTATGACACAAACCCGCGGGAGGTGGCAGCTCTTGCCCTGGCAGCACCAGGCTCTGGCCACCGGGCTCCACCGGCTCTAAGCATCCTCGTTACCGAGACACCCCCCCCGACCCCTGAGCATCGCTGAGCAGGAGCCCCAGTGTCCCCAGCTGCCAGCAGCCCCCTCCCCTCGCCCGGCCGGCGTGGGGCAGCTCTCCCTCGAGCTGATCAACACCCGCACAGCCCTCCCTTGTGCTGGCTGAAGATACCCTCGTTTCTACCGCACCGCAGGTGAGCGCGGCACTTAGAGCCGGAGAAGCCGCCGCGCTCCCCGCCAGGAGAGCTTACTTTCTAATTAGACAGATAACAGCGAATCATGACAACAGACCACCGTGGGGAAGGGCAAGGGCTGCTGCTCCGCGGGCAGCGGGGGGTCCGGGGCCTTTCTGACAGCTCCGTCACTTGCCGCCGGCCGTGGGAACGCCGCGGCAGCCCCCGCTGTAGCTGTTCCCGGGGAAAAATCCAGCAGGAGGAGGAGGAGGAGGAGGGAGAGAGGGAGCTGCTGGAGGGCAGCGGGGTCACTTCTCCTGCTTCCCACCCCAGCCCTTTCTCCTCGGACACCGCAACGTGCTTGGACGAGAGGTCCCATCCACGCTCCCAAAGAGGCAGGTGGGAGGGAAACATGGTCCACGCAGGATGAGGGCAAAGCCGCAGCCACGCCATGGGCACTGCTCTGCCCTGCGGTCACCACAAACCCCTGCTCATTGCGGGGGGGCACCCATACAGACAGCACCCACCCCAAAGTGAGGGGGGGGGGCTCTCGGAGCCAGCACACCTCACCCCGGCGAGGGACACCCCGTCCCGGCTCTCCCCACCGGCTCCAGCACCAGCCCAACGCCCACTGCACCCCAAGGGAAACGTCTGCGGGGGGAGCAGCCGGGGAAGCCCTGCACCCCCCCAACCCCCCCCCCACCCTGGGGGGAGCCCGGGCAGCCTGACTCACCGCCGAGCACCCCGCGCTGGCTGCCATCGCTCCCACCGCCGCCGTGGTGGGCGGCTGCACCGGGAGGGGATGAGCAGGGATGCGGGAGGCGGAGGTGGGGGGGGGGGATGCTGCAGGGAGGGTGTCCCCAGAGGAACAAGGAAAACAAACCCAAACCCAAAGGATATTCACGGAGCCGCCCCGGAGCCAGCGCAGCCACGACAGGGCTCGTCTAACGGGATGATCCCGGGCAACTCCGCCAGGATCCCAGCATCGCTCCGCTCCCTCGTCCTCCCCCAAAATTCTCCCCCAAACCAGACGTCCCCGCACGGTGCAAGGCTTCGGTGCGTGCGCGTGCACGCCTTTTCCTCCCAGTCTTTAAATGAGGTCTTTGCTGAGAATTTACAATTCCCCCATGGCCTCAATCTTGCAAAGATTGCTTTTTTAACACTGTTGGGCTTTAATTCTAATAAGCCTCCTCTTTATTACGGAACCAGGTCACATTGCCTTGACACTGCAAGAAAAAAAAAAAAAAAATAAAATCTTTCGTCAGGAAGGAAAAACGAGAAATAAAAAACGAAAAGGGAGGGAAGGAGGAAGACAGGGGAGGCGAACAAATAAAAGCTGCTCACTTCATCCGGGGGACTTTCTGAAGCAGGCAGGCAGCCGCGGGCCAGCAGCGGGGAGAGGTGCCTTCCCGCAGCGCCGCTCGCACCCCCGGACGCGCAGAATTATTTCTGGTGCAGCTTCACCTCCCACGCAGCCTCCCACCCTGCGCTGCTTAAAAATGCCGAGAGGAGCAGGAGGGGAAGCTTGACAAAACTTTGACAGACGTAATGAGGACAGGGTCCAAGCCCTACCCTGGACATGACGGCCGTCAGCACCGGCCCGGCGCGGGGCTCCTCGTTACCTGCCCGGTGCCACGGGGATGGGCACCGGGGATGGGGGCAGCAGCACCGAGCACCCCCAAGACCCAAACCCCCAGGCAGCAGGAATCAAAGCCCTTCGCTGGCAGGAGGCGGCAGCAGCACGGCTTCTCCTTCCCATCCAACACAACTGGTGGGATGTTGATTTTTTCCCTTCTGGAGGCTCCCCACCCTCCAGCATCTCCCCCTGGCACCCAGCCCCACAGCTGCCTCCTCAGCTCCCCAACTTCTCGGGCTTGCCTGGCTCCAGACGTGTTATCACAAAACATCTCGTGTCGCTGTCTTATGTCATGGCCATCGCCATGGAAACGGGCTGATCTCATACCCCACCTCGGCTCCCTGCGCCTGCATCCGCGGCCTCCCGGCGCAGGATGGGGAGAGGGCTCGTTTGGGGCTCGTTAAACCTCCCGCCTCCATCACCTCCCGCACGACGAGGCCCTATCAGCCGAAACGCGGAGTGAGCCAGGACTCCGGGGCACCGGTCCCCGCTCCCAACGCCTCCCACCACCCTTCCCCTTCCACCTCACGGCCCTGCAGCCCCCCTGCGCCTCGCAGGAGCCTGGTGTCACGCAGTGGGGGACATCCCAGGCTGAGCCGATGCACCGCGGTGCACGTCTGTGGCACATCACAGCAACCCCACGTGCTGGCGAGCCAGTTAATCTGTCACCCACGGCGTGTCACCACCCGCAGCAGAGCAGCCCTCTTCCCCTACCTGCACCCGAGCAAAACCCTCCTGCAGCACATGGGGGCTGCACAGGGACGGAGGGGACCCGCAGTGGCACGTCCCTGCGAGAGAAAGTGCCCAATCGGCATGTCCCTGGTCCCCAGTCTGCTTCAGGGGGTGGCTGCAAGGATGCTCGTGCATGTGACAGGCTACGGCCACCGCAGCGTCCTGCAACACCCCCCCGCAGGGCTGCTGGGGGCCACAGGGACAACGAGAAAGCAAAGGAGAAGCCAAACCCAGCAGCCGATCCCGGGGCAGGAGGAGATGCCAAAGCTAGGCTCCCAGTGCTGGGATGAGGAGGGGACCACAGCCTCCACCAGCAGCAAGATCTGCCCGTCCCGGACAAGGAGCCGGAGGCCCAGCCCCAGTTTTGGGGGTCAGGGGTGGGGATGGGGCTGTCACACCATCGAGCATCCAGCAGCATCCGCAGAGCGACGGCCGGGCGGGCGGCATCGCTGCCGGGGGAGCTCAGCGCGGGAAGAACCGGTGACTTTCCCACGGCGATGGGGACCCAACCCCCCCCTCCAAATTCCTCCCACTGGGGGGGGGGGTGTGTGTGTGTTATTCAGCAGGGGAAAGGCAGGGCTTTACTAAGCCAAAAACCTCAAGCACAGGAGCTGAAAATGCCTTTTCCAGGGTCAGCAAAGGATGAGGCTCCCGAACCACAGCCGCCCCCCCCCCCCGAGAGCACGGCCAGGATTACAGCGGGGAAGGGGAGGGACGCCAGGGCTGCTCCAAATGTAGATGTTTTAATTCTCAACGCTAGCAGCTGCACTTAAGGCAAGAGAGGCAGGGAAGCCATGCACAGGAGTAACCATGGCAACTTCACGGAAGTTAAATAAAAACTTCTTTAAAAAAAGATAACGAGGTCCCTGAATCATGCTTTATCAGCTATGTTGCTATAAAGATCGAGATACAGCCAGCTCAGGATTCCTAATTACTTCTGCAATATACTGGAGATAGCTTTATTTTAAAAAAAAATAAAATAAATAAATCTGGCTGTGCATATAATTATTTAGGCCCCGCTCCGTACTGGGATTCGCATATTCCATGAAGCACCTTCCCGGGCGGATGGGCCTGCGAGAGCCCACCCTGCAATCCCTTCCTGCCCCCGGTTTGGGGGCTCTGCAGCTGCACCCCAGACCCCGCTCTCATGCCGGGGACATGGGGAAAACCCCACCGGCACCACCACCACCCTGCCACGCCACTGCCACCCCAGGATGCTGCTGTCACCTCCTCCCTCTGCGGCGCTGCCGGAGCCCCCCGATCACGGTGGGGACCACCCCGCAACACCCGGCCCCGGCTGTAGCAGGGCTGTGGGTGCCAGCGAGGCGCCGAGATGCAGATTACCTGGGCTGCCCGCAGAGCCCCTCGGCGCAGAGCGATGCTCTCCGGCAGCATCCACCATTTCCACCCGCTGGAAACATCCCCAGCCGCACACAGAGCCCCCCCCCCGCCACGGGCAGCATCGCGACCCCCACCAAACATCGGGGCTGTGACACCCCCAGCCCTGGGGGTCACCTCGCCAGGGCCCAGAAAACAGCCCCAAAAAGCAGTGTTTGTCCCCAGTGCAGCCAGCAGCTCACACCAGCTCCGCGCCTGCTGCAGCGCTACGGCACGAATTCCCTCAAGTTGTGAGAGATCCCCGAGCCTTTTTTTGTGGTTTTTTTTTTTTTTTTCCTGCAAAACAGGCTCTCAGACAACCCCGGTAACTCCTGGGGAGCAAAAAGACCTCCCCAGACAGCGCTCGATCGTACCCACAACCCAGCAGCCCCGTGCCCGTCAGGCATTACAGACCCAAATGCAGTTTGGGGATGTTTCATTAAAACCCAGGGTTTTCCATCAGCCACAGCAGGAGCAGCTGATGGAGGATCTGTCCAAGATCCCTCAACGCTCCCAGGGGGCTTCCCAAACCCATGGATATGGGACACCAGCGCTGGCAGCCCCTCGCCCCGGGATGCTGTGGGTGGGATGGGGAGCAGGGAATGATCCGGCGGCTCCGGGGCACCCAGGCTGGCCAGGGTGAGGACCAGCCCCCCCCCGCCCACCCCATCTCCTGCCCCACACACAGGCATCATCACCCAGCACATTAATTAACCCCTCGCATGTTACAGCTTTGCCATTTGGACTCTCGTTACCGGCTCATAATTAATTACTCTTTATTACCAGGCAATTCACAAAGACCTCATATTTAGCAAAAAGGTGCCGGCTCTTCCGCTAACGAGCGGGATGCACCGCGTGCAGGTTTAAATAGTTATTCAGATTCTTTATTTTCACAGCTTATGACAAGACTAAGTGAATTATATGTATTATTTACTATGTTTTTAAACTCGTTTCACTTAAGCCGATTCTGAATGGAAATTAGGATTCAATTAAAACAGGGGGGGTGAAAGTCAGCATTTTGAAGCAGATTATTAAGTAAGGCTACATTAAACACATGGGAAGCACAAATATCTAGGAAGAAGTTCTATATTTAAAATTTTCAGCAGATTTATTCAGCAAAGGAAGTATCATCTGCAGTCCAGGGACTGAGGAACCAGATATCAAGGTCAAGATTTTATCAGTGTGTCTCAGACTCTCACATCTATGTTTTACCCAGAGCTTGATTAAGAGTTTAGAAATCTGGAAAACGCTCCCTTTTTCTCCAGCTCCCTGCTTTAGAATTAATTGTTTATCGATCCGACAAGAGGAAAATATTCTCTCCCAGCTGCGGAGGAGCTGAGCCTGTTGTCAAAAGTTGTTTTATCACTTCCATAAATTCTAGTTGCAATGACTTCCTCCCGTTCAATAACCCCGGGTTCTCCGGGCACCGGCCACGCACCTGGAGGTGATTTTAAGCAGATTACAGAGCCCCAGCCAGTGCCCGGATTCCCTGTTGTAAGGAATCCTGAATCCATCAGATTGCCCACAGGGACCGTCGCCAGTCCCACTCAAACCCCAGGGAATCCAGTTTATATATTTAAACCCCATTTTCACCCACCTCCTTGCCTGGGCAGAGCCGTAAGGCTTGGGAGGGGATGCTGGGCACTGCGGCACGCCGGGCATCACGCACGCCGGGCACTGCGGCACATCGGGCATCACGCACGCCGGGCACGCACATGCTGGGCATCGCTGCGAGAGGGGAGAGGAGGGAATCCACTGGGGCTCAGCAGTCACCATCCCTGTCCCAGGGTGGGCCGTGGGCACCTACCCCACAGCAGAGACCGCCGAGATGGGCAAAGAGCCTGTTTTTGATTTTCCCAGGTAGAAAAGCATCCCCGCAGCAGGGCACAGGCAGCCTGGCAGGGCCCGCAGGAGCACATGGTGCCTTCCATGCTTGGGAAAACCAAGAGCAAAACACTGGGGAGAAAACCCTTTCTGCCAGCAGAGAAACGCTCCGTCCCCTCCTGCCACCGCAGGATCCGACCCCGCAGTCCCTGCCCACGCCGGGGGATGAGGGACCAAGCACCAGGGCTGCTCCTGGGAGCACAAACAGCTTCACTTTAACATTGCCCAGGTCCCCCCCTGCCACCAAGGCACGTCCCTGGCCTGGGGCCGAGAGGGAAGGGCAGGAGATGCCAACGGGGGAGTGGGCTCAAGGCTGCCCAGCAAAGCCTGAGCCTGGCAATATGACCCGTGCCCGGCAGCGAGGGGGAAGGAGGGTGGGGGGGGGACATGTACACGCTGGATAATGAAACATGAAAAGGGATCCCGCACTCGTGTGCTCATTTCTGCCCATTAGAAATTCAATCTTGTCTAGTCTGGAAGACACAATGATGCCTGGAGCATCACCGTGCGAGCTGAGCAAAGGAGAGAGCTAGCTTTAGATTGGTTTATTAAAAATAAAGTTTCAAAAAAAAAAAAAATTTAATCTCAATAACTAATGAAATAACAGAGAAGAAAATTTTGCTTCCTTGTCTGGTATCGCAGCCTGTCAATTAATTTGCGAGAACGTGCATCCCGAAATACCTCAAACGATGCCAGCAGAAAGCCCTGGAACAGCCCTGACAGCAGCCCCTGCCTGTGCTGCAGGAGGTCGGAGAGGGAAACGGCAGCGGCTGCCGGCAGCCCCCAGCATCCCGACCGAGCACCCCCCAGCCTCCTGACTGAGCACCCCCCAGCATCCCGACCGAGCATCCCTGAGTATCCCAGCCCGGCATCCCGACCGAGCACCCCCCAGCATCCCAACTGAACATCCCTGAGTATCCCAGCCCAGCATCCCAACCGAGCATCCCCCAGCATCCCAATCCAGCAGCCCCCAGCGTCCCTGAGCATCCCAACCGAGCAGCCCTGGCGTGGGAAGGAGCATCCCGGTGGGAGAAGGCACCGGAGCTCGGCCTCGGCTGCTGCCCTGCTCATCGCTGGGTCTGGAGGCAGTGAATGCCCCAGGGCAGGACGGGGCTGGGAGGCAGAGGAGGGTCCCCGCGGGCACTGGGCTGATACTGGGAGGCCTGTGAGCTCACACGCTGGAAAATACGTCTCCTTTTCACTCCATTGTGTCCATCACCGACCAGCAAAAAGGCGTTCAGCCCCAGCTGAAAGCAGGCTCTGCAGGTCCCCTTTCAAACCCAGCTGAGACACTGACTCACTCCGCAGCCTCGGGGAAGGCACCTCGCTCGCCTCCGCCTTCTTACCCCAGATGTGCAGAGAGGACAGATGTTGCCCACCCGTCCTCCCCCAGTCCCTCCGCGGGCGGCGATGCCCCAGCAGCTCCAGGCTCCCAGCACCGCTCCACCTCAACCCCTCTCTCCACCCAGCTCAGCTCAAACCTCACCACCAGCTCCCCTTCCTCTCCCACCGCTGTTAGAAAAGACCAAATCGACTAATTATTCAGTGTACTCTCACCCCCTAAGACTGTAAATTAAAAGAGAACTCAAATAAATTAAGGAACTTCCCTCATGCCTTTTATTATCTCAATAACCTTCAGAGGCATTTCTCTCCCGTCAGCTGATCCATTTGAAAAATTGTGATGACAAACTAATTTAGTAAATGCACACCCTTAAAAACCTTCATTTATACACTGGATGAGCAAATACGGCCTGTGCTGGACGAGCTGCTTGAGATGTGGGTCTGGTGGGGACACTTGTGTCCCCCACGAAATGCCCAAGCCCAGCTGGGGATCCCTCTCGGGCATCGCGGGAACCCAGCTAAACCGTCCCATCCCGGGGGAATGGAGGAAACCCGGGACGGGGAGGCAAAGCCTGGTGACAGCAGGGACCGGAGGCAGCACGGGGGCTGCCCGGCCGTCCCACCGCCGGGGACACCAGCGCAGTAATTAAGGACGACGTGTTCTAGCGACGGGAGATGGAGAAACGAGCGCAACTGGGAAAGAGGCCCTTTATTTCGAAAAGGAGGAAAAAAAAAATAAAAAATAAAAAAAATCCCAGCCCTTGACAAAACGGGAGTGGGAAAGCGGGGAAAATAGAGAGTACGCCCGACTGGACGGGGTGGGAAAGCTGGAGGAGCTGCTTTTCCAAAGGCGGCATCACACGGAGCGAGGGACAGTAAATCAAAACGTCCCAGCACCTCCCGGTCTGGCCCAGGTCCCTCTCGTCTCCGGGAGCAGCGGGACGGACAGGGATGGCAGCACAGCATCCCTGCGGGAAGCACGGGGTGCCCACGGGAAACGCCAGCCTCATGCCCCCAAAGCGCTGCCACACACCGAGCGGCACCAGGGGAGGTGGCTGCTGGTGACAGCCCCTCCAGCCCTCCGTGGTTGGTCCCCACATGGTCCCTAAACTGGGTAAACTGGGGGAAGGAGCGAAAGGCACAACTGCCAGGCTTGGGGAGGGGGAGTCCCCAGTCCCATCCCAGTGCCTCTGCACCCCCTCGGGTACATGGAGCTGGGGCTCATGGGCACAGTAGTCCACTACCCAGCTGGCCTCTGGGCTCCAAGATGGCTCATCTTCAGCCATCCAAACCTGCCCCCCCGCCACCACTTTCAGCTCCCTACATGGGATTTCCATCCCTGTGAGAGGACACACCCCCCCCCCGCCGGCCGTGCCCCAAAAGCCACCACCTTAACCCTGGGAAAGGTTCACCTAACGCTGCAACGGAGCGTTGGGTGCCCTTGTGCCAAGGCGTTGGGTGACGCTGAACCATCCCACAGATCACTTCAAAGGAGAGAGAGGTGGGGGGGGTGGGGGGGTGGGGGGGGTGAAAAAAGAACCAACCAACCAACCCCAACAACCTCCTGTATTTT
>JAOXNO010000003.1:34055444-34069113 GCA_028565335.1 Limnodromus scolopaceus
AAAGAGTGGGGATGCATGGGTGGGGGGGTAGATGCTGGGAGCGGAGCGGAGGGGAGGAAGGCAGGGATGCTGTGGGATTGCTAAGCAACCCCGCGCTGCCCAGCGGGAAAAGGCTGCTTTTCCCCAGCCGGCACCGGGAAACACCGGGAGGGGAACCCACCGAGGGGAAACCTGCCCCTGGGTCTCCAGGAGGGCGAGAGTCTGAACCCGGCCCTGGGAGAGGAGGAGGAGGAAGAGGAGGAAGAGTGGGGTAATGGCAGAGAACACGTGAGAGCGACAGCGGAGGGGGAGAGAAGCGGTTAAAAAGCGCAAGTCAACAAACCCCTGCCTTCTGGCAAGGCTGTTAACGTGAAACCAGAGGGAACAAATATTAATCTGGAAAAAATATTTGTTTTTCTTTTTCTCTTCGCTTATTTCACAGTCTATTTGCCATTTAGGGCCTTCGTTGGGAGGCAGAGTTGGTAAATGACTGCTGCTTTTTTGTTCTTATCCTTAACGATGATGAGGTTTTTCCCGGCTCAGAACCGTGGCTGGAGGGAAGGGATGCCAAGACCTGTTGAGGCTCCGTCTTGGGTTTCTCCTGAGCGTGGATGCTGTGACCGTGGAACACGGCAAAACCCGGGGGGTCCCCTCGGTCCCCAGGGCTGAGCCTCTTGTCCCCGTTCCCCGCTCTGCGGAGCCCCAGCAAGGACAGTGCCAGGTCCCAGCCCCGCAGAAATCACCTCTGAGAGGCAAGAGGTGCCACCTCGGTCCCAGGAAGAGACGAGACAGGGAGGTGGCAGCCCCTCCGAGTCCCCTACAACGCCTCGAGCTCTCGGGGACCCTCGACTTAGAGGTGCCCAAGGGGGGGTCCAGCCCCTCCTTGTGACTCTGCCTGAAAAAGGGGACGTCTGCAGCGTGTTCAGCTCTGCCACAGCCCCAGGACGGTCACCGACCTGCGCCGGTGGCTCGGCAGCGGGGGGTCCTCTGCGCACCGGGGTTGGGGGGCACGGTGCCAGCTGGACCCTGCCCCAGAGAGCTGCCGGAACGGCGGGTACCTGCTCCATCCTTGGCTGCGATGGAGACGGGGAGAGGGGGGGGGATGACATGGCAGGACCCAGATGCCTTTTTTTTTTTTTTTTTTTTTTTGGCAGGTGTCAGATGCCTTGACCCAAAAAACCCGAAGCGGAACGTGCGCTACCCGGCGAGGAGGCGAACGCAGCTCTGGTGGGGAACACGCTCAGCCTACAAAGCGCTCTCCAGCCCTGGAGAGAGGGGACAGGGGGAGCCCAAGCTAACGCGCTCTGAAACAATGCTTTTTTAAAATATAATTTACGATAGATTTCATAGCTAAGTTACGCAACGTAACGAGCAAATCTGAAACGTAATTGTCACTGCACATTAACAGCAAAATCCTGAGCCTCTATTACACTAACGAACTTATTAAATCAGTGAACATTGCATTGCATCAGTCAATTACTAACACAATGCCAGGATCAGTAGAACAACGTGATCCCCATTACGGGGGAGGGGGGGGGGGGGGAAGGAGCTGGGGACACACAACCAGGGCCGCCCGCAGCGTCTTTGAAAACATTAAATGTATTTACGTCTTGGATGGGACACTTCACCTGTGGGGCCTTTGGTGGCCACTTCCCCTGCCCCAGGAGAGGGAGGGTACAGAAGCCACCGCTGTGTTGTGCCCCAAGTCCCTGCCCAGGAGCCGGAGGATGAGGAGGGAATCGGGGCCAGCCCCCCTGCTGGGATCTCCCCAGTGCCGAGGGATCGACTCTGCAGCATTCGCAGTGCTCGGTGTCAGAAAACACCGTGCAAAAAAGGCAAGTCTTGTAAAAAGCAAGCAAAACACAAGCAGTCTCCCGGCTCCCGGCACCGCGGGTACCATGGTTGAACCCCAGCCACCAGCCAGGACCAGTGGCCCCTCGCTCACCCCCCATCTGAGATCAGGGTGAGAACTGGGAGGGTAAAAGTGAGAAAAACCTCATGGGTTGAGATAAAGGCAGTTAAAAAGGTAAAGCAAAAGCCATGCACAAGCAAAGCAAGGAATCCATTCCCTGCTCCTCATCGCAGGGGGGCTTCAGCACCCCCAGGAGCACCCCCAGGAGAACCGGGCTCCATCACAGAACAGTGCCTTGGGAAGACAAACGCCATCAATCCAAATGTGTCCCCCCCCCCCTTTCCTCCTTCTTCCCCAGCTCTTTACACTGAGCATGGTGTCCCACGCCATGGAATGTCCCTCTGGTCAGCCCGGGTCAGCTGTCCCAGCTGTGTGCCCCCCCCAGCTCCTTGTGCCCCCCCAGCCCTTGATGATGAAGGGGTGAAGAACAGAAAAGTCCTCAAAAACCCAAGAGCAACCAAACCCACCGGTGTTTTACGAACACTATTTTCACCCCAAACCCAAGCCCCAGCACTGCACCAGCTGCCAGTAAGAAAATCAACCCCATCCCAGCCGAAACCACGGCAGGGGGTCAGGCCCCAGCCCCCCGGGAGGCAAAGGGCTTATCCCCCTGCCCACCCCAGCTCCTGCCCACGGCATCCCTGGGGCGAGCGGGTAGGAAGTGGCCGGGATCCAGCTCCACGTCGCTGCCGCTCCGCGAGGAGCTGCCGTTGGCCGGAGCCCACGGGTCTGTGCCACCACCAGAGCGGGGGCTGAGCTCATTCCTGGCACCAGGACACGGCCACCCACGGCCACACACATTGCCAGGGAAGGGCATTTGCTCCAACAGCGGGACGGGGCAGGCAAAGGCCGGCTGGGGTCTCCCCCTGTAGCCCCCAGCTCTCACCTCCCCTTTCGACACCATCAGATCCCACGGCCACCGAAGCTACAGCCTCGGGAGATGGTTGAACGTGAAATAAGGTGAGCTCGAGTAACCCCAGAGAGACGTCCACCCAAACACCTGCAGCAAAGCCTGCCCTGCACCTCGCTGAACTGATTTGACACAGCACTAATTATGCAAATTAATCATCGGTAAATCAGGTACTTGTTTATTTATTTATTTTGCCCCTTGCGCAGCAGCCGGGCAGGAGGAGCGCCGGGAGGGAGAGGAGCTGCTGGGTTTGCGGCTGAGGAGAAACGTTTGGTAACGTGTTGCGTGATCCGACCTCCCCACGTTCTTTCCCAGATTAAATTCTGAATTGATTTGCTGGTATCACACCGCTCGTAGCTCTCAATATGTCACGGCAGCTAATGAACCGTGCCAGGGACACATTTATAACCCGCTATTAGCCAGCTTCCATCAGGAAGGGATTTTTTTTTTTTTTTCTTTTTCCCCCTCTTTTCTCTTGAGGTTCTAAAAGTTAAAAAGCCAACCCAAACACCAAAAGAAAAACCCCCAAATCAGCAGCAGCAAACATTTCTACTGAAAGTCAAGCACTTGGGAGATTTCCATCCATCCTTTCCCCTTGGGACCTGGCTCTCAGAGGGGCACTGGAGAAGTCACCCAAGCCCTGCTGGTTCCCCCTGGACCCAATTTGCCCGGAGCTGGTTCCTCTCCCTCCCTGGCCCTTCTCTCTCCGGGCAGAGAAGCTCACACCATTTTCTGAGCAAAGCTGCGCCGACACCATCTACAAACCCCACCTCAAGCAGCATCCCAGAGCCAAGAGCTGGACCGGAGAGGATGGGGCTTCCGTGCCCCGGTCCCCCCGACTCCTCACCGCTCCGAGGGAGCCTCGGCACGGAGCCGTAGGGACAGAAAGGCAGCGGTGACCACGGGCCACTGGCAGCGATGGCAGCACAGCCTGCGAGGAGGCAGCGCTTCCAACAGGAGCCGAGTTCCCCTTCGCTCCGAAGGCAGCGCTTCAGGATCGCAGAGACAACTCTATTGGGGGAACAAGAGCTAATTAAATTTACCGGGATCATTGAAGAGGAAATTATTTAATATTCTGCACGGAATTTAATATCTGAAAGCATGAATGGCCTTGTTTCATCAGAGATCGGTTCCTTCCCAACGCTGGAGTTTACATTTCGCAGGCAGCCCCGCCGCCGAGGGACGGGCAGGGATGGGGGAGGACGCTGCCTGCGAGGAACCGGAGAGAAACAAACAGCGGGAGCCGCGTCCCCGGGAGCTCCCGATGGAGCAGCAGCAGCTCCGTCATCCCGAGGGGAGCAGCCTCCCGAGGGGCTCTGCGGGAGCATCCTCTGCTCCCACCCACAGCTGCTGCCGAATGGGGCTCCCGCTCCCCTGGTGACACCTGCATCATGAGCCTTCAGCTCGTGCCCTCCACCCTCTCACCTCCTCCCATTTTAACAGTCAAAATGTTACAACATCTTAAGTTTGTTCCTCCGTCCAAAAAGGAGCCGGGACAGGGCGCACCAGGACCCAGGGACAAGAGGACTTTGCCTCACCCGTGGCTGCGCATCCCTCGGTGCTGCTCACCCGGATCGGTTCCCCCCACAACAAGCACCTTTTGTGCTGCAGAAGGATCCCATCCTTTCGTTTCCACACTTGCAGCTCTCCAGCTTCTCCTGGGTGCCAAGACCCTCCTGGTCCCAAGGGCTGGCAGCCACCTCCATACCCTCTCCGGGCTGTCCCTGCAGCAGCAGAGTCCCAGCCGGGATGCAGGATGCTGTACACTGCCCAGGATGTGGGATACGGAGTCCCAGCCGGGATGCAGGATGCTCTGTGCCGGCTGGGATGCAGGATGCCATTGTCCACCTTCCTGCCCATGCAGGGTGGTGGCTGGGACCCCGCAGGAACGATGCCCTCGACACACAAGTTTCCCCTCTCAGCTGAAACACGCTGCCTGCAGCCGCTCACCTGGAACCACCCAGCTCTTATCCCCACATCCCAGCTCCTTCTTTGGCTGGTTAAGGATTTTCTAGAAACAAAATGTCAGAGCCTGCTGGCTGCTGCTAAGAAAAATCCAGTGACGGCTTCCAGGACGGCTCCCCAGGTGCTGGCCCCATGTTCCCTCCAGCCCCACGGCAGCTGAGGGGGCCGGGTCTCTGCAGGGATGGATTTAGGCTCACCCAGAGCCAGCAGTGGGGGGAACTGCTCCAAGCCCCCCAGGTGGAGGACCCTGTCTGCCCCAGCTCCCATCCAGCCGAGCCGTTGTCCCCACTCCACCTTCCCCGGGGGACAAACCCAGCTACAGGAAGGTGCCATCAGCAGCCCTGGTGCCACGGGTGCCTCCTCGGGCTCTGCCCCCACAGTGGGCTCAGGCTCCCAGCAGAGCCAGCATCGCTCCCCAGTGGAGCCCCTGGCCCCACAGCATCTCCTGCCTCCGGAGCAGATCCAAGGACGTGCCAGAGATCCCCAAGCTCCTGCCCCACTGACTCCCTCTTTCCTGATAACGTCTCTCTCCCTCTCACCCATGAAAGCGATTATAAGCAGCAATAATTTTGCTTCTGTATTTATGTCACCAACACCTTCAGCTAATTCCTGTAACTACCAGCATGGAAGCACTAATACCTCTGCAAAAGACAAAGCAATTATTTCTAAACTTAGCTCCCTTCCCTTGCATTGTCACCACCCAAACCACCAAAACCCTGGGCTGTTGTCAGCATCTTTCTCTAACTAGAGGGGGAAAAAAAGATACTTTTTTTTTTTTTTTTCCCCAAAAAATCCATACGCATTGGCATCAAACAAACACACCCAGCACCCGCCCCCTCGCCTCCCCAGGCCCCGCAGCATCCCGCCCTGCGCTCAGGCAAGGGGAAATCCTATTTCACTTGGTGGCAACATGGGGAATGACACAAGTCCTGGCCCATGGGGACATCACCCAGGGACAGCCTGGGACGGGGACATCACCCCTACAGCATCTGGGACTCTCCAGTGCCCGGCCGGGAGAGCTCCAGAGCCACCCTCTGCCTCACAGCACCCATCTCTGCAGCAAATGCCATCAGGGACCCATCTGGGGACAGCGGCCCCTCCAAGAGATGCCCGTTTTCAGGTGGGCACCGGGGCAGGGAGCCGGCTCCCCCAGCACATCAGCTGCCGTTCAGCCTCCCAAATTCTCTGCTTCTGCAGAGAACCCCCTGCTCTTCCCCAGGTGACAGGAACGTGCCACCGCTTGACCCAGACGCAGGCACATTAGCGGTGTCCCAGCGTCTCTGTCTGCACGGAGACACACTGTCTGTCTCGGGACCCTCTGCGCCGCTAGACCTTATTATCCTATGGGTCTGCTCGGGAGAAATTAAAATGAGCCATAAAATGACAAGTAAAGTGAAATAAGGAAGGTAAAGAGCAGGGAGAATGTAAATTGTGTCATTAGCATATGTACAGCACTTGCAAACGTCTGTTCCCCACCCAGTCACGCAACCCCCAAGGAGATTGGGGGGGGCTCCCGAGCCACCCCGGGATGGGGCCATAGCTCTTCTGTGGGGGGGTCCCCTGCCCCAGCCTGGGGTGCTCCCCCGGCCCCCCTCTGCCCGGTGCCCACCCTTACGGAGCTGTAAGAGGTTCAGGGTCCTCAAAGAAGACCTGGTACCCCCAGCCCTTCAGATCCCACGCCCCCAAGTTCGCACATCCCCAGCCCCACGGGACCATTCCCTGCTCCTGGGCAAACTCGCCGCCCCCCCAGCCCCCACTCCAGAAGGACACGGGGAGGGAGAAGCAGCCCCAGAATTAATGAGCAGACACAGGCTCCCCACCAAGGGCTGAAATGAGCTGGTACCTGGAGGCAGCAGAACACCTGGGTGACCTACATATCCACCGCTGATGGAATATTTAACGGGCTCTTTTCGATGGATTGTGCATGAGAAAAACCTCCGGGCTCTTGCAGGCAGCGAGAGGTGCATAACGAAGCCTCCGTCTCTGGAGACAGGTCCTGCTGCCCGGTCCCCACTTCCAGAGAGGCTGAAGGGAGCAGGGGGAAGCTGAGCAGGGGGACACAGGAAGGGTGGCTGCACCACGCTCTTGGCTCGTAGCCGGATGCTCACCAGCATCCCAAATCACAGAATGGTTTGTGAGGGAAGGGACCCTTAAAGGCCATTTAGTCCAACCCCCTGCCACGAGCAGGGTCATCTTCAACTCCATCAGGTCACTCAGAGCCCCGTCCAACTGGCCTGGAATGTTTCCAGGGATGGGGTATCCCCCACCTCTCTGGGCAACCTGGGCCAGGGTCTCACGATCCTCGGCATAAAACATTTCCTCCCCAGCTGCTCCGTGGGAAAGCATCAGGGAAGCTCCCGAGCTGCCCCCCAGGTACCACTGCCCCATCCCCGGTGATGGAGCCGACCACAGCGGGCACTGCGGGGCGTGGGGGGGAACATCTCCAGCCCCCAGCCCCGTCCCCCAGCTGGGAGAGCAGGTCCCAGGGGAGCGGACCCCGGCCAAGGGACACACCAGAGACAAGGGACAGAGGCCAGCTTCTTATGGACTGCCCTCAAAAATATTTGCATTTCATATCCAACCTACAGTAGCACCTCCAGTAATTAACAGCTAAGTTTTAATTAAACATTGATTAGCAACTAATTAGTCTAATGATTAGTCACCTGAAGGAGACAAAGCAAAATACTGGGGCTGCCAAGATAGGAGCAGGAGAAGGCAAATGATGAAAGATGAGAGGCAGCTGAAATTCCTTCTCTGCCTCCCCTTGGGCCAAACGTTTTCTCCTATTTTGGTCCTTTACAAATGAAGCCTTCGTTGTGAATTTTCTTAATTGTGGCAAGTCTGATAGAGTCTCCAGTGAGTGATGTGGAGGAGGCCCATTTTTTTTTTTACATCTTTCCCATCAGATCCCAGCAGCTGACGAGCCTTTCCCGGCTAGAGGAGACTCAGTCTCTGTTGCTGGAATGAAGTTGGGGGGGGACACTCCTGCGCCTTCGCCCCCGCAGCATCCCGACGAGGATGCTGCAGAGCGTGCGGGAAGCACACGGGCAGTGTTTCCCCCTGCCTGCGACAGCCTCATCCCCCTCGGACACAGCTTCACTCTCCATTTCTCCCAGACAGAGACCTGGGTCGTTACCTCCTGCCTGGTGGAGGGGTCTCCCATCACTGCTCCCCCCTCCCGACGCAGCTGAGCCCACCCCTGCACCACCACGAGCGGGACTCTGGCAGACCGAGCTTAGGGGGGGCCAGGACGGACCCCAAGCTCTAGGATGGAGGAAGAAAACACCCCAGCAGGCGAAGGCAGAGCCCGCGGTGGCGGCTGGCAGGGCACGGCACACCGGGCTGGTCCCCAACCTCCCCTCCTGGGGTCCGGGCTGGAGACCCGCTCCCTTCTGCCCACGCAGGGTCCCGCACGGCACCGAGCTCTTCACGCAGGACATCGGGTTCTCACCACACCGAGAACCAGACCCACGACACTCTGCCCCCCCCCGCCCCCGGCTTTGCACTTACGAGGAGCCGCAGAGTCGGGCCAGGGCCTGAAAAGCAGCTTTTCCACTTGCCAAGGGCCACTCCGCGGGGTCCTGACCGGGCTCCCCGGGTGATGGATGACTCTTGGCGTGTTCCCGCACGGATGTGGCTCCACTCCCGGTGCTGGCTGCAGGGAGGGCTGCCCCCCCCTTACCCCAGCATCTCCCCAGCCCCAGTTATTTACCGAGGCATTGCTGTTACGAGGATGTTCATTATTTCGCCATTCCCTTTTGTGAGATAATCCTATTTACCTACATTACTTATGCCTCAGAAAAAATCACGTCTGGCTGAGGGGTCTGAAAGCACTTTACAGCCCAGTGCTCCCCCCGTGCCACCACTCCTGACCTCTCTGCCCTCCCAGGGCTGAGAGCTCCCAGTGCACCCTCAGGTGTGCCAGCCTCTTCCCCCCCCGCCTTCCTCCCTCATTTCTTCACCCTTCTGCAAGTTTAGAGCCTTTTTGAGTCTTTTTTTTTCCTCTTTTTTTTTTCCTCTCTTTTTTTTTTCTCTCTTTTTTTTTTCCCTCTCTTTTTTTTTTCCCCCTCTTTTTCTTCCTTCCTCGGCTCTTCCCAGGCTTCTCCCTGGAGTTTTACGGGAAGGTGAAACGATAATGCAGGTGTGTGTAAGGAGGCTGTAAATGGCACAAGGGTCCCAGGAGAGGTTGCACTGGGCCAGGCTCCCCTCGGGAAGGCTGGAGAGGAGTGGGGAGGAGGCCATTGCACCACGGTGCTGCCCGAGGAGCCCGCTGGCATCGGTCCTGCTGCCCACGCGCAAGGAATCCCCGAGGGAGGCGACTGAAAGACAGAGGCCGGGCAGGGTGGTGGTGCATTGGGTGGGACATCCTGGGACGTGTGGTCAGAGGGAGAAGTGTGACTCAGGAGCCACCCGTCTGTCCCCGGGCAGCGATGGGACGCACAGCACAGCCTGGCCAGCGGCACCTGAGCGGGAACCCCTGAGCCCTGGGGATGGTGAGAACCACAGCGGGGGACGGGAAGGGTTAAACGCCAGACCCTCGTCCTCTGCCTCCCTGCATCCACCCACGGGCAGAGCCGCAGGTGCATCGATTGCTTCACGCAGCTCATCAGCCTCGGATCGGTACAAATCGATGGGGTTAGGTCCGGGAGAGAGGTGGCTGAGTGGATACCGATACCCTTCTCCTCCTCTCTCCGGGAATGACACCCGCTGGGAAGCCCCAGCAGCTTCCCCGGCTCCTGCACAGGCCGGGGAATCTTAAGCCTCCCTTGGGTCTCTTTGCAAAGGGGCTTCTCGACCCCCTGAGAGAGGTGGAGAAGGGCAGAGAGCAGCAGCAGTGGGCAAGAGCCTTCTCCGGGAGGGATGGGGGCCGCTTCTGCTGGGCACGGCCATCCCGCAAACCGGGGAACACCAGCCGCAGCCGGGAAGAGCCCCAACCCCACACACCCCCCCCCGGTCTCCCCGTCCTGCCCACGCTCGCCCAGAGGATCCCAGCGATGCCCACATCCACACGCGTGTGCTTCCTCCAGCTGAACGCGTGAGATCCCTTAGCAGCAGGGAGACGGCGGCTCTGTCTGCGGCTGTTTCGTGCTGCTCTACAAAGCAATCTGCTGCTTGGGCTCCTCTGTTCTTCCCTCTTACGCAACTGCATGAAATGTAGAGGGGAAAAAAAAAAAAATCCCCTAGATGCTAATTTATCTGAGGAGCTCGAGCAGGTTTGCACAAAGCGGCAGTTTCAGCAGGAAAAAAAAAAAAAAAAAAAAAAAAAAGGGAACAGCCATGTCTGAAATGCTGCTTCAGAAATCTGCCCTCCCTCTCGGGGACTCCTGCCCTCCCCAGCTCTCCATGGGGATGCCTCCCTGCATCCCTGCCCCCTGCCTCCATCCTTGCCTCCTGCCTCCTTTCCTGCCTCCATCCCTGCCTGCATCCTTGCCTCCTGACTCCTTTCCTGCCTCCATCCTTGCCTCCTGACTCCTTTCCTGCCTCCATCCTTGCCTGCATCCTTGCCTCCTGACTCCTTTCCTGCCTCCATCCTTGTCTCCTGCCTCCATTCCTGCGTCCATCCCTGCCTGCATCCCTGCCTCCTGCCTCCTTTCCTGCCTCCATCCCTGTCTCCTGCCTGCATCCTTGCCTCCTGCCTCCTTTCCTGCCTCCATCCCTGCCTCCATCCTTGCCTCCTGCCTCCTTTCCTGCCTCCAGCCTCCATCCCTGTCTCCTGCCTCCTTTCCTGCCTCCATCCCTCTGCCCGATGGGCTGCCTGCACCCCAGCTCAGCACCCTGGGCTCTGGCTTTGCTCACCCACCGGGAGAAGCAAACAGAGGGTGCAGAGGGTGCAGTGGGATCACACATCAAACCAACTCCCTGCCCTGGGGCTTTAAGCGCTTCGGAGGTGGTGATGCCCGGGGATACACGGGGGAGACCCCAGCAGCCAGCCCCGACCTCGGCACCTCTCCCAGTCTGGGACTGGGCTGCCCAGCTGAGCCCGGGCACTGGAGGGAGCTCACCTGGGAATTATCTCAGGCTCTGCTGCTGGGGCAGGGGCAGAAGAGCTCGAGGCAGGCGGGCAGGTAGTGGGTCCATCCCCCCCAGCTGCTGCCCCCGACACCCTCCCTCCCGCCCGGGGAGCACAACCCGAGCCCCCCGGCAGCACCTCGCAGCCGGGCTGCTCCCCTTTCACAGGGACCTTTGGCAATTACAGGTTTAGTGGTGCAAAACGTAGTTTAATAGCAGCCGAGGCTGGTGGGATTGATTTCTTGTTTTGTTTTAAGTGCAGCTAATCTAATAGTTAATTTATTTAAATTGATAGGGCAGAGAGAAATTACATTTCTATCTTCTCCGAATAGATTTTGCTGTGTCTGGTGACCCAGGCGAGCTGAAGAGCTGGGCTGAGGGCCCCGACATGCCTTGGAAGAGCTGCCTTGATCAGCTTGTCATATTTTTCAATTCATTACTGCCATTTTAGCAAACAACCAGTATAGATTTTTTGGTTACACCAGCTCTTAACGTGTTAGTCGTGTGTAAGCTGGTACCTGCCTCAGCTCCGTACAGGAAATTCTTCCCTCCAGAAAACTGACCCACTAAAAAACCAACCCAGCAGGAAGGGCTGGGGCTCCCCCGCCGCCTCTCCGTGGAACCCCCAGAAAAGGGGGTGTCCCTCGGTGTGTCCCTCGTCCCGCTGCCGGAGCCCGTTCCCTAATTAAAGCCGGTCTGGAGCCGAGCTCTGCCGACCCCCAGAGCCGCTCACAGATTGGATCCCAGAGCAGCATCCGCAGCCGAGCGGTGGAGGAGGCAGCACGCCCGGGCTGCATATTTTGCTCTTATGCCTTTTGGGAATCATCTTTAGTGCTCTCGACGAGATCTCTGGCTGTGCTGGAGCACACGGGCTCCCCCACAACAGGCGCCGGCAAAAACCTCTGAGGGCTTTCCCCGCACAGGGGGGGGAAAGGCTCAGGAGCAGCAGGGAAGGAAAGGCTCATTTCCAGGCTGCAGCCCTCTCTCGAGGGGGGAATTCGGAGGTGTCGGGGACATTGGTGACAGCTGGTGTGGGGAAAAAGGTTCCCGCCGTGCCAGGGCTGCTCCCCATTGGGGCACTGGGGCATTTCGCTGCCGCCGCTGCAGGTGGGCAGCAGGCGAGGGGGCAAAGAGCCAATGGCTTCCACGGCTCGCTCGAGCACTTTATGGTCTGCCCAGGGTCGTCAAGCAGGGGATTAAAAAAATCTGAGCCCAGGTGCAGCAGAAGGGGGGAACCGGCAAGGGCAAAGCCCCTGCCCAGGGGGGCACCGCTCTCCCACCCCTGCTGCAGCCTTTGCCCCTCACGTCCCAGCTCTCCCTCCCCGTGACAACTCCAATAAAGAGTAAATCGCTATTATTCTGTACCCAGCTCTTCTGATCCATCTTGATGAGGACCTTCCCCTCGCCTCCTCAAAGTCACCAGGTGGGGGGGAGTCATCCTGCAGAGCTCCCAGGGGAAGGGGGACTGTGATCCCTCCAGATCCCCCCAGGAAGCCCTTACAAGCTGTATCCATGGCCCCAGAAAGAGGGAATAAATACGAGGGAGGTGCAGAAGGGCAGCGGCGGGTCCGAGGAGGGTGGCGAAGCCCTCGCTGGATGTTCCTCGGTGGGAAGCGCGGCGGCCGCCCTGCCCTCGCTGCTGCACCGCCGGCAGCCCCGCAGAGCCCCCCCCGGCCTCGCTCGGCCATCGCCTTCCTGTGAGAGCCAGCGCCGTGCCAGATTTACCGCGGCTGCTGCTCGGTATTTCATGCCTGCTGCAGGCAATCCCACCGCTGCCGCTGCGGCTGCAGGGAAAGCGCTTTGTAGGCTTGATTATGCGATAAGGGGCATCAGAAATGCAACTTGTTGCCTATTTCCCAGAGTAATTAATTTCATCTGTATTGAACAAATGACATAATTTGAGGATTTCTGGGTTATGGATTAAGTAAAGACCAGATGAGAGCATCCTCATTGGCTCGGAGATTAATTAACAGCGCAAGGTGAAGGGAGCTCTCTCCTCTGCAGGATTGCTTTGCTGGTGCATTTTTAATCCACCTGCCCGGCACCGCAGCTGCCCCCGAGGGCACCGCGTGGCCCTGCCACGGGGCAGCAGCACTACCCATTGATCCGGGCACGGGAGCCAGGGCCAGGGCTCGTTCCCAGGCCAAGACGTTGGGAGATGCCAGTGAATCAAGCCAAGCTTTAAGGCTTCCTTGAAGCTTGCCCAGGTTAGTGCTGCCGGGTCTAATTGTCTGTTCTGGTCCTTCCTGCCAGGCAAAGCACAGCGAGCGCACGCAAGGGCTCGTTCCCAGCTCAGCCAAGGGCTCGGAGCGCCCCCCCTGCCCCGGGACCCCCACGCCTGGTGCACCCCGAGCCCACTCTCTGCCTCGAGGGCTGGGTCCTCGGTCCTTGCATCTCACAAATCACACTGCTCAAAAAGTGCAAACCCCACATGGGTCACAAGCTCACTTACAAACATCGAGAGACTGATTGCAGCTGGGTACAGAGAGTAAATTGAAGTGTGAGGGATGTGGGGAGGGGGATATAGGGTCCCTGACACATCGCACCATCCCCAGACTGCTGCAGGGACAGCCCCTTGCCTCGACACCTCTCCCAGCAGGAGAGGGCTAAGACCTAGGACATGCCGGGCAGGACCTCTGGGAGCAATGGGGATCGCAGGGACCTCAGCAGAGCTGCAGGGAAGCTGGGTGCTCCTTTGTCCCCTTCCAGTGCCCATCACCATGCCAGTAGGGTTGTCACTTCAGCCTACCGCTCCTGCCCCAGGGAGACATCCTGCCCTGCTCCATCTCATCCCCTCTCCCTGCCCTGCTCCATCTCCATCCCCTCTCCCTGCCCTGCTCCATCTCCATCCCCTCTCCCTGCCCTGCTCCATCTCCATCCCCTCTCCCTGCCCT
>JAOXNO010000003.1:34153822-34169048 GCA_028565335.1 Limnodromus scolopaceus
AGAGGAGTAGAAAGAGGTAAACTTTGGAAGGTGTGTGAGATGCCCTGCCTCCAGAGGAGCAGTGCTGTAGGAGCTGTGCCCGTACATTTTCCGTACACATGGGAAAAAAAATCCTGCCAGCCAGTATATAGTATAAAAAAAAGAAAAGGCGAGAGACAAGACCTTCAGGTGACCAGCTCTTCCTCGCCAACAAAGCAAACACCTCCCCTGCAATCCCAATAGTCTGCAGGTTTATTTTTGGCAGATTATAATTAAAATGGTCTTTATGGCTTTAGAGAGAAGCCAGTAAGCTGCACATTTTGGTTGAAGCCGAGAGTGCATGTGTGTGGGGGATGCTCTGGGTGAAGGGACGTCACAGGGAGGCCTCGCCACGGCCCTGCTCCTTCCACTTGACCCACAGAGGCTGCTGGCTCGCTCTTGGCTCTCTCTTGTGTTCTCATTTCTCATCAGCAAGTAGCAAAGTTCTGGTTCCAAACCAGTGCAATCCCAGAGGCAGAATAAAAAGTCCTTGTTAAGACCTAGAAAAGCTTTATGTTTCTAACAAAATCAAATCCAAGCACGTGCAAACACTGTTCCTGCTTTGACGCATTTCGTTCAGGTTCAACCACCAGAGCACTGGAATCTGCTTTCCCTGTAGAATGATTTCATTCCTCGTCCATCGTCCACCTTTCAGCCTTCTCAGGCCTCTTGACAAGCTATCCCTCCATTTTTGTCTTCAACATTTTTCCTAGGCACATCCTTCCTGCCCTTCCCTCTTCCGCTGTCACGCCTTGTTCCTCTCCGGCTATTTTCGGAAAGCAAAGACGTCCCGTGTTTTCAAGCCTCTCTTGCCTTCGCTTCCTGGTTTAGGAGAAGACACTTCTGCCAGTCCCCCGTACGGGCAGCTCTCGCACTCCGGGTGATGGCCAGAGCACTCCACAGCGGGGATGAAGCCACTGTCCCACATTCCTGTCCCACACAGCTTGCAGAGGTCATGCAGGCTGCAGGGGATGCGGGGCAGCAGGTGGAACTGATAGAGCAGACTCCTGGCCTGGAGGGGAGAGAGACAAAGTCATTCATTCACTCCGCACCAGGGGACAAACACGGAGAGCAGGGGTAACCTGTGGCCTCCTCTCCCCTCCTGCTGCCTGGCTACCTTAGAAAAGTCAAAGCTTCAGCAAAAGAGCATCCCTCCTGAACGCAAAGCTGAAGGTTAAACCAGGCGCTGGGGACGCTGCCGGGTCACAGGACATCCCATGGCCTGCAGTCACTGCCTCCTGAGGTGGACATGGAGACCAACAGCTCTGTCTGCCATTCCCTTGACCACGTGCAAGGGTTATCCCGACCACACTGTTACCTCCCGAGCACTCTACAACTCCCTCTTGTTTCTGCCAACAGCAGCATCCCACCCTCCCAGACTTCAGACGAGCAGGGGGATACAGGAGATGCGGCAGATGAAGCATCGGTCCCCGAGACTCATCTCTGAGATGGGCACGTACCTTCCTGAGTACGAGTTCTCCGTTCATGTGCATAGCCAGGTTGCTGAAATGCAGCAGCATCTGGTCGGTGGCCAGCTGCTGCTCAATGACATCGTCCCCATAGATCACCACGATGGCCACGCAGATAAAGAGGTGGAAGTAGTCGGTCTGCAATGAGAAAACAGGGGCTGGAGCAGAGCAGGTGGAGGCAGAGGTCTATACCCTCCCCACCCTCCGCAAGCACGTCCTTAGTGAGATTTTGTGCTCCTTCCAGTTTTGGCTGGTGGTACACACAATGGGAGTTACTGGTAAATTCTGAGCCACAGCTGAGTCAAACAAAACAAAGCCCCTTCCATTTACAGCACAGCAGCAGGGTTTGCACCACAGCTTTCAAAGCAGAGCAGTGATTTTTGGGAAGACGTTTTCCAGCCATGTAAAGAAGTCCGAACTTCAGAAGTGGATGTTCAGCACTTTCTGAAAAAACTCCTTTTGAAGCCTGGACATCCTCAAGTAGGAGAGGCAAGTGTACAATCTCCGGCTACACAGATAAACCTCTTTGATAGTTACAGGCCCTCTAACACCTCCTTATTTTGGATACTTTGCTACTAAGAGCCTTTATGGAAATTCTGCAACCCTTGCAGAGATCATGAGGATTCAGCAAAGAACACCCTGCTGCCCGATGCGCGCCGTGCCCAGTTCCAGCTGTCTGACCTGGTAGTGAGCCCAGCACGCTTCCCACATGCGCAGGGCCTCAGCATCTGGAAATTCACGTTTAAAACAGAGGAGGATCCATCGGTGACAGAAAAGCATCTGCAGACCATCCTCTCCCAAGGAGGAAAGGTGCTGGTAGAAGCGCGGGTGCATGAGCCGCAGCAGCTCTCGCAGGTACATCTGGAAAAGATGCTCTGAGCTGAGCCCAAGGACTCTCATAGCCCTCACCCACCCCGGGGACCCCCCTGCCACCCACCAGATCTGGGGTCCCCCAGAGCTGCCCACCGGTCTCTGCTCTCCCAAAATCCTCCAGCCTCTTTACTGCAGCACAGCCAGGAGCACCCTTGGACACACCATTAAAGGACAGAGCTCACAGGCCACGGCAGGTATTTCACAAGGAAGGGTGGAGGGTGAAAAAAAACAAACCCATGACAACTACATCATGAACAGAAAGGGGAGAGATTCAGGCTGAGGAAAGCAGCCAGAGCCTTAAAAACTAAAGAAAAGAAAGGACACAGCTATCTCTGGCAATATTTCATTTCAGTAGAGGCCAAGCAATATGGAAGTGATTTTGGAAAGCCTGACCATGCAGGCACATCACAGTGCATAAATCTGTGCATTAACCAACTGCACCTCACCAGCAGCCTCCTGTGGGGGTTCCACCACAAGTCTACCCCTTTAAATTGGTGCCATCATGACCTGGACAGGATTTTTCAGGTTTAGAATGGATTTTTCAGGATCTCAACCAGAAAACAACTGACAGTCATGTTAAAACCTAAAAAGTTCCCATTTTTAAACAAGTTCACCTTCTTTTAAGAAACTCTGTCAGATATATAAGGCTTTTCAATTGGAGATAATTTAAAAAATATTAAGACCTTAAAAACAAAAACCCCAAAGAAGAGGGCTGCAGCTCAACAACTCCTCTGCCACGTTCACATCAAATGCCCCAGAATCAGGACAAAAATGAACCAGTGAGTCTGAGAGAACCAGTGAGTCTGAGTCTCTCTGCCTGAGAGAATTGTGAAGACAAAGCAAGCAGCACCCTAAATACATTTGATCATAGAAGGTTCCTTGAATCAGCACCCTTTAGCTCAGCCAAGAGAACTTTACTCTGACAATTTATTGGCTGTAACTGCCTCTGGAGTGCTCAAATCCCCCAGGATCAATTTTATCCATCAGGTATTTTTGAGGCTTTGGGGTGTGATTCGGCACACTGGAACCCAACAGCCCAGGTTACCACTTTATGGCATTCTCCTAATTTGCCTGGGACAGAGAAGCTAATAAGAGGACTAACGGGGGCTCAGCCTTCAGCCTCACCAGCTGTTTCTCCATATCCTCATCCCGGGGTGAGCTGAAGAAGATCGTGTTCTGCATCAATCCTACAAAGCACCAGAAAGTATCCGACTCATCTAGGACCTCTGCCAGGAGCGGGGCAACCAGGTCGGACATCCCTTGGGAGTATCCAATTGTTGGGTTAAATACTGCATAGTTCAGCAAAATCCTCCTGGAAAAGAGATGCAAACGGAGAGGTGAGACACGGGGAGGGCACGTCACAGCTCTCGCCACATGGGCTGCGTCAGGGGAGTGCAGAAGGGCGGCAGATCACTCCTGCCATCTCAAAGATTAACCCGCAATTGCACCCGGAGCAAGGCGAACTTTCAAACATTCAGTAGGACACGCTGTTTGGGACACTGGAATCAGACACTTCACCTCATAGTTTCCACGTTTGGGTTGTCCTCCCCTCGAAAGAACTGGTTGCTGCGGTCAGTCCTCACGACGTCTTTATCTACCGTGAACTGTACTTTACGCCAAAAATCCTTCTGTTCATCTGGAGCCATGGAAAGCCTGGAAATTGAGCAGCAACAGGAGTACGTTGCCAAGAGAGGGATATGATTGCCACAAGGAACAAAAAGCCTCATTTCAGCTTTAGTTTGCAGAGAAAAACTAGTCCTGTACAGTTTTCTCATCACCTGAAAAACAGACAAGCAGGTCTGTCCTGAACAGCAGATTTTCTATCCAAACGAATTACTGGAAGGAGCCTTCTGGGTTATAAACGGGATGAGATGATGTGTTTTCTGCCATAAACTCCACTCGAGAAGCAGTCGGACTCTGCTCTCCACTGCTCCTTGTGGGTGGCACACCAGAACTCATCACTCTGTTTTGACTGTCTCCTAATTAATAATACTACTGTCCCTCTCCAGCTTAAATGTACCCACAACCAGTTTACAACATGCAGTTCTTGCAGTAATAATTTCCTGGAATTAGATAGCCCGTTTTTTTCCCTATTTTTATATCCCTATATATTTATAAAGAAATATAAGATCCCGTTTTCACCTTCAGTGTTCCAAACCAAGCACGCTAAGTCTGTAGCCTCGCCTGTGAGATGATGATCCCTACCCTGCGCAGTAGTGATGAGGGTAAGACAGCACCTGAGATGTATGGTACAAACTCCAGACCCCCAGGAGGTCACCTGTGCCTCATACACCTCCTTACCTTCTCGCTTCTCCACCCCACGCAGCTTCTCCTGAAGCCCAGGGGGCAGAGACCCATCACTGCAACCCCAGGCCTGAGGAGACGGGTAGGGGAGGGCAAAGCTGCTCCCTTACCTTTTCTCCTGGATCTCGAAGTACTCCTTCCTCTTCTGCAGCCTCAGTGCCTCCCTCTCCTCAGAGGTGGACCTGTAGCTGTAGTAGCGCAGGAGAAAGGGCCACACCTCCCCACGGATGGAAATATCAATCCCACCAAAGAAAATGGCCTGGGAGAAGGAGCAAAAAGTTACGACTGGTGCAGTTTTAACATTCCCCAAAACAGCAACAAGAAACTGGCCGCTACTGTGCTTTGGTGGCTTTGCAGTTCTCTCCTGACAAGTGACGCCTTGATTCAAGCTCCTGCAATTTGCACATGTTTAGAGGGAAAGTGCTGGCCTTCTATTCCCAGACGAGACACAAATCGGGCTCATTTCAATGTCAATAACCCCCCCTGGAGAGGCTCTATGATTAACGTGTCGTTCTCATGTCACGGCTTAATCCCCAATCTTGGAGACACTGCATTTCACTGCAAACTTCTCTCTCAGGACCTGGACCCGCATTATTCCGTACAGTCATCCCAATTTTTCTTTCTTTGATTTGTTCACACTGCATTCTGCAAACAGGTCTAGCACTGGATGCTTTGGTTCAGTAATTCCAACCGGCAGCTTGTCACAGAATCACAGAACGATACGGGGTTGGAAGGGACCTCTGGAGATCATCTTCTCCAGCCCCCTGCCAAAGCAGGTCCACCCAGAGCAGGTTGCACAGAAATGTGTCCAGGCGCGTTTTGAATGTCTCCAGAGACGGAGACTCCACCACCTCTCTGGGCAGCCTATTCCATGCTGTCCTCCTGGGTCAGGGAGATGTTCTACCACCCTGTCCGTAGCAGACTCACCTGCAGTCCCAGGACCTCCAGCCAAGCCCCATACCCGAGTCTTTACACTCTCAACGCCCAGTTCTTGTCCCCACCATGAAAGCAAACTCCCACAGCATCCACCTGGGGACTGGTGGCACGTGGCAGGAGCGAGGGGATGAAACCCACACCTCTCACCTTCTGCAGCTTGTACTCCTCTTCCACCTGCCCGGCCTCGTTGAGGTGATGGAGCCAGGCAGAGACATCCAGGCGCTTGTACGTGTTCTCCTCGGGGTGGGTCTCCGAGGAGGGCAGCTTGGGGCGGCGGATGGAGAACTGCATACACGTCTTCTCGTCAGTGAGCTGCTGAACGGGGGGGAAACAGGACACAACAAACTGGAGGCAGGAGCCAGAGATGGCAGCGGAGTATGGAACCCAGCGATTTGCAGAGCAGGAAAGCCTTTTCGCATGGTTCGCGTGGGATTAAGCACTGAGGCGCTGCACTTGGGCAGGGTTTTTTTGTTTTTTTTTTTAAATTCCAACCATTACAATAGCGAGAGCGATTAGAATAATTAAAAAATCTGAGTACCACAAAACAGCTTCATCTTAAAAAAAAAAATGGTTTCCATTCCTCCCCCAGTCTTATCCCTGACCTGAAACTGAATTAATGCTGCTTACAGCAAAACTTCACCCTGCCAGGAATGCCTGCAATAAATTACATATGATTGGCCATATACAAAGGGATTGCTGTTAGGCAGGCAGGGAACTGCACTGCCAGGCTCTCTAAGGGCACTCATGATCCCAGTGCAAGACTGCAGCTGACATTTAATTTAAAAATCAAAGGTTGTTCAATGTAAAAAGTGAGCCCATGCGACCATAATAAGAAAAGCAGCAGGGGGCTCTGTGGGAAGGATGGAAATTTAAAAATCACTGTTTCTAATAAGCACATACAGTATCTTAAACAGATAATTAAAGAGCTCTTATCACATTTGTATGTAGATTGAACAAAATATGGCAAGATGCCTTGTCAAAACATGTTCCGATGCAGTGTGCTACGCTTCACAAAATGGATGAAAGGCTCTGACAGAATTTCAGAGCTACCACTGCAGATTTCCCTGCCACCTCACATGCCCAAAGACCTGTCGGGTGACCGTGTCTAGCAAAACAACTACCTAAGCAAGTCCCCTGGATTATCAGTCCCCTTATTCCACAGGCAGGAGAGGAACGGTCGGGGAGGTACCTGGTCCTTGAGATGGGTCTCTGTGCAGTACTTCCACTGCTGAAACACCTCCGACAGCTTATCCAGGCCACCATGGTGAAAATGGAAGATCTTGTACTGGCTCTCCCTGCTCGCAACCACCAGTTGTCCACAGGTGCAGGCCTCATCGCTGTGGGGCAAAACAGTGGGGAAAACAATCTGCATTTATTGCCTAGAATAACGAGAGGCCCAGCAGGGAGGGGAACAGCAGATGAGAGAGCAAGGACAGCAAATGAAGAAGTGTAGCATCAAGTTGTCCCTTAAAACAGAGCACAGAAGTAATCTTAGAGTGCTGGGCAAGGCCATAGTGACCCTCATTTCCTGCAAGAAGCCCCACTTGTCCCTGGTAACGACACTCTCTTATCCTTCCATCACGTGAAGGAGTTAAATTTTGTCTTTCCTGGGGAAAAAACCCCCAAGAAGTCTGCCCCAGCAACACTGAGGCAGTACACAAAGTCAGCTCCTAGAGGGGAGTGGACTTGGTTTCACGCAGCATTGTATAAAGATGCAGGGAATGAGAGAGAAAAGAGGGAGTAAAAATGTTTTTAATAACTTTTGTAGTTATTTGAAAGATAACTGAAGAGGCTAAGAGCAGCAAGACCCTAGAGGAGCCCCGGTGAGGGGCAGGCAAGGGAGAAGGTACCATAGATAGAGATGTTTTCCACACCTCCAGGTTATTTTAAACATTTTGGGTAAGATAGCTAAGAGCAACCTTTACCTTACTAGGGAAAAAAATCCTTTAGGCCCCAGAAGTATAATTCAGAGGCTCTCCTTGGGGAAGGTTGACACTCGCTTTCCTGGAGACAACCATTAGGGAAAGACTTCCAAGGAGGTTGCAGAAGCCATCTGTCTCCACGGCCCAGCGCGCACGGACCCAGAGCACACACAGATCTCACACACACCAACACGTTACCTGAAGAAGAGGCGAAGGGATCGCATTTGTCCCAGGTCCACTCTGAAGACACCACAGACCTGCTCGAGGGCAAACACCTTCTGCTGTTCGTCCCATCTGGTGCTCTGCGTTGGCCCATTATTCTCCTGGAAGTGGGCACTGGTGTCGAGGCTGGAGGCAGAGCTGGTGGAGCAGGTCAGGCGGTTGTCACACGTGTCCCTGCAGACAGGAGCCCCATGAGACCATCAGCCAAGGGCTGCGGTTACATGCAACGACCACACACGCTCCAACTTAAAAATCCTTTAACAGGGCTCTGAAACCACATTTCAGTGCAGGTCTAAGGAGTCAATAACCGACAGCCCCCATAAGAGATTAAATTAATTTTATTTACATTCCCTCCCATCTCAAAAAATCATCCTATTTTTGTCTGTTCCTGAATTCCACACAGAACTGGGCAGAGCAAAAAGTTTCTGGGCAGAGCAGTGACTTTCTGTGAAGGGAAAATGACGATGACCAGTGTGGGAACAGCCCAGCCTGCTCTGAGGAACCGGCCCCTGCTCCTTCAGCACAGCTCAAGGACCAGCCTGGGGCACTTCCCTGCCCTCCACAGAGCCCTGAGCTGCAGGACCCCTTCAAACCATCGTGCCTCTGGGACGGATGACCCCTGGGGATGGAAAACCTTGGGCCAGTCAAAAAAGATGACTGCAGAAGCTGAGCTGCTCACCAGGCTGCTCCAGGCAGCACTCCACGAACAACTTCCAAAGGCAGAGACTTCTTGTCCCACGGCGCCAGGCTGGGGACGGGAGCAGTGAGCGCATTCAGACGGCAGCATAGAGCAGGGATCCCATCTGCCAAATTCCCCTCTGCGACCAACAAGATCCAAAGACATCTCCCCCAAACTCCAGTTTCTCATGACGCCTTTGCAAGTGGACCTGACAAGCCCGAATTTGTGCATATAAACTTCAGACAAACGGTTTCCATTCGCAAACTTGGAACTTGGGAGAGTTAAGGAGCAGGAAATTACACAGGGGCTTTCTAATCCACCGCGAAGTAGAGACAGTGAACCCAAGCATTTTCCAATACGCCAGGAGCTCTCTGCACCCCAGATATTTAAGAGCAAACTGAAGTTAGATCAAAAAAACCCCACATGCCCACCACTAGCCCTGATCCCAAAAGAAAAATATCACTGCTTTGAGAATTAAGTGAATCTGAAACTGTGACCCCTTGATTCTTAAAAAGGCCAATACATGTGAACAATCTCAGCGCAGGCTCTGAATGGGTTCCGCTGTGAAATCAGGGTTTGCAAAACAAGGCAAGGAGCAGGTATAAAGACAGCCCCCTGCAATGCCACTTTATGCAATGTTTTCTAATCCGCTTATCTAACAATGTAGGCACTGAACGCTGAAAATCACACACTCAGCATGCATCTGCAGCACACCACATCAGTATGCTCTCCAAGCCCGGCTCCGGTGCCTCTTCCACAGGGACGAGCCTTATTCGCAGCATCTCCCCACGGTTCAGGTCACCGCATTCCAATGGCCAGGTCTCCGGACATCCCAGTTAGTTGCGGGTTAAATTTTTAGCCGAGCCCCTGCGAGCCGCCCAGTTCAAATGTCCGACTCAAAACCTCAGGGCCCACACGCATGGGAAATAAATCCCTGAGCCCCCTCCTCTAGTTCTGCAGCATTATGTAGATGAGAGGAGCTCTGTTTTACTTTCAGCCAAAAGAGCGGCTTCGCTACTCTGTTCGCGAAGTTCTGCTGCTCCATTTTTCTGAAAGAAAGCATCAAAGCAAAACTTACATTCAAGCCATTCGGAGGTTGAGGTCTTAGAAATGTCACGGCAGCGTCACCGTGTGAGCAGGGATCACAGGACATACCCGAACTCCCTCAAAGAGGAATGAGCAGCTTTTTTTGGGATAGAGGCCGGGATACTGCCAGTCTCACAAGCCCAGCTCTCACCATCACCTGTGCCTTGTGAATTTTCCCATGAAAGCTGTCCTTGCCTTTGTGAGAAGTTACTCACTTTCTTAGCTCTTTTCTGATAAAGCTGCAAAAGAGAACGTTTTCCTAAAACACTCGGTATCTCATGTTAATGCAACAGTAATAGGAGTGCTGGTACGAGACATGGTGCTGGGCTGCTCGCTAGGAGCAGCTGGTATTTATGGAGCAACACTTCGTAACAGCCACAGCTGGTTACACAGGATTTTCCTGGAAGAGATGACTCAAACTAGCTCAAAGACTAAGCAGAGGCAACCAATTTTCTAAAACTCTTGCAAAGATGAGCTGGTCAGTATGACGAAGGGCTGGAAGACGCGGCGGCCGTGAGGATCACTGATCTTGTGATTCCCTCCTCACAGAGGCCAACGAGCCCATTCTTCAAGAGCATCATTTCAAACCGGTGGCAGAGACAAGTGCCAAGAAATGAGAGTTACCAGAGAGCTGGGCAGGCTCGCTTTGATCCCGGGAATGGTGTAGTTCCTCAGCACAGAACGCTATTGCCGGCTGCAGTTCCTTCTGCTCCGTAACCAAAATCTGCTTCAGATACACACGTAGCTCCCCGAAAACTCAGGGGCCGGGGAGCCCCGTCACCAAGGTGTTGGCAATGTTATATTTTCTGGAAATGCCTCTTCAAAGCAAATGTTTATGGTTCACATTTAGCCACTAGTGACAAGCTTGTACACGCACCCGACACACAGAGGAGCAATCCAAAGCAACACGGGGAAGCGGATTTACCCTTTCCGGAGAGCTGAGAGCCAGCGAGCGTGAGCACCATGCCTCAGAGTGTGCAGGCCAGGGAAATTCCAGTGTTTTCATTGATGCAGGAGATGACATCTGAGACACCTGTGCACCCCATGCCCTTCGAAGAGGTCGATAAACACATACATGCACACCTGGCATAGATGCAGAGAAGGTATCACCTCATACATCGGTGCATACTTAGTCACGGTGGAAATTAAGAATAAAAACCTCACTGTGTTTAAAAGGACTTTTCCTTGTATATATTGATTGAAAAAAATGGAAATTATTCTAATCTGTTGGACTACTTAAAAAAATAATTTTGATATTGACATCATTCTGTTCTTAAGTAACAAGAAGGAGCATGATCAATGCTAATTTCGTGGATTTTGGAGAGTCCTCTAACTAGGCACACAAGATACATAGATGCGAGGGAAGAATTCTCCGGTTTATTATTTGTCAGACTACTATATCTGTTGGATGAGGAATTTATACCAGAGGGCCCTGCAAAAGCAGGGAGCTGAGCACCACGAGGCAAATAGCTGGAGGAACATTCCTGAGAGACTATGGGTTGTGGGATCCAGGAAAAACAGAGCGCCAGCTCGTACATAGCACTGCTCAGCCAAACAAGAGAGCAAGTGCCACGCTCCACAGGAATAAAAGGATCAGGGAAAAAATACTAAGGAGGATTAGCAAAACCTGAAGCAGGAAGCCCACGGACACATTCATGATTCCACTTCAGCCTTTTCCCCTTCCTGAAGTCCTGAAGTCTTTTGTCTCAAAATACATCTCATTCTTGCTGGGGAGCAAGACCTGGTGGTGATGTGTTTTCTCCACTCAACAGTCAACCACAGCAATCGACCGTATCTACATTCCTCGGGCTTTTGTAGCCCCCAAGAAAGCAAGTGCTTGTGTGAGGCAGCCCCCAGCATCCTCCCACTGCTCCGGAGCTCTCGCCCGCTCCGAGGAGCTCGGCATCTCTGCGAGGGAGCCTCTCCATGGGCCGTCATGTAGTAATGGGACCTGATTTACTCTTTACTCAAAGCATTTGCACACACCTACAGCGTACAGAGAGACAAAACCAATTATTATTTCTGTTATAGAGCCAGGGCAGAGACCTGCAGCAATTACACAGGCAGACTATTTCAGCAACAAAGATCTAGTAACTCATTTTATGACATGATGTGACAAATGTAATTATAAGAGGGAAAGGGGCTGAAGATTCTAGCCATGACGTGGCCATCACTTAAGCTGCCGGCGTGTACCACCCGCTTCCCAGAGAGCCTCCTGCCAGAGCCAAACCCTCCTCAGCTGGCTCCGTGGCCATTGTCCCACAGCTTGCCCTGGCTAATAACAGCCTTCCTTACAGCCCCAGTCACTCCGGCACGCTGGCTTGGGAAGCACCATTTACAGACAATAAGTATCATCATAATGTATGAGCATCCATGTAATGGGAATTACATGGCCCTTTTCCTCCCCAGGGGTCAGCATTTCTCTGTTTCTCCACTATTCCCCACAGGCACTGACCTTCGAGGTTCCTCTTCTTTCCAGCAAGGTGAAATAGCTCACGGCAGCATCGGCTGCCTAAAACGTCTGAGAGCTTCAAATAAATAATCCATCAGCAAAAGTTCAAAGCTATCCTGAAACACCTAAAAATTTAGGGTAGCAACTGTATAAAGTGAGGTAATATTGGGCAGCTGGAACCCAAATCTATTGTTCTGATTAAAAAAGTGTCCTTGACAATATACATATATAATGAGTTGTGAAACATGCTGACTTCAGCAGTGTGGAAAGGACGGGCGAAAAGAAGACAGATTTGCAATTTGGGATTAAAACGAAATTTTGTGGAAATATTTTTGGATGCTCCCAGTGGCGCTGGAGAGGGTGGGAAGGAAATCAGGGGACAGCACCAGCTCCCAGGGCAGTGTGGCCAGGGAGAGCCAGGCACTGGCACTGAGACTCGCATCTCACCAGCACGGACGAGTCACCGGGTTAAGAATTGTGTTAAATTCACCCTTTGGCTGAAAATATTTGGAACTTGAAGTCCCTTTGCCTCAGAGAGCCCAAAAAGAACCGATTTACACTGACCTTGGTGAACAGGGAAAAGGTGTTAGATAGTCTGGATGAAAGCCTAACGAGAATTTTTGAAATTAAACGTCTAAATATCCTCACGTGGAAAGGTATCTGTACGTCTGCACATGTGCGTGGAAACAAAACCAACAATTGTTCCTATTTGTTGGGGAAACCTGTGAAAAACTGCCCAGGACGTTACAGTACAAAGTACACGAATATCAACCCAGACTTTCCAAAAGCCCGTTCCACAGGCTTCCCATTGATCTGTTTGCTTTCGAAACGCAAATTTCCCCACGTTGGAACTGCACTAAATGCTATTTAGTAGCTAATTAACTTTCTGTGCTGAAAACCTCCTGTAATTGCACTTCTTTCACCTTTTTTAGCCCGTGTCCTCCAGGGAACCCGAGCTGTCCTACGGCATTTGTTCTGCTCATTTCTGTCTCGCAGGCGCAAGTTCCTCCCCGACACCCGGCTGCCAATCTCAGCTCCAGAGGTCACCGGAGACCAAATTAGGAGCACTCTGCCTCTGACAAACTTGCTTTGCTTGGCTTGCCGTAAAGGGAAAATAAAAGGTTATGAAAAATAATTGTCTCCTTTCATGCTCGGCACCGGGAAGCAGATTCAACAGCGCTCCTAAAAGCCGGCGTATCATTGTTAGTCACCCTGCGTATTGTTCATGTTATTAACCAAATTCAAAGAACGAGCTGTTTACATCTTGAAAGCGTTGTTATCCCTCCTCCCCGTCCCGGGAAGGGGCAGAAGGGGGTCCCGGTGCCAGCCGGCACACGCTCCGGGGGGGGGGGAGCACCCCCGGCACTCGCCCCTGACCTTGGGCAAGTTCATGACCGGGCACCGGGCTCTGAATTGCCATCGGCTCTGCCAACGCGAGCCCGGGAAAGAAAACACTTTCAGACAGCGAAACCAGGGACTCAAGGAAACCCGATTATGCAGCTCTGCCTTCTGATAAGCGTAATTGGTTTGTCCTTGAGAAATAAAGATCAAAACAATTTGTTATGCTTTTACGAGGCTGGTGCAATCCATTTTTACAGCACCCCGTCGCCTTCCCGCGTCCAGCCCCGGCCACGCTCGTCCCAAGGGGTTCGGTGGATGAGGGACAACCCATGCGGTGGCACAGGATGACCCAGCTTGGACCCGGCCACAATGTGGGCTTTGTTGCCCCGAAGCCATTCTGCCATTCCCGGTGGCCCACGGGGAAGCCCAGCGATCTCAGCCAGCAACGGGGGGGGGGCATTAGAAAAACAGCCCCGCTCCCCTCCGTGGGGCTCCCCAAAACTGCTGCAAATTAAACCGAAAGGAAACCAAAACAAACCCAAGAATTCTTGAGTCGATTATTTTGAATGTAAATGGGAAGGGGAAAAAAATAAATAAATCAGAAGTTTGTCGTGAATTGATGTGTGTTTCGGTCGCCTCCACCCGATGGAAGCCCGGAATGTGATCCACACGCACCCGCGGTTACAGCACAAGAAATCTGTTTTTCCCGGCAGGTGGAGGCTACGGAGGTAAAAACCAGCAAGGTCCTTCTCTGGGACTCCTTGTTGCAGTGCGGTAGCGGGGGCAGAATTAGCAGTTCGATGCTTATGAATAAAATACACATAGCTCCCAGAAGCCAAACACAACAAATCATTTAGAGCCGAGCGTACGCTGCTCAACGATGCAAATGTTACCTCCGTTTTAAGGAAGGAAAATATTCCAAAAGCTGAATGGCAGATTTTTACAATCCATGCAGAGAAGGGGCACCTCATGCCTAGGCTTTAGCTCATTAATAAATCAATCGAAATGCAACACTTAAAAAAAAAAAAAAAATTCCTTAGATGGAAAAAGTGATTTCTCAGCAAAGCCCGAAAAAGAATGTTTGCTTTTCAGCCTATTCCAGACTGGAAAAGGGGACCTTTCTTACCAGTGTTTATTTTATATTTAAAATCAATGGATTATTTTGCCTTTTTCCTCTGTTCTATCCATGCAAAAATAAAATTCTACACTAATTATGCTAATTACAATCAAGCCTTCAAAACGCTGGTCCCTTGAAAGCCCTGAAGATTACCTTTGTTCTTATATTCTTGGCTCTAAGCAATGAACTGGGAATTTCAGGGGGACTTTTTACTGACAGACAAAGTTAACCAACTCCCCGGACTCTGCGCCGCTCCTGACCCAGCGTTAGCGGAGCCAACACCACCCAGAGAGAATTTCACTGTTTCCACAATACAATGCGGATCTCCCAAGGGGAGAGCTTTCTTCAAGTAGCAGAAAAGGGAGAGGAAAAAGGCGAGCTGGCTAAAAGCATGTTTCAGAGTTATTGTAAATGCCCTAATGCTGGTATAATTGCGCGGACCGAGCCAAGAGGACAGAGACTATGCAGATTTATTTGCATATAGTGTTGTGTACTTTCAGAGGGGACACGCTCTTTATTTCGACCCAGTTAACGCAATCCTTCCCTCACAAAGCTGTGGATACCCGCCAGCGCCGTTTATCTCCCCTCTCCATTCGGATTCCTGGGCGTTACGATCGTATAAATGAGTAACAGAAGAAAAGCAAGAATGTCATAGAATCGTATCATAGAATCATAGAACGGTCTGGGTTGAAAGGGACCTTAAAGATTATCAGGTTCAACCTCCCACCACACCAGGTTGCTCCAAGCCCCATCCAGCCTGGCCTTGAACCCCTCCAGGGATGGGGCATCCACAACTTCTCTGGGCAA
>JAOXNO010000003.1:34219863-34236322 GCA_028565335.1 Limnodromus scolopaceus
CAGGGATGGGGCAGCCACAGCTTCTCTGGGCAACCTGGGCCAGGCTCTCACCACCCTCACAGCAAAGAAGCTCTTCCCCAGATCTCATCTCAATCTCCCCTCTTTCAGTTTAAAACCATTCCCCCTCCTCCTATGGCTCTGCTCCCTGACCAAGAGTCCCTCCCCAGGGATGTGGGGAAGGGCTGTGTGCCCTGGGGGGGCTCACAGCCCCGGAGGGACGGGAAGGGGCCAGCAGCCAGCTCCCCCGCCCAGGTTTCTCTGTCCTCAGGACCCTGTTCTCCAAGTCCTTCTGGCCGCAGACTTAGAGGGATTCCAGCATTTCCCCAGCCGGGAGGAGGCAGGTGAGGCTCTGGGCTGCTCCGGGTGCTCTCCTGGGGCTGGGGTCCCCCCAGCTGCTGTGGTGCGGGGCTCTGGAGGATGAGGATGGGGGTCTGACCTTCATCAGGCCCCACAGCTGCAGTGTGGGGGGGCTGCGGGGGGGCTGGCTCCTGGGAAGGTGTGTGGGAGCCCCTCCGGAGAGCGGGGTTCACCCCGACTGCGGGGATTCCTTGGCTTAACCCTCCATCCTGCTTCTCCCCCTTCCTCACACAGAGCGGTGGGGAGGAGCGGAGCCGGGGGGCAGCGGGGCGGCCCCCTTCACCAGCACCGGCCAGAGCTCGCTGCTTCCCAGGGGGCTCATCCAGTGAGTCGAGGAGCCACCTGGGACCTTCTCCGGGCAGCATCACCTTGCCGGCTCCTGGCTTCCCATTGCACCGGGGCTGTACCTCCTGCAGAGCCGTGGCCGTGACACCCCGGTGACATCCGACCAACACCCTCCACCGGAACCGCCTGCCCCCTGTCCTGCCGCCCGGGGAAGCTGGTGGGACGGTCCCCGTGTCCCACCCAGGGGAGGGCAGAGCGAGGCCAAGGGCACATGGTCGCTGGAAGGGACATTCCCTGTCCCAGTGTTATGGTTTGAGGAACACATCCCCATTTATTGTCCTTTAGACGATGATTCCATCACCCAATATCCCCTTCCCCACCCGGGAAGGGGAAGCAGGAAAAAACAAGGAAACAGGGGGGTTGAAATATGAACAGATTTAATAGGATAAGGCTAAATAATTAACATTGATAATACTAAAGAACCAATATTGATCCCAATAGCAATACTAAATATAGAAGGACTATCCCCAGCCCATTCCATCACGGGGAGCCGTGCCCTCCCCACAGGGACAGCCCATGTGGGACCCTGCGAGCGCTGCGGCTTCGGGAGGAAGGGAAGGGCTCAGGGCTCTGGCACCGGGACAAGGAGTTCTCAGGGTGGCAGCCATCAAGGTGGGAAGAGAGAGAACTCCTCAGCAAACTTTCTAATTTATATCGAATGTGGCATTCATGGTATGAAATAACCCTGGTGGCAGCTCGGGTCAAGTGCCCGGGTCTCGCTCCTCCTCGTCCCTGCACCTGGGGAGCCTGAAAACACCAAGACCTTGAATCCCACAACCCAGAGCTGGCTGTAAAGTAAATATTTTCACAAATTCAGACACTACAGTCCTCTAAAAATGCAGTTTTCCCAGGCATTAGAAGAGACCTTACTGAAAAGTAAAGTGACTGAAAGAGAGATGAATCCTGTGTCCCTCAAATCAGGACAGGTGGTCATCAGGAAGAAGCCATCCCTCCTCCAGGCCTTCCCCGGCCTCAAATTTGATTTTTTTAAAATCAGCTGTTTTAATTCTGGAGACTTCTCTTACCCTGGGACGTACTGAACTCTGACGCAGAGCCTGCTCCTTGTCAGGGCAAGCGTTGAAGACGGTGGCATTGCCCTCCAAGCCCGAGGGCACATCATCGCTCCCAACCTCAGGCTGCTGGGAGATGAGAACTATCCGTGATTTTACTCCTTACTCAACCCTCTTGGTTTGTGGGGTTTTCTGCCAGTCGCTGCCATCGGGCAGGGCTGGGCTGTCCCCCCCATCAGTCCCTTGCCAAGCACTGAGGGGACGGGCACCGTGACACCAGCTTGTGCTTACCTGGCTGTGAAATGGGCGCAAGAAGCAATAGCGCTGTCGGACAGTGAGGCTGGGAGGGACAGGCTTCAGGAGAGAGCGGTTTTCCTGAGCTTGCCCGTGGCTGACCCCCATAGGGAGGGTGTAATAAAGCAGCAATTGCACATGAGTCAGTGCCATCTTCATCTTCCTTCGGCGAAAGATTTTTTCCTTTTGTGTGGGAAGGAAAAAATTAAGCTCTAATTTCTGGGGCGCTGCTGAGCAAACCAAGGAAAAGAAACTGAAACCAGGCCCAGCCTTTGTGGTTGCTCAGCGCCGGAGGGCTCCTCCTTGCCCAAGGTTCAGCAGGATTTGCAGCAGCAGCAGAAGTGCCCGGGAGCCACGAACCAGCCGGGGCTGACAGGTCCTGCCGCCCGAGGCTGGAGGAGCGTTTCCGCAGCGGAGCAGCGCTGGGCGGCGCGTTCCTCCTGGAAGGGCATCTGCGCCCTCTCTGCCCATCCATCCGTCCATCCATCCATCTGCTCAGGCGTGGAGTGACCAGAGCAGGGTCCACGCTGCGTGGCAGCTGGCTTCAGCCCTACGTGGTGTCGGGGCAGGCGGTGAAAGCGGCTCTGCAGGACCTGAGAGGAGCTCAGCGAGACAGCAGCAGGAGGGTGCTCAGGTAACCCCCTTCCCCAGGGCACTGGGAGGAGCAAGAGTGGGAAAAGAGAGGGGTAAGGGGGTAAAAAAGGGCTGGTCGTGTGTAAATAGTGTTGTGTGCTCAAACCCGTGTGTGCAAGAGAGTGTGTGAGCGCTGGTGAAGGTGAGGCCAGCTTGGTTCCGGCTGGATCTGGGGACAGAGGGACAAGTTGTTCAAAGTCCAACCTGGCCTTGGACCCCTCCAGGGATGGGGCAGCCACAGCTTCTCTGGGCAACCAGGGCCAGTGTCTCACCACCTCAGAGTGAAAAATTTCTTCCTATTATCTCATCTCCATCTCCCCTCTTCCAGTGTCAAACCCTTCCCCCTGGTCCTATGGCTCCCCTCCCTGATCCAGAGTCCCTCCCCATCTCCCTTTAGGGACTGGAAGGGGCTCTAAGGTCTCCCCAGAGCCTTCTCTTCTCCAGGCTGAACCCCCCCAACTCTCTTAGCCCCCCCTCCCAGCAGAGGGGTTCCAGCCCTCCCAGCATCTCCGTGGCCTCCTCTGGCCCCGCTCCAACAGCTCCATGTCCTTCTTGTGCTGATGGATCCTGGCCCAAGGGACATTTCCCTACGGGTCTCAGGGGGGGGGTTGCTGTGTCTCCACCCCACCAGCCCAAAGCAGAAAGAAGGGGGCCCTGGCTGGAGATCTGGGAGCCACTACACCTGGGCTCAGAGGGAAGGGAAGGGGCTGAGCTCCAGACACGTCCCCGGGCAGCAGCAGGGGGCAGTGGGCATCCGCCTCTGGGCTAACACTGGCCACCAGATCAATGAAAAGCCTCTCCCCAGCCCCCAAGGCCGGGCCGGGCTGCTGGGAGGCTCTCGGTGCGGAGGGGCGTCCCGGGGGGAGCAGGACTCGCGCTCCCCCCCGGCCCGTGGTGCCCGGGAGGATGCCCGGAGGCCCGGCCCGGCCCCGGCAGCCGCGGCAGGGCGGGACCCCGGCGGGAGCCGCCCGGGGGAAGGCGATCAGCGGCGGGAGGGGGCGGGACAGGACGGGGCCGGGCGGGGGTTACGTCCCAGAAACGAAACTTGGGGACTCTGCGGGAAAGCGAAACTTTGGCGAGCGGGAGGCGGCGGCGCGGCTCGGCGAAGCGGGCGCTGCAGGTGCCGGTGCCGGTGCCGGTCCCGGTGCCGGTCCCGGTGAGTTGCGTTGCTGAGGCTGGCGGGCTGAGCCGGGCCAGGGACACCGGGACTGGGCTTGCGGGGGAATCTGGGGCGGGCGGCGCGGGGCGGACCCTAGCGGGGCGGTGAGCTGCGAGCTCCGTACCCCGCTGCCGCCTCCCGGTGCGTTCGGACCCCCCGGTGCGCCCCGGCTGCCCCGAGCACTCCTCTCTGCTCCCCGTGCGCTCGGGACACCGCTAGCCCTTGATGAGCCCGACCCTCCCCGCGGTGCATCCCGGCCCTCCCGGTGCCGCCCGGTGCCTCCGGTACCCCCGGTACGGGCCAGGAGCCTCAGGCGGCCCCGCCCCCTGCCCGCCAGCCCTTACCTAACGGGCCTCATTTGCATTCCTCCGGTCCTTCGCCACGCCATTGGCCCATCCAACCGCCTCGTTTGCATATCCTCCCCGGGTGAGGCGGGGCATCGCGCATCTCCGCGGGGGGCGAGCGGCACTTTATTTGCATATAGGCCCCGCCCAAAGGCCGCCTCAGCCCCGCCTCCCCCCCGGGCGGTGCAGGTGAGGGTCGGGGTTGCGGCCTGTGGGCTCCCCCCGGGCCGGTCTGGGCCCACCCGGGGCTCCCGGTCCGTCCTCAGGGCTCCCGACCCGTCTGGCGGGAGCAGCACCTTGCAGACCTCCGGGCTGCCGGGGACAGGCAGTGGGGCCTGCCGGCGGCGCTGCCCGAGCCTGCCCTGACAGCGGGGTATGACTCGGCCTGTGTCCGGGCCTGCTGGGCCGTGCCGCCCTCGCTGTGTCCCACCGGGTCCGGCGCGTTCCCAGTGCGTTTAATTTCTAAAAAAACAAAAAGTCTCTGTGCAAAGTGGAGTAGCTATTTTTATTTGTTTATTTTTGTGGTTTTCCCCCGGGGCCTGTGAGCCGGTGCAAGCTGAGGGATGACGGCTAATCTCTTGTCGAGGGAGGGCCTTGCTCTTGAGTATCACAGTTTGTTTCCTGAAAATAAACCCAGAGCCGGGAGGAAGGTTGTGTGACAAAGGTTCATTACTTCATCGTAATGTTTCTGTTTCTCTTTCTGCCCCATCCTTTTGTTTCCCTCTGCGGCTCCAGAAGAGCTTAACCTCGCCGAGTTTGCAGCTGGGAGACATGAAGTGCTGTGCGTGTGGCTTTGTTTCTGGGGATGATTCTCCCGGTTCTTGCAGCAAATGTGGGGCCCAGGTGGCTCCCACCAGCGGCACTGGGGACGAGCCTTCAGGTAGGAGGACACAAGGTGGGCTGAGCTGGGGCACGCTGCGGGGCTGGCTGGAGCAGGGGCTGGTATCCCCCAGGGCCGCACGGTGACCAGAGGCTGCAGGTGTGCACTGGTGCCACTGGTGTGGCTCTGGGCTGCTCTGGCCAGGCCATTCCATGCTGCTCTCATCTCAGACTTCCCTTGCATTACTGCATTATAGAGTTTTCCTTGTTTTGCAGTGATTGGAAGGGGACGGGGAGATAAGCCAGTCAGTCGCTGGCACCTCCTACACACATTCTCCACACTCAGATCTCCAGTGTTGAACTAGTTTCTGTTCTGCCAATAAACTGGTGCCATTTTTAGGAATGCTGAGTTACAAAGATAGGTCTAGTCACTCTTGAAGCAGAATTTCCTATCTTCAGCTTATTGTGAGGTTTAGAATTCGCTCCCTGAGTTTCTGTTTGAAGACACCCAAATTCTGCCTCTATGAACAGTAACAGAATCAAGGACGCAATTAATGCAGTTAACACTGAGGAAAAGATTTCCTAATCCTTTATTTGCTTAAGGAGAGAGTGACTCGGGCCACCAGAACTGCTTTTGGTGAGTTGATGTAAAGAAGAAGGATCCTAAAAGAATACACTAAATCAGAGTCAGCCTGCTGTAGTCCTGACAGAATCAGTTCTTAGCAAATCCCTCTGCAATCCAGAATGGCAAGGTAGCAAACTCAGGATCTCCAGCTCTTACACGCTGTAGGAAAAACACTCTAAGCATCAGTTCATGTGGTCTGAAAGCTTTGTCTTTTTCTGGCAATGATTAAAGGTCGTGGAAGGAGTTGTAGTGCTTTACCAGGTAAATATGTTCCCTGTCTGGGAGTTCCACTGAGTAAATGTGTGCAGGTCAAGCCCTGTCGAAAGAGTCACTGAGGAGCAGGAAAAGCTCAGGGAAGAGTTTAAACTCTTCAGGCAATGGCATGATATTAAACTGGATGTGGAACAATATTGCAGAGGGTGCCCGCTTCAGGCACAAAACAACCTGCTGTCATTAAGTGTGGCGCAGCCTTTGGGTTGTAATACTGCAAGGGGCTGTGAGCTACCATCAGCATGGTTTTTATGCTCCTCCCAAATATACCCCGAGGAAATCAATGCCTCTTGGTGTTGGTTGGTCTCCACCCAAAGAGGTTAAAAGGTTTTGCTCTCAGGCTCTGGGTAGAGACAGTGCTGGAGCGCCTGTGAAACAGGTCTGCAGAAAGTAGGGATCTGCTCTGGTGCCTGACTGGATCTGAGCTGCCTTTTCACAGGCTTTAGGGACTGGATAAAACTGTTGAAAATAAGAAGGGGGGTTTCCCATGCCTTCCTGGGCACAGTGCTCAGCTGCGTGGCAGAGGTCACACGGACGGTCCCGAAGGCTTTGAAAGCTGAGAGTGCCACTGTCCTGTCACTGCACATCTTGGGGGGGTCCTTCAGCAATTTGACAGGCAGGTGTCATTCCCAGCACCTTCTGCTTTGGCCAGTAGCGTGTTAGCTGGAGGTAGGATAGGGATACATAGATAAGTACCTTAATACAGTTGTTTCTTATCTTAATTATTCTGCTACTGACTGCAGGGGCCTTAGAGATGAAGGAGGCTGTGCTGGGGAGGATGGTGTTGTTGCCAGTGGTAGCTGTTGAACAGGAAACCACAAAGTGCCTCCTATGTGTTCAATCGATTAAGTTTAGTCGGTGGCACCTGCTTGCTCACCCCCAGCTGAGAACTGGTTTCTTTCCTGAATTTAACAATGAACCTTGCCTCCATTGCAGAAAGAAGAGATGTGGAGCTCGCTCCAGTTCCTGATACAGGAGCAGAGGCTCGAGGAGATGAGAAAGGAGAAGGTGCTGACAGGCCTTCTTCCACCACTGAGACAAAGGAGGAGGGAAGATTGCTCCTGGAGAACAAAAGAGCTCCATTCAGTTCCTCAGAGACAACACCTGAATGCTCTGCAGGTGGGACTCCTTCTTCTGCTGTGACTCAGGAGGAAGAGGGATCATCGCTGCTCGAGGGTGTAACAGCTCCAGGCGACGGCTCAGAGACCACACCTCGGTGTGTGGCTCGTGATTCTTCTCAGAAGTCACAGAAGAAGGTAAGGCTCTTTGCGGGTGCTGAGGAGCAGGAGTAGCTAGTAAGTTGTTGCTCTCTCCTTTGCAAAGCAGTGAAGCTGGGCTGCATCGCCCTGAATCCTGGTGGGCTGCACCTGGGTGCTGGGGCCTGTGTTCCTTGGCAAACTGTAGATGTATTTGCTTACGTGAAGCGTGGTGTATCGGAGAGCCGATGTGCTGAGCGGAGCAGCTCCCCCTGACAGCCCCTGTGCTGCATTTGGGGAAATGGTACAGGAGCCAGCTTAGTAACTGCTCTGATGTTGTTAGTGAGCATCTTGCTCTGTGTTCCCTGCTGAGAACGTACTGAATGTTAAAATTAGAGAATTCTTGAGAGTTACTTGCTTTTCACCTACTCTAGAAGATGGTGGCTGGTCTTGTCCCTTCTCTTTCTGAAAATTCTGTGTTAACCCAGTGTAGCATGAAGATGTTGGTACGAGCTGCAATGGAGGAAGTCACAAAGAATTTCTCATCAATGATGAATAAACAGACATTGTCTTGTTCCTTCTTTTTTTTCTTTTTCTTTTAAATATAGAAAAAGAAGAAGAAAGCAAAGAAGGGCTCTTCTGTCTCTGAGGAGCCAGACTCTCTGCCGCCTCTAAGCCCAGCACCAGCTCAAACCACAGAATTGCCTGATACGAGCATTACTGCACAAGAAATCCAAACCCCAGGCAGTGAAGTAGCCAAAGCAGGAGCTGAGGTACTTGCTGGTGAGAGTGGAGGAGCACATGAAAGCAAGAGAGCATTGGATGACTTGGGAAAGGAAGAAGCTGGCAGCCTGGAAGCGGTTGCAGAAGGCGGTGACAGCAGCGTAGAGGGGATGACCCCCCCAGAGCAGAGCAGCACGGGTAACGTGGCTGCCCCATCTCCAAGCTCTGCAGCCCCAAAGGAGAAGGTGAGGGGTGGAAGTACCAGGAGTGAGGTGGAAGGGGACAGTCGTGCCCCTGATGCCGGCCAGTTTCCAGGAACCAGAATGGATTTGAACCAGAATGAGGGCAGTCAGAAGCTGCCCTCAACGGGGCAGAGAGCGGACTTTTCCTCCGGGTTGTCTTCTGGTATGGGAGAGCCTAAAAGTAAGGCTGCAATTCCTGGGGCTGAACATCCCAGGCAAGATGTAAAGGCTCCGCCGGTGGCCAGAAGCTCTCCGGCTGGGAAGGAGAAACAGGAGAGCAGACAGAAGGCGAGCTGTTCGACGGCCAAGGTAAGTGTGTGAGTCCCCAACGCAGCTGAACGCTCACCAGAGTGTTCAAAGTTTCCCTCTTTAACTATGACTTGTTTGTGCTGTTGATAAAGCTGAGGACCACAAGGCTGGAGATATGGGGTGACAGCAGGGAGCACTAGAAGTATCTCTCTTTTGAGGTTTGCTCTCCTGTGTGTCCGTTCTAGCAGAGCCTTTCGCCGAGGGGTTACTCAGTTGTCCCCAGGAGCTGAGAGCTTGTCTCTCTTCCAGGTATGCTCCAGTGAGCTCTGTTGGTCCTCCTCTAAGGAGGAGACCTTCACGCTATATAGGTGTCAACGCTCTACTTACGGAGGGGCCTGTAAAGCTCTGAATTGCTGTTGGATATCTTTTGTTTCTTTACGGCCCCGTCCTCTGGGGGTGTGTGGCTTATGGACCTGGCTTCTTGCCGATGTTGAAGGAGAAGCCGCTGCCCGAGCGTTCACATCCCAATCCAAGGAGTCACATTCCCCACCCGAGTCTGTCACTGCTCGGGGTCCCTTCGCAGGGATGACTCCAGGGAGGTGATGGGTGCCCCTTCCCCACTCTTCACACACGCACGCTTACTCTCGGGTGCGCTTCCTCCTTTTTCAGGCTCAACCCTGGGTTTCCCTCAGCAGAGTCTCGGGTGTTGAATACTATAAAACCAAATAATTTAATTGAAAGGTACAGCGACAGTGTCAGCCAGCTGGGTGTCTCCAGAGAGGGATGTCGAACAAAGAAATCCCATGGCAATTGTACCTTTGCCATCTCTACACCCGCCACTCACATGCTCCTCACACTGTTCACCCCACTTTTGGTCCAATGGTGGTTTTTGGTCTGGGGTCTTCTAACACCTTCTTGGATTCTCCCTCTGTGCCCAGGCCGGCCATTGACTGCTCTCATCCTGTTGATTTGCAGCCTCTGCCGAGGGCTGTCGCCTCCTTATCTCCTGGTTTATGCTTCTTCTGCACCTGCGCTCACTGGCAGAATGTGGGGAACTGAAAAGTCGCAGACTTAGAGAAAACACCACCAAAACATGAGGGCGTTATTGACATTTCCCTCCTACTAAAAGGCTAAACACAGCACTGTATCAGCTGCTGGGAACACTGCTGAGAAAATTAACTGTATTGTGGCCTAAAGGCTTCAGCAAAGCTGGAACTCATGCGGAGTAAAGCTAGGCAAACAGCATAAATGCACCATACTATACCCCTAAGCAATTTATTCTAATTAAAACTTAATTATTTGAGCTAAACAACTAATATGTCTCAGCACCAATGAGTTTGGGTTGGACTTCTCCCGCAATCCGTGCGGTATTTTCCTTAACCGGCACGTTCCCTCTGTGACGGATTAGTATTTCCAGAAGTACAAAGCTGGCTGGTGTGCAGTGATTTCTGGGTGTCCCACCCATCTGAAGAAGGTGTTGGGTGTTTCTGCAGGTGTTCCTTCCAGGCTCTCTCGGTTAATCGGGTATTGTTTGTCTTCCTGTCAGAGTGAAGACACAAAGGAGAAAAAGAAGACCCCAAGTGAGAAAGTGCATGAAGTGACTGAGAAGACAAGTCAGACCAAAGGACCTGAGATTTCTAGAAATGGTGATGCTTCAGCTGTAACAGAGAGTTACAAGGACAAAAAGCAACAAGGGACGCAGAAACCTGCGGAGAAGATTAAAGGAAGGTGAGGACACCCCTGCTGCTCCCCAGCCTTCTTCACCTACAGGATCTGGGCTAAGGAGGGTAGAGGGCTCCAGGCTGAGGTGGGGGGAAGTTACACATGTAACTGTTTAGGTTAATAATTAGGTTAATAGGTCTCTTCTCCCTATCACCCACAGGTGACAGGACAAGAGGAAATGGCCTCACGTTTCGCCAGGGGAGGTTCAGATCCTCTTAATATCCTAATATCAGAGAATATTAGGAAAAAATTTTAAACTTAAAGGGTTATTAAGTGTTAGAATGGGCTGCCCAGGGAAGTGGTTAAGGCACCATCCCTGGAGGGATTTAAAAGATGGGTTGACGTAGTGCTTAGCGTCGTGGTTTAGTGATGGTTTTTATCAGAGTTAGGTTGATGGTTGGACTAGATGATCTTAAAGGTCCCTTTCAACCTCGACAGTTCTATGATTCTAATAGTGTGAAGAGCTGTTTTGATTAGCGTAACTTGTTTTGCTTAATGTATGTGAGCTGGAAGAGGGATAAAGAGTGGCTGTTTCAGGTGACTCTGCTGGGTGAGACGTTTCTGTTGCCTTTCTGATAGTCACGGCCAGAGCATTTCACGCTGCCTTTAGGAATCCGTTTTTCCTTTTTGCACTAGGCTTTACATGAGGCCTGTTATGTAGCATCAGTTTGTGTGAACTGACAGAGCTTATGGGTCTCGCATTTTGTGAGTGTGTGGCTTGGATCTTATTTGTGGTTTATAATGTTTCGTGCAATTTTTAAAACACAGTAAAAACTAGAATTACTTCTATTTTCCTTCTAATTCTTTCTTGTAGTTCTGTGAGCCAAAGTGATGGTGTTATGGTATATTTCCATGCAATATTGTCCAAAGACTTCAAGCTAAACCCTGAGGTCCATAAAGTGTTCATCAGGGGGCAAGGCATTTCTCCCTATGCAGACTGGAAGGACAACATCTGTGAGCTGATCTGCACCAAGTACGTACCCGAGGGACACACAGGGGCACGGGAGTGCGGGCACTGGAGAACGGGATGCAATGGGGTACTTCATTTAAACTTCCATCATGAAAGAATAATTGTCATTCCTATTAAAACTGGAGAAGGATGGAGAAGGAAGTGTAGATCAGCTGACGTGTCCTTTGCTGTGTTTTGTGTTTCCTAGGTATCTAGAAGAACACGGATACCTCATTGAAGGCACTGTAACTCTCGCAAAAGAAAACATGGATAAATGGATTCCTTACAAATATTGGGTTTCCTGTGAAAAGGAATATGAATTTATTTACAAGGATTCAGTATTAAATAATCATGTGAATCGCTGCTTATTGATAAGAAGCAACTTGCTCAGCAACGGAGGTGAGCTCTTCTGACTGGACCTGCATATTGGGGTGATCCCTGGTTTTTTGGTGGGGTGATCTCTCTATGGACTAGTGTTGTTGTTAGACAGCACTATCTGAAGTTGGAAACTTAAGGGGTCAGCGCAGGTTTTTCTGTGGGCAGCTTAAGGAGCAAAGGCAAGCGCAAACCTGTGTTTGTTTCTCACGTGATTGTTTTCCTGTGATTGTTTCCTGTTTCTCATCTGTGTTGCTGACTCCAGAATGGCATCAGTACGATGATATTGTGTGTAAGCCGTCCTTAATGAAAAACGTTCGGAAGATGATGTCCTTCGATAGGAACAAAAGCGTGGTGAAAGGGAAGATGATAGCTGCAAATATCATGTTAGAAAGTATCTTCAGCATTCTTGGAACCTGGAGTCCCAACAACTTGAGAAGCTTCCTCTGCCAGCTGAAACAGTTTTATGTGGTTACCAAAGACCCCAGGGTGTACGATGGCAGGGAGATGCAATGGACAGAGTTAAACTTTGGGAAGCAGCAGGTAAGCTATTTTCTTCTAACAGATACTGGAAAACAGGCATTCAGCTACTAAACACAGGACTTTAATTTTGCTGTTGACCTTTTTGGGTTAGTTTTGCTTTTCCAGTCAAAAAGTTCAGGTGCCACAGAACCAGTGGGGCTCCTTTTGGGGTGACTGCCACTGGCTGCCTCTGGAGCTCGGGTGACACCTTTGTGATTCAGTGCTGTCCTGAACATCACAGCTGTGGTGTGGTGGCTTCTTCAGTCAGTTTTGTGTCTGGATATTGATTTCCTAAGCCTGGCCCTTTGGTTTTGCTGCCAGTCACTCTGTCACCAACTCCTACACCCTCGACTTGCATCCTGAGCCTGCCTTATTTTTTGAGCCAAGGTCTTCCTGGTCCAACTCTAAGCAGCGTTGCAGAAAGGGTGTCTGGAGTCCTGAATCCCATACCTGCCATAATTATGAAAGCTGGTGGAAATGTCATGTGTCCTTTTTTCTGGGGGGCTTGGGACCAGTGTCAGGGCTGCTTGTGTCTAACTCTCCGCAGCCTCCCTCCTCCTGGTGACACAGGAGAGACCACAAGATGGCAATAGCCTCCCAGCTCAGCAGAGCCCACCAGGGGTTCCTGTCACCACTGGGTTTCAGAAGGGTTATTTTGGTATCACCAAGCACCACAGGGCTATGGTCCCCTTGGATGTGGTTTCAGAGTAGCTTTTGGGGGCTGTGGGTAAGGACAGAAATCTCTCTCTCACCCAAGCCTGAGTCTGTTGCTAAGCTGGAGTCCACTTATGGCATGCGATTGGTGACATACAGCAATGTTGGATGTACAACCGTGTCATGGGGTGTACAGAGCTATTGAGTGTCCTCCCTGTAACCAGCAGAAGAAAACAGCTTCAGAAGAAAAAGACTTGTTGGGGAGCTAATGCGGTAGTTGGTTTGTTTCTTCCCATCTTTACCCTAGGTGAATGAATTGCTGCTGAAATACATGACGGAAATAGCTCTTCCTTTCCTTGCCCCAGAAGGTGCAAAAGCATCGCAGGAGGACACAGTAGTAAAAAGTAAACTAGCTCTGGGGCTCACCATTCTCACCGTAGTTGAACAGCTCGAGCTGACGGCATCTAAAAAAGCTCTGGCTGAGCTGTGTAGCCTCTTGTGCTTGGATAAGGAGTCACAACAGACCATACAGGATGAGCATCATCGAATCACAAAGGTTTTTGAAGCAGTTACTAGGTATGTATGTTACTCGAGCACTTACAAGGTAATTAGCTGGCCTGGTTTTGCTGTAGGTGTAGCACCCAGTGATAAAACAATAAGGGATTGGGATCTCTAGTGTCAGACAATCTGAAAAGAATCAGATTTGAAGGTATCTTTGGAGGTCTGTGTTCTAACCTGCTGCGCACAGCAGAGCCGAAGTCCAGGCAAGGTTGCAGCCGAGTTCTGAAAATCAGGGATGGAGATCGCACAACTAATCTGGGGCGCTCTGACACTCATGTACCTCTTCCTTGATGTGAAAAATGTTTTTCCTTTTGTCCAAACAGGCTTGCCCTTATTACAGCTTGTCACTATTGTGAGATTAGTAGATTGAGTTAAAACTATTCAATGCCATATTTGGATTCTTCTCGTCTCCTCTGATGTGCATCATTGCAGGGTTTTTGTTGATTTTTCCTCTGAGTGCCTGCTTATTAGACTGTTATCTACCTGCTTATCTGGCACACGCATTTCTAGTTCACTTGCCCAGCTTCAGCTGTTAAGCTTCCTGTTAGAGGCCGAGAGTTGTCCCTGGAATGCCTGGCTGTGTGCATCTGTGTCACCCCAGCCCTGGCTGACCGGGAGACTCAGTGGAAGCTGTATATAAAGTATTGGCTCTTGTTCCTAGTGCTGTATTAGTAGGGTCTGTGCAGAGACATTCAAGTAATGTTACAGCTGTGAGTCTTAAACTTTCACCATATATACTCTTCAATGAGGACAAGATTAAGCTAAAATAATTACTGGAAGTTAATTGAAGGTACATGGTGAAATTGAGATGTAGCCTTCTCCCCCCTCCTGGATATTCTTGAATCCTGTAACAAGCTGTTGGTTTACTGTATGTGTTTCTTTTTGCTTTTTTTTCTCAGTTTGAAGATTCACCTGACAAACTTGTGCCAGAGATGCATTGATGACCAAGTAGACCAGTGGGTGTGGGTTCTCCCTCTTCTGCATTTCCTCAATGCTCCCTTCCAGCATGAGCACTTGCCAATGGAGGAAGATACCTGGGCAGGGCTGGAAGGGCTTCCGTTTGCTGAAAGAAGGAAGAAGCAAAGGTGAGTCTTCCAGAATTGCTAGTTTTATCCACGGCCTTGACGTCGTCATCAGTAGTGATCACCTTATGTTACCTCCTTTTTTTTTGTTTTCACTCTTGTTTTTAAAAAACAAGAAAGGTAGCGTGTCGATGGCGGGTGTTTGGGATGCATGAACACAGGCCATAGTAGTTGCTCAGAGACTGCTACACACCATAGTATAGCAAAGCTATGCAGTATATTACCTTTCAGACACAAACAGCTCTGCAAGCTGTGGAGCACCTTATGCAGGTGGTGATGCCTGGTGTGAGTTAAAGCAGCTCCTGATACACCTCGTGCAGAATCTGAGAAAGACTTGGTGTTTATTTTCCTTGAGTGCTTCCGCTCGGTAGTTTGACTGAGCTTCTGTGATCACTGAGTCTTGGGGTCCTCTGCTTTTCTGCTGTAAATGAACTAAGCACGGGAGTGAGAATAAAAGCCCTGCATGGGCTGAACAAGGTCTTAGCCTTTTGTACCCTGAAAACTTGAAGATTTTGTTTTGTCTTCCCTCCAGAGGGACCCTACTGCAACTAATGAAAGAAAAGAAATACTTGATGGAATTTGATAAGACTCTGGTCAAGTCCTGGATGTGTGTGCTGCCCCTGGAGAGCCTGGCCGAATTTATCCGAGACTTCTCCAGTGATTTGTTAGTCACTCTTCAAGGAGTTTCTTACAGATTAGAGAACATTGACTTTTCGTGGGGAACTCCTGAGGTTTGTCTTCTGGCAGCTTTACTCAGTGAAGGGAAAAAGGCTGAAACTGGGCTGTGGTGTGTCTTTTAGCAGAACCGACTGGCGCCGGAGGGGAGGTGGTTGGCAGTGGGTCAGAGCACAAAGAGCTTAAAATTTAGCTAAAAGCAAAAATAATTGCTCTGAAGCAGGAGACACTCCGAAGAGAAGATGAGAGGGTTTATCTGTAGCAAAAAATGTTGTTGACATCGATGAGAGAAGGATCTGCTTATCTGGATTTCCTCTTGGTCACAGATGGCAAATATTTTAATCCTGAGATCCTCAAATGCTGCCTGAAACTACTTTTTGCACAGCTCTAGGGGGTTTGTTTGGGCAAGATGCTACCGGTTTGAGAGATTTTCCTGCCTGTTGTGAAAACGCTTGTATTTGTGTGAGGACAGCAGGAACTACACGTTGCAAGAATAATACATTTTAAACCCCTGGACTGTAAGAAGTGTTATATATGTTGACTCTGACATCCAGTAAAGCTGGATGCCAGAGAAGGCATGGAAGAATACTGAATTCCCTCTTTCATGGCATCCCCTCAACTAACAAGAAACCAGTCCATAGAATTCTTTCCACAGTTTAATATTTCTGTCTTTTTATTCTTAGGATGTAGATCGTCTTCTAAAGGCACTGCTGTGTACCCTGGATGAGAAACAGGCCAGGTAACTGAAGTGTGCTTTTGTGTTTTGTGAGAGCATCATCCTTTTTATTTACACCATGTCTGTGGGGTGGGGTTATGACTGTAGCTTGAATGTGTGCATAGAATTTGGTGGAGCTTTTCTTTTATCTTTTTTTTTCTTCCCCCTCCCTCCCGCCTTCTGAGCAGAGAAAAAATTCTTCCTCTTTATTTCTGTCCTTCAGAGCTCTGGAAGCTGGCTCTTGGCAATCCTGCTTGACCTATTGCCTCAAGATACACAAGAGGGTCTGCAAGTGCCTGAAGCTGGGGAAGTGGTACATGATTCCTGCCACTTCTGCCATGATGGTTTCAAAGGTGGCCGAATTTCAGCCCCCAGCAGTGAGTACGAAGGAACCGTTCACAGGTTGATAATGAGCAAGATATCTAGAATTATTATAAAAATGGTACAACAGACTGGTTTAAGATCGTATCCATTCTTGATTTGGAAAAATTAATAGTCTGAATTAACCAAGTTTGTGCTACTCTCAAAAAGCTGATTTTAATTCTTCTTATTGAAAATAAGTTTGAATGCCTAGGTTGGCTGTCATGGATTTTGGTTTGTGTGTGCTTTTTTTGTGTTTTTTTTTGAATAACTATTTTAAAACACAAACTATCTGTAAGCGTTGTATTTTCCCACCCTCCCTCTGTCCTTTATTCAAGTAGTGGTGGGTCTCTGTCATAGAATCATATGGGGTTGGAAGGGACCTCTGGAGATCATCTAGTCCAGCCCCGCCGCTGGAGTGGGTCCACCCAGAGCACGTTGCACAGGAATGTGTCCAGGCGGGTTTTGAATGTCTCCGGAGAAGGAGACTCCACCACCTCTCTGGGCAGCCTCTTCCAGGGCTCTACCACTCTCACAGGAAAGAAATTCCTCCTCATGTTTAGGTGGAACTTCTTATA
>JAOXNO010000003.1:34236422-34256034 GCA_028565335.1 Limnodromus scolopaceus
CAGATGGGGCCTCACCAAGGCAGAGTAGAGGGGCAGGATGACCTCCCTGGACCTGCTGGCCACACTCTTCTTGATGCCCCCCAGGATGCCATTGGCCTTCTTGGCCACAATGGCACATTGCTGGCTCCTGGTCATCTTGTTGTCCACAAGAACTCCCAGGTCTTTCTCCTCAGAGCTGCTCTCCAGCGGGTCAGCCCCCAACCTGTCCTGGTCCAGGGTGTTATTTCTCCCCTTTATATTATTCTGTCACTGGGTGTTTGTGCTCTGGATGCATCTAGACCTTCCCTTTCAGAAATACTCATTTAAATCAGTTGTACATTGCTCTCCTGCTGAACTATTCTCATTTTTTTCCCTCCTCCCATGTGTGCAGCAGGGTCCACGAGACGCTGTGCAGGAGGGTCCGGTGGTAGAAGTGTTCAATGAAGCTCTGAGAGAAACTCGAACCTGGTTCAGAAATGCTTTAAACAAAAAATTATTGAAAGAAACCCCGCAATATGTGACATTCGCTCTTCATTGCGAACTTCAGGTTTGCCATCTTCTAATAATATCTATAAAAAGGGCTTTTACCATAGCTTAATCATATAGTCCTTAGTTTAATGGCTCTTTGCTGGTTACCATAGCTGCTGCGACTGGGTAAGGAGTGAGACGAGGACAGGCAGTACAGGCTCCGAGCTGAGAAGCTGTGTTGTTTTAAATGCTATTGGGCTGAAAAGCAAGGGGTATAACTGGTGCTGCCCACCTCACCTGATTTCTCTTTTTTCTGAGCTGTTCCAAGACACGTTGCTGGGATGAGGAGCTGCCCCTTGTTGGTGTTCAGCTGGAGCTGTTGTCTTGCTTACCTGCATGTCCTGGCTGCTCTTCAGGCCTTCCAGCCCACAGAGCTCCCAGCCCTTCTGGGGCCAGTTTCCAGCGTCAAGGTGGCATACAAATGTCTCCTCTAGCAACTGGGACGTTTTGACACTGTCTGGGCTTAGAAGCTGGCTTTTGTAGCTCTGGGAGTGCTGCTCTCTGGATGGCAACCTTTGAAAGGACCACAGGCTGGCTGAGGGGTGCAGGGCCTCTCCTTGACATAGTTCTTTTAATTTACTTATTTGAACATTAAGTCTCAGCACTTAGCGTTTTGGGTTTGTTTGCTTCTCACGCACAGGCCTGGGATGAATTTGTGAAGATCAGCTTTCCAGACAAGCAGTTCACTGAGACGTGGAAGAAGACTTTGCTTGCGGATCTGGAGAGGAGGATTCAGGAGGTAGGGGGGGCATCAGAGAGGCACTGCTAAGGCCAGAGCGGAGAGATGGTCTGCTGTGCTTAGAGAATGGCTTCTAGAGCCTGAATAGGCACGTGAAAACGCTGTGGCTTCGGTCATAAAAATTGTTATTGCTGTTACAGACCATGTTCTGGAGGCTGTAAAATTAGAGATGAAACTGTACCGTGCTGTGTTCTTGGTGTCAGAGCTTGCCTGGCTGTGGTGCTACTCTGCTTCTAGCAGGAGCTGATATCCTGATGCTTTAAAGGAAATTGCACACTTTGAGCAATTCTTCTATAGTTTTAAGAAAGAGTGGGTGTAAAGTAAGCACACAAGGACTTACAGAAGCAAAGTTGGCGCTTGTCTCTTTTCATTGTGCAGAAATTGTGTTGTTCAGACTCCCAAATGCATACCCAAACATGTAGGTCCCTTCTAAACTGAACCTGTGTAGCTCCTCATCTCCTTTTTCCACCAGTTGTAAAATTCTTTAAGCCATTGATTTTCATGGTATAATCAGGAAACAAATATTTCCTGGTGGAAGCTCAGCTTGGAGAGATGCATATTAAGTAATCGCACGTTTTAGACGGAAAGATTTTCCATGCATTCATTTGTGTTTCATCTCCCCTCCAGGCCCTGATAAATGGGCTGATGCTTGGCTCCCCTAGAAAACTTAAATTTTTCTACGTAGTTCCTTTTATTGTCTTAATAGCAGCGGTCCTTCGTGCTTTGAGAGGAAACACTTTGGAAACTTTTAACTTGATGAGAAATCTGCCTTTTGCCCTATAGGAGCCTCCAGTCAACCAAGTCTTAGTCTACTGCTGTCAGCACTTCCAGTTTGAACAAGTTGACTCTTCCATTGGCTGGTGTTTCTGTAACTGTGCCACAGAGGCTGTAGCCGCGGCTTGCCAGGTATTGTATTTTCCCTCGAGGTAGGAACAGGTAATGTCAAATTTCCTGTTGCATAGTATAGGGCTGTGCATTGTGGTGGAAGGAGAGTTGCACATTGCTCTTGTTGCTTGAGTTGCTGTGGATTCTTTAAGCGTGTTAAACCACCAACAAAAAAAAATACTGATAAGAAATCGGGAAACGAGGATCCACTTATAAAGGGTCCATAAAAATACTTGTAATGCTTTTGCCATCGTGGCTTCTGGTGCCAGTCATGTCATACAGCTCTTTTGGACTGACTGTGCCTCAGCTGCACCTCCGAGGTGTGACTTCCTGACATCGGTGCCTGATCCTGAGGGGGACGTGGTATAATCCAGAACACTGATGCATTCCTCCCCTCTGTGTGCCTCTTGCAGACTCAGAGCAATCTCCTTGAGAAGATATCATCCTATAACATGGCCCAGTTCAGCCAGCTTGTGTCAATGATCATTGTGAAGTCATGGCCGATGAGGAATGGGCAGCCTGAGGATGACTTTGATAAGATTTTGCACCATGTGCTTACGTGGCCTGACATCAAACATATCTTCAGCTTTAATGGTATGTCTGGGTAGTTACATTTACAAGAATCTATGAAAAGCTGTTCTCTGCCTTGTCACTCCCACTTTGCAGAGCAGCAAACAAATGTGTAAAAATTGTCCTGCTCTTGTTTTATTTCCTGTCTCAAAGCTCAAGGTGTTCAGCCTGGTTTTGCAGAAGAAAGGTTAAGGGGGAGTGAGTGAGTGTTCCTCTTGTGCTAATCCACTGCAGCTCGTCCGGGGTTTGTACTGGACTAACGAACCTGTAGATCAAGTGGATTTGCAGCACATATCTTATTTCTCTGAAGAGTTCTCATAAATTGTTGCTACACACAAATGCAAGAGTATTGGTCATGTGAATAGATCAGAATGGCTCGTGTTTCCTACCCAGGCTTTGGGTACAGGCTCTCCATGGGAACATTTAAGAATTGCTTTCCTGATGCCCTGGCTTTTTTGTGCAGGGGTTGGAGAGTGGTGTGATGAGTTCACAGACTTTTGGGTAGGGATTCAAATGGGAAATGGAAGGACTCTGTATCATGACACTGAATAGTTATTGATTCTGCCTGGTTTTTGGGAAGCAGGGCTGATCTAGGCTTTGTTTCTGTAACAGGAACAAACACAGAGCTCCTAGAAAAACTTACAGATGAAGCAAAGAATGTAATGGCCACAGCAGACTCTGTGCTTACGAGTGTCACCGATGACGTCTGGAAAGGGTGCATCCTTGTGAAACATCTGGAGGAGATTTTCGAGCATAAGACACAGTTCCTCTGCATCTGGGACATAAGTAAGCACTATTCAGAGGTGGCATGGTTGGCTTAGGCTGTAGTGACCGATGGACGACTGTCTTAACCTGCTTTGGTAATTAGTAATGCTAATTGGGTGCTTCAACAGTTAGCAGTGCTGCTCTTGTCCTCTATATGGAGCTCCCAACTCCAGCTTGTGGTGTCTGCATTTCACTGTGGTAGCTGGGAGTCTGCAAATCCAACCCTGAGTTATGGGTGCAGGGGGTGGGAAGTGTCCACCTTGTGACTACAGATGAGTTTTCTTTCAGAGCACCAGCTCAGCGAAGACAAAGAACTGCACCAGCAAAAACTGAAGGAATTGCTGCAGAGGAGGGAAGAAGAAGTAACGCTTCTCAGGAAAGAGAAAAAAGCCATAGGAACCTTTCTGAGCATGTGTAGGAAGGTGCAGGTGTCTGTGAAAGGTAGTGGTTTCGGGGGGAGTGATTTGAAAGTGGCAACTCCAGAAAATAATGATTTTTCTTTAAAAATGATTAGGCTTTGTAAAGAGCTCTTATTTTAAACTACAGTGAGCATAAGGAGGGGTGGGGGAAGTAAACCTAGAGCGTTTCAGGGATCAAATGAGTGCTTACACATCAAATTATATTTGTAGGGGTCCACATGCCCAGTGGCATTTTGCACCTGGGGAGTTAGATGCAGTGAGCTGGAGACAGAACTGGACATCTGCTCGCTCTGACCTGTCTCTCTCTTTTTACAGTGGATGTAGGTGAAGTGGAACTTCAACACTTGGAAGATCTTCGCTTAAAAAGACTAAATACAGTTGTGAATGTGGGAGAGAGACCCCTACAGACCTACTACAGCTTGAGCCCAGAGCTGAAAGAATTTGCCCAGAAAATGCACTCTTTTAAGGATAGCCTTATCTTCCAGCAGTTCTGGGAGGAAGCAGCGCAGAAGGCAGGAGGGGAGTATGAAAGCTCGGAAGAAGAGGAGGAGGAGGCCAACACTGCTTCTGTATTGTACCTTGATGATGTTTTCAAGAGTCTAATCTCCCCTTGTTTTGAGAGCTATAAAAGGTTGTATGATGATCTCAGATCTGGAAGCCTCACACTTGCTGCAGTTGATACAATTTTTCAGGAATTCACAAATCATCCTGAAGAGATCAAAACTGAACTAGATACCATATGTGGGCTTGCACCCGGAGAAGGCAGAGACTGGGTGGATCAGCGATGTCAGCAGATCCAGCAATACCATGAAATGCATTTAACTTTTGATGCTGCCAAGATCATTGCCAATGTCAAAGAGATTTTGAACCTCTCTGGTGACTTTGGTGTCCTGGAGAACTTGTTGGACATAGTAAGTATCCTCTTCTTCAGCTCTGTACTGTCAGGAAAACTTGGGGAAATCTGAACCTTCCCACAGGTCTGTTTCAAGAGTCTGTTTTCCCTGTCCCAAAATGCTTGTTTGGGTTAAAAATTCGATGTTCAGACAAAGTGCTTTTGTGTAGTCTTTCTTAAAAGAGAAAAGATGGTATCCCTCTGTTTGGGGTGTGGCTTTGCAGAGGGGCTTTCCTTTCCTTGCTGGGGAACAGGTTGAATTTCCCATTTCCAGACTGAACGTTTGTTTTCACCGCTTGCTTTGTAGACAGAAAAGCTTGAATCATACAAGACACAGAAGCTGGACTCCATCAGCCCCGAGCTCGTGCACGCTAAGAAACTGCTGCAGGGGATCACTCCCAGCCGTCAGAGGTGCCTGAAGGAGCTGGCCCAGCAGAAGGAGTTCATCTGCTGGGTCAGAGAAGCGCTGCAAGGTGTGTGCTGCTCACCCAGGAGTCGGGCAGATGGTGCCAGAAGGGATGCTAGTGTGTGTGTGGGCAGAAGGAATGCCATATCTCTGACCTTTAGGCTTTATAGCCTCCGATATTGATAGTTATGAGCATCTCTTAGGAGTTTGGGTGTGGAATGTGCTACATAGTCCCTTTAAACACGCTCATGCCACTGCAGTCTCATGCAGCAGAGAGTGGCTGCCTTGCCCCATAGCTGGGCTCGGCCCGGAGGGTTGTAATAGCTGCTACTGTTCAGTTCAGACCTGTTATTTAAGAGAACAGAGGGCATCCGTGTACCAGGATTAGTTGTGCATCTGCCAGCTCAGTGTCTTACATGCACAGACACACACCCTTTGTACTCCTCCTGTCCTGGCTGGGAATCCACTGTTCCTGGCAATGCAGGGAAAAGCTGGAGCTGAAGATGTTATTAATGTAGACAGATCTCCCAGCAAAGCTGCTGGCAGGATGGGTGGAGGGAGGTTACACAGAGGATGCTCTGCAAAGGCATTCTTTCTGCATTTTCTGTAAAAGGTGGTGATGTTGGAATTGCAAAGGAATTGCATTAAAGCTGCCTCATTTGTTCATTCACGTGTTTATCTCATTGCAGATATAAATGAGCTGAAGGTGTTTGTAGACTTGGCCTCCATCTCTGCTGGGGAGAATGACATGGATGTGGACCGTGTGGCGTGTTTCCATGATACTGTGCACGGCTACTCTTCCCTGCTCTATGAGCTTCGGCAAGAGTCAGGGTTTGATGACTTCATGCGCTGCTTGATAAAGCTGTGGCGAGCCCTGGACAGTGATGAGAATCTTCCCAAGAAACTGGTGAGTTCTGCTGGGGCAGGTCCTCTCGCATCCTCTTGCGTTTCTGCCTTGATTGACTGCAGGGGGCAAATGGCACTTGTGGGGACATCACAGCAGCTCTTGTTGTTGGAAGAAAAATATCTTCTGTTTCTGTGGCACAAAAATTCACTGCAGCACCCGTAACTGATCCAGTACTGATCTCTCCAGAACACTGCTGTAGCTTTTGAGTGTGACATGGTGTAGCTTTGCTCTTGCTGGAGCTGATGCAAAAAGAGGGAAGGCAGATGGCTGGGAACTCTGTGCTATTCCTTTGTAGCAGGGCATGTTTCTATAGCAAGAGGCATTGAAGTGCTGTGGGTTCTGTTTGTTCAGCCTCCCGTGGTGCTGGTAAAGAGCAGCTGTGCAGGAAGATGGGGCTGTGACCAGTAGTTGTTCCTTTCTGCTTTCCCCCTCCTTGAAACTTACTCCAGCCCAGGCTGTTTGTCCTGAGCACAGAGGTGATCCTGGAAAGCAGTGCCAGATCAGAGCGATCAGGGCAGTGCCATGTCTTCTCTTCCTACAGCACGCTTCAGCTCAGCACTTGGAGTGGTTGAAAACAGTGAAAGAGAGCCACGGGTCCGTGGAGCTGTCGTCACTGTCGCTGGCAGCTGCCATCAACAGCAGAGGAATCTATGTCCTCAGAGCACCGGCTGATGGCCAGAAGGTGAGGCTGCCTGGTTGTCCCTCCCCTCCTGCAGCCAGCACTACTGGTGTGGCAGTGACTGTCAGAAATGTGCTGTGGCCTTTCTCCTGCTCTGTACAGTTCCTTTCTGGGGCTGCTGCCTCCCAAGTGCTCCCCTCGCTGGGCATAAAACACTACCTCAGGAGCAGAACCTCTGTGCACAACAGCGCTAATGACTTATTCTCTGGCAGGTTTCTCTGGACAGTGTCCTGCGCTTTGTCCTCCCGGGGAGCTCTGGAGATAACGAGGCATCATGGAAATACTCTCTGGCAGAGCTCCGTGAGCTGCAGAACAAACTGATGCTCATGTCAGCAAAGGGAGAGCAAGGCTTGGAGGTGGAGAAGTTCTCTGAGGTCAGATTTCAAACCCAATGGGTTACTGGTGTCGGGGCTGAGGTTGGATTTTTGCCTGGAACATCAGCTTTTAAGACTGGGGTTTAGAGCTGAGTTGCTGGGGATGGATAGCAGCAAGCAGACAGATCTTCCTACTTCTTTGCTTCCCTGTTAAGGTGGAACTAAGCTGGAGACTGGAGAGTGGACTGATACCCTCGTCCTCTGCTGGCACTGGGCTTGCTCCTGCCCAGGAGGGTTGCTGTGCTTTCGTAGCAAGCTGGGGATTCCTTCCTGGCTTCCTGGGAATACTGCTGTTGAAAAAATTTTCATTGAAAGTTTTTCCTGTGGTTTCATGTCTAGGACTTGTCTTGGTAAATCAACTTAGGTTTTTTTTAATCTCTCCTCTCTCCTCACACAGATCTTTTCCAATGTCCAAAGACTTGCGCAGGCCTTTATAGACCTTTATTTAGCTGGAAACATGCTCTTCCGCTCCTGGCTTGCCCATGTGCATTGTTCACCCAAAAGAGACTCATGCGTTCTTATAAACTTCTCTTTGGGACTGATCCCGGAGCTAGAAGGGCAAGGAGACATGGCAGCTGTGCTCCCGGCCCTCTGCAAGACAATGGAGAGTTTCCTGGAGAGGTGGAAAAGCTTCATGTATAAAAAACGACTCCAGCATTTCTACCTGAACTACTACACTGCTGAGCAGCTGGTCTATTTGTGCACACAACTGGGGCAGAGGACACCCAGCCAGGAGGCCCTGATGATGCTTTCATTCCTAAAACACAACTGCACCAAGCAGGATGTCCTTGGAGCCTCCAGCAGCAAGGTGCCTCCCAGCTCAAGGAAGGCTATTTCTGACTTCCAAGTGATGCTGGATGGGGAGAAGGATCTGACCGCCCAGCTGAAATGCATCTGGGAGTGCTACATGAACAACATGGCCTCCTTCCTTCCCAACTGCCTGGACATCGATACGCTTGGTGGGTGGCTGAAGGATCTGGCCAGCGGGGAGAGAGATTGTGTCATGCGGGACTTTCCCCAGGATCTTCTGTTTGTTGATCGGCCCAACCTCATCACCTGCCCTCGCTCCGAGGTGCTCACCTCTGCTCTGGCTATTTACATGAACAGCCCCGACCAGCCCCTTCCCACGTTTGATGAGGTTCTCCTGTGCACTCCTCAGACCACTGCTGAGGAAGTGGAGCTCTTCCTCAGGAGGTGCCTCATTCCTGGCTGTGCAGGAGAGAAAATCTACACCATGCTGTTCGCAGACGAGCTGAGCTACGACGTCAGCCGGAGAGCTGAGGAGCTCTTCCAGCGCCTGCAGCGCTACAACAGCTGCAGCACCTATCGCCTCATCATTCTCTGCAACTGCGAGAGGGAGCACAGCTACATCCCCTCTGTCTTCAGCCAGTACAAGGTGCACATGATCCCCCAGAGGCCGTTAGCTGAGATCCAGCAATACCTTCAGCACCACTACAGGGTCGCTGAGCCTTCAAGCTCGGCTGCTTCTGTGTTCAAGGACAATATGTGTGTTGGGATCGTGGCCTCCAAAAGAGCTGGCGTGGGTAAGATGTCACCATGCAAAGCGGGGGTCTGCTGAGTGTTAAAAACTGCAGTGGGGTTCACCTTGCCAGGTTTTCTGCCCAAGTCATAAGTATCTAGTGAAAAAGAATGATTCAGACTATAGTGAGTGGAGTGAGGTGGAAGCTGTGAGGACAACTCATCCTGTCCCAAGATACCATCTCTACAGATGGTGCATCTTCCTAATCTGACACCTGCCTCTTTCTACTGGCTTATATCATTACCATAAACTAGATAGCTAATTTTGGATAGGATGAATCTGCCCTCCTGAGGTTAAAATATCCCTGCAGGAAAATATATGTGAGATGAGACAAGGGCTGTAAAGCCTGCCTGGTTTTCTTGCATAGGAAATGCTTGTTGGCTGTCTCTTAATGCGAAAAGCTGGAGGGCGTTGAGTAAAACTGCTTGGCAGGCTGGAAAACAAACAGAAAAAGGTGATTCTTCAAAGAGTGCTTAGTTAAGCTGTGGAATCCAAAGCTTTACACAGCCTTAAAAAGTGATTAGATATAGTCACAAGAGAAACATCCATCACATGTTCTTAAGCACAAAGATGCTGCCTCTGACATGGGAGCTTCTGAGCTGCAAATCTCTGAAAAAATACTGGGAGAGGGTCACTGTGTGTCTACTGCATTCTTATCCTGTTCCTCAGCTGACTTCCTTCTTCCTATTATGACCTTAATATGATTAATTTGATATTGATGGCTTTAATTCTTGTGATGTTTCTTTATAATAACAGGGAAATCTCTCTATGTGAAGAGGCTCCATGAGAGACTGCAAGAAGAGCAGCCTGACTGTACAAAACTTCTGAAAACCATCAGGCTAATTGAACCAGAAGTGGATGAAGATAAAGTACTAAAATCTCTGCTGCCTTTTCTGAAGAGAAAACACCAGACAAAGCCCATGATATTCCATTTTGATATCACCTCTTCAGTAAGTACATCCCTCCCACAGCTGCCTTGTCCTAGAAGTTCTGTGTGGATCCTTGCAGAAGTTGTTTCTTTTAAGTTTTTGTTTCTTAGTAAGCCATTTCATTGGGGTGTGTTTTCTAGTTATTGAACTCTGGAACAGGTTGCCCAGAGAAGCTGTAGAGTCTCCAACCTTGGGGATATTCCAAACCTGACAAGATGTCGTCTTGGGCATCCTGCTGTGGCTGAGCCTGCTTTGAGCAGGGGTCTCCAGAGATCCTTTCCACCCTCAACTGTTCTATGATCCGGTGAAGTTATGCTGAGTAAATAAAGAGGAAATGCATTTGTCTCTTTCCTTGTGACAGGTACAAAGTGGAATTCCAGAGTTTCTGTTCAAGCTGTTGGTTTTGCAGTATCTGACAGATAATAATGGAAATATTTGGCTACGACAGAAGTGCCATTTGTATATCATCGAAATCCTCGAGGTATCACCGGTGCCAAACAAAGCAGCAAGACACGTATGTACACAGCAACTCTTGGTTTCTTTGAATTTCTCAGTCATTTTGCACATATGTTCGTGTATAGCTGCACGTGAGTTGTAGAGACTGTAGCTGTAACCATAGCAGAGGAATTCCCTGTTCCCCTCAGGTTCTGCTGTGCCTCTCCATTACAAAGTGCTGTCCCTGGTGTGGTACAAAGTTATGTTAAAACCATACAGTAAATTATACCTGGTGTGGTTTTCTTGGGTTGGTAATTTCTGAAGGCCTGTTAGTCCAACCCTCGCTGGCCCCATTGTAACATTTACAGGAGACATAAAAATGCAAAATCTAATCTTCCTCATGTTACTTTGCATATTTGAAAGCACCAGAATATTTATCTGCAGCTGTAAGAACAGAGTGTAGAAGTGACAGGGATAAATAACAATTTCTTGGGTTTAGTTTTCTTTTTCTTTGAGGTAGCACTGAGAAGGGGCTGGAGGTAACAACGGGCTGATGCTACAGGGAGGAGACTGCAGGAGGAAACAGGATGAATTGTGATGCGCTTTAAGCGGAAGAAGGGATGCGCTGGGGAAGAAGTGTCCTGGCTGTACAGGGTAGCTGCTGTTAGTTAGGTCTGTAAGTTTAGGCAAGAACACTGTTAGGAACAGATTAAACAAGCTGAGGAAGGTTAAGAGCCACAGCTTTGTGATGACATATTTTCTTTCCCTCTGCTCCAGAAGTCAGCGAGCCAGAAGTATGATTTCCTTGATGTTTTCCCTAAAGTAACATGCAAGTCTCCCAAGGAAGTACTAGAAATGGAGACACTTGGGAACCAGTCTGGGGACACTTCAGATCCAGGAATGGACAAGAAGGAATTTCATGATGAGACTTTCCAGAGACCTTTCCAGTACCTGAAAAGATATGACCAGGGGCACAATCTGGACACATTCTATTACAAAGAGGGCTCTGTGGAAGGGAGCCCGGCAGAATGCCTGCAGCACTTCCTCCTGCACTGTGGGATCACAGACCCCTCCTGGTCAGAGCTCCGAAACTTCACGTGGTTTCTCAACGTTCAGTTGAAAGACTGCGAAGATTCTGATTTTTGCAACCCTGACTTTATCCAGGACACTTTGATAGGATTCAAAAACTTTGTTGTTGGCTTCATGATTTTAATGGCAAGGGATTTTGCAACACCCTCCCTAAACATTTCTGATCAGAGCTCAGGAAGGCAGTCCTCCAATCTGGAGAATGTTTCTGAAGAAGATCTTTTTCCTTTCCGCATTCGGAAAAAGTGGGAGTCTGAGCCTCATCCATATTTGTTTTTCAATGGAGATCGTGTGTCCATGACATTCATTGGGTTCCACTTTAAGCCTAATGGCAGGGGCGGTGTTGATGCCATTAATCCTTTGAATGACAACATTATCAAGAGAAATGTCATGACTTCACACTTGTACCAGGGCTTGTTAAACCAAAGAGTTCCCTTCAATGTTCCATTTGATCAGTTGCCTCGTTATGAGAAGCTGGAGAGGCTTTGCATGGTTTTGGGAATCCCTTGGGTAATGGACCCTGATGAGACATACGAGCTCACAACAGACAACATGCTGAAAATCTTGGCTATCGAGATGCGATTCAGGTGCAACATCCCAGTGGTCATCATGGGAGAAACAGGCTGTGGGAAAACAAGACTCATAAGTTTTCTGTGCAAGTTACGCAGAGGCTTTGTAGAGGCAGAGAACATGAAGCTTGTAAAAGTTCATGGAGGTACAACTGCAGAGATGATTTATGCCAGAATCAAAGAAGCAGAAGCCCTTGCTAAAAACAATAAGGAGCAGCACGGGTTGGACACAGTCCTCTTTTTCGACGAAGCCAACACCACAGAGGCCATAAGCAGCATCAAGGAAGTTCTGTGTGACTGCACAGTGCAGGGTAAGCCTTTGGTCTCCTGCTCTGGCCTGCGGATCATAGCAGCCTGCAACCCTTACCGAAAGCACACGCCAAAGATGATTCAGCGCCTGGAACTGGCTGGACTGGGCTACCGTGTCAAAGCAGATGAGACGAAGGAGAAGCTGGGATCTATTCCGCTGAGACAGCTCGTGTATCGGGTCCATGCGCTTCCGCCCAGCATGATCCCGTTAGTGTGGGATTTTGGGCAGCTGAACAACTTAACCGAAAAAATGTACATACAGCAGATCGTACAAAGAGTTAAGGAGCACGTCCCGATGACGCAGCCGGAGGCAGAGGTGATTACAGAAGTGCTTTTTGCTTCCCAGCAATACATGAGGCAGAGGGACGATGAGTGCAGCTTCGTCAGCCTGCGTGATGTGGAACGCTGCATGGAAGTGTTCAAGTGGTTCCACAGGCGCAGCAATCTCCTGCTGAGTGAACTGGAGAAGTACCTTGTTGAGAAGAAAGCTCCAAAGAGCACGGTTGAGAGAGACACCGTTATCTGGTCCTTGGTGCTGGCAGTTGGGGTCTGCTATCATGCGTCCTTAGAAAAGAAGGAGCCATATAGGAGTGCTATCAGCCAGGTCCTTCCAAAACCTTATGATTCCCAGAAAAAGATTTTGGAAGAAATCTCCCTGATGCAGGACTTATTTCTGAGTGGTGTGCGCCTCCAAGACACCATAGCAAGAAACTTGGCCTTGAAGGAAAATGTCTTTATGATGGTTATCTGCATTGAGTTGAAAATCCCTCTTTTTCTTGTCGGGAAGCCTGGGAGCTCCAAATCCCTTGCAAAAACCATTGTGGCTGATGCTATGCAGGGCCAAGCAGCTCATTCAGATTTGTTCAAGGACCTGAAGCAGATCCATCTCGTGTCTTTTCAGTGCAGCCCCCTCTCCACTCCCGAAGGAATCATAGGCACCTTCAAGCACTGTGCTCGGTTCCAGGAAGGGAAGAACTTAGAGGAGTACGTCTCAGTGGTGGTTTTGGATGAGATTGGGCTGGCAGAAGACTCTCCCAAAATGCCCTTGAAGACTTTGCATCCCCTTTTGGAAGACGGCTGCATAGATGATGTCCCTCTTCCTCACAAAAAGGTTGGCTTCATTGGCATTTCCAACTGGGCTTTGGACCCTGCTAAAATGAATCGAGGCATCTTTGTCTCACGGGGTGACCCCAGCAAAGAAGAGCTCATAAAAAGCGCCAAGGGAATTTGTTCCTCGGCCCGAGGGGCTTTGCAGAAGGTTGAACCGTATTTTTGTCACTTTGCAAATGCATATGAAAATATTTGCAAGGCCCAAGATAGGGAGTTCTTTGGTCTACGTGACTACTACAGCCTCATAAAGATGTTTTTTGCCTTAGCTAAGAGCTCCAAAAGTGAGCCCACACCTCAAAACATAGCTGAAGTTGTTCTTCGTAACTTTGGTGGCAAAGATGATGTAAATGCCTTGGAAATATTTACCTCAGAGCTACCCGAAAAAGGAGAAGTACATGCTGGTGATATCAGTAGAATTGAGCTGGTACGACAGAACATTTACAGCAGTGGTCAGGACAGTGACTGCAGGTACCTGCTTGTGTTGACTGAGAATTACGCGGCGCTGCAGATCCTCCAGCAAGCTTTCTTTACCGCCCAGCAACAGCCAGAAATTATTTTTGGTTCCAGTTTCCCTAAGGACCAAGAGTATACCCAGATATGCAGGAACATCAACCGTGTGAAGGTCTGCATGGAAACTGGCCAAATGGTTGTGCTCCTCAACTTGCAAAACCTTTATGAAAGCCTCTACGATGCCCTCAATCAGTACTACGTCTACCTCGCCGGCCAGAAGTACGTTGATTTGGGCCTGGGCACCCACCGGGTGAAGTGCCGGGTGCACCCAAAGTTCCGTTTGATAGTCATCGAGGAGAAAGATGTGGTATATAAGCACTTTCCCATCCCGCTAATCAACCGGCTGGAAAAGCACTACCTGGATATCAGCACTGTCCTGGACAAGGGGCAAAGAGAAACTGTGAAAGAGCTGAAGAAGTGGGTGGATGATTTCGCTGCAGCCAATACAGAAGGACTCTTCATAAGTGAGCAGAAATACAGCCCTTGCGATGTGTTTGTGGGCTACCACTCCAACACCTGCGCCTCGGTGGTCCTGCAGATGACGGAAAGGCTGAAACCGGTGTGTCCTCCTGGTGAACTTGTGTCCCGTGTGAAGAAGGATGCTCAGCTGGCACTGCTGAACTGTGCCACCCCAGACTCCGTCATCCGCCTCTGCCACTTGGGGAGGATGTTTATGGCAGAGTCTCTGGCCAATATATACTTCAAGCAGCAGCAGCACATGTCTTTTGCAGACTTCCTCCGAGCCCACGTCCGCGCGGGCTCTGGGCGCCAAACGGTCTTCACGGAGGTGAGTGTCCTGCAGTGTCCCCTCTAAACCTGCCCTGCTTGCACCAAGGTTTGTGCTTTCTGCTGCTGGGGCTGCGTTGTGGCTACACCTGTGTAAACTCAGTAGCAGCCTTGCCTTTTAGTGCCCAGGTTTGCAGAAGTGGGTGTTTGGGATGTGTTACTGCGTCCTTAGGAATCTCATACCTCTGCGTGGAGCAGTACTGGATGCTCCCTGGCAAGCGAGGGTTTTAAGTGCTTTTGGGCAGCTGATGCATTTCTCTACTTTGAAAGTAGTTCTGTCTCCGTGAACACAGCCAGCAAAAGACAAAACGTCATCAGGAGCCTTTGAACTCTGATTTCTTTGTTTCTGCCTCTGGTCTTAAAGATGCAAAAGATTTTAACCCAGCTGAGCCACAAAGAGCCAGAGATCTTGTGAACCTACTACCAAGGCTAAAGAACTTCAGCTGAGATTTGGCTGGAGAATGTCCATCTCCAGCCTCACATGGAAACAATGTGCTTTCCCCTGGGGCTGGACTTGCTGCCCCCTGAGAGTGCTGCGGGGAAGCTCCTGGGCTTCATGAGTTCCTCAAACCCTTAGTTGCCCTCTTGCAGCTGCCCCTCATCTCCGGCAACACCAAGAGTCACTGTGTCCAGCTGCCCAGGGGTGGCCCTGGGTTGAGGTGACAGTCCATATTGACTCTTTGCCTATTGGCAGGGCACATAAATGTGGTTTTTTGGGGTGCAGTCCAGCTCTGCAGCAAGTCAGCAGCATCTGGGAACACAGATGAGTGAGTCTGCTGCCTTCCTGCTGCCTTCCCGAGCAAAGAGCAAACCTACGTCTCGCACTCCCAGGTCACCACCTTCTCGAGGCTTCTCACCAGCGCTGACACGGCTTCTCTGGAGGAAGAGGTACAGGAGAAAGTACAAAGCCTTCAGATCCTGTTCCTGCAGCAGTTTGACACAGAGTACTCCTTCCTGAAGGGCATCCGGTGAGTCTGGCTTTGCCTTTTCCTGCTCTGGATGGGCCGTCACCTGCGGGGAGACGGGTGGGCAGAATGTTTGGAGTAACAGGAATGAACGGAAAAGAGAGGTGAGAGGCTGTGCTGTGCTGAGCCGTGGCCTGGCTTGATGCAAGCTCTATTAGTTCCATTACACTGAGATGAGGTTTTATAGCATCTCTGTAGGATGGGTGTTTTAATCTCTCCTCCTGCCTGCAGCAGCCAGAGCTGGTGTGGAGTGGTGACTACTGCTGTCCTTAATGTTCTGTTTTTACACTTTGTGACTTTTAAATCCCCTTTCACTCTTCAGAGATTTCCTTGATGCCACATCAGGAAATAAAGTCCTCATCATTCAGACAGACTTTGAAGATGGCTCTCAAAATGCCCAGCTTGTTGCGTCAGCCAAGTAAGTCAAGTCCAGCTCTTCTGCTTGGTGGCTTCTCACCGCCGTTTGATTATTAGTGCTGGTTTGGGGATTTCAGAATGAGGAATGTGTCATTTTTGTTTATTCTGTAGTGGAATGAATCTGGAAGCACTAATTGTATTTCAAATAATAATTGATGACCCAAGTCAATATAAACTAGGATGGGTCAAATTAGCAGATAAGAGTTCTTGCGGTTGGCTGCAGAAATCCTGAGGAGCTGAGGATCAGGGGTGTCACTCGAGGCACAGCGAGAGGTGGTGGCTCAGGGAGGAAGGGCTGAGCAAGTCACTTATGTCTGTACGGGGCCCGGGGAGATGTGTCCTCTCTTACAGAGGAAAGACCCATGGCCGTGAATTTCTGTCTGTCTTTGGTCTGTCAACACGTTTCCCCTCTGTTGCAGATACGCCGTTGTTAATGAAATCAACAAGGTGGACCTGGGAGAAGTCTCTGTCTTTGTCTACTTCATTATGAAGCTTTCCCGGGTGGAAGGAGGAACATCCTATGTGGGATTCCATGGAGGTGGGTCTGGCCATCTGTTGCTCCTTGTTCTTAGCTGGCTTCAGGCAAACATACCAGAGCAACACTTCTCTTGTTCACCTTCCTTTTTAATGCTTAAAATCTGGAATCAGTGTGTCCTGTGGGTTGTCAGAGCTGCTTCCCTTACCCACAGGGAGGTCCCTGCCTTGGATTCCCAGTCTCCTCTGTGAGAGCACCTTGCCTTGCCCATTGACTCATGAGTCCTCTTTCTAGCCAGCTGGACAGCAGCAGACAAGCATGATCCTGACTGCATTGGCATATTGTCCTCCAGAAGGCTCCTGGGTACCTGCTGATGTGTTCTGCTTCCAGCAGCAAGGTTCCTGCTGCATGTGGTGGGCTCTGAGAGCCTCCAAACCCCGGCAGTGTGTGTGCCCTGCTGGTCAGGGGAGTGGGCATTGGCATGGTCAGGGAATTGCTGCTTTCCCTTTCTACATCAAGAAGGGAAAGTAAGTGAGCTCTGAATGTGAACTGTTAGCTCACAGGTACTGGGAGATAATTCTTGGGAAGCTCCTTTAGAAGAGCATGCTACAGGCAGAAGTTACTTATTTTGTCCTCTGCCTCTAGGACTGTGGCAGTCGGTGCACATCGATGATCTCCGCACGTCCAAGGACATGATCTCTGATATGACGGCGCTGCAGAACCTCACCATCAGCCAGATGTTCTGTGAGGATTTGGGTAAAATCAGAGGTGAGCTCCTGCTGGCTGTGCCAGCCAGTGGTGATGATATGCCGGTGGGGAACAGGGGAGATGCCAGCCCAGACTTGGTGTTAGTGGAACTTTTGCCTGGTACCACACATCTAATGATTTTATCCCACTCAATATCTGTTTTTTGTGAGGGTCACCACATGGCTACTGACTTGTATTTAGTTTCTTACCACAACTTTGGGTCATTGAGTAAGTTAATTTGGTAGTTTTCCTTTTTTCTTTTGACAAAAATGTGGTACCTGCACTGCTCAGCACCCTGAGTACTCTGTCTCAGCACGGGAGGCAGCAGATGCTGCACGGCAGAGACCGCTGACGAGGAGTCACTCCAGAGAATCTCATTCACGTGAATATATAATCTGTAGGAAGGTTAGAAAAGACGTTTTCTTTCCTCTCAATTTTTTTCTTAAACTTTTTCCTTTCACCAAACTGCCTTACAGGGTTCTGTTACAGCTTAGTGCCTTAGCTCTGAGTGTCGTATTCTTTTCGGTTCTTGCCGCGTGAAGCCTGACAGCCCTCGCAGCTGTAGCTGCCTTTAGAGAGGTGGATCTCAGCTACTCCTGCAGGTGATAATGGATCTGACAGATGTTCCGCTGCTCTGGGTTGCAGTTGCTAAATAGACTCTTATCTGACTGATGCAGAAGTGTACTCCTCCTTTCTAATAAAAATTCTACACCTCACTTGTAGCTCTGCCTGTGAATGGAGAAGAACAGGAGGAAAACGAGGTGGACGTTGAAACACCGGTGCCAGAAGCAGAGCACTATGAGGTCAGTTCAGAATACATTTGGTTGCTGCTCAGCTCTCAGCATGGCTTTCTGCTCTTTTCCATGCGTAGGTGCAACACAGTTTTTGCATCCCCATTCACTTGAAATTCATCACGAATATTATTTGCATCGTGAATGTTAATGATCAGACACAAATTCCTCCCCCTGCAGCCCAGTTGAATTCAGTATCGTTAAGAAAACAAACCATTCTAAGGACCCTCTACTTCCTTAGTCTTCTCATGCTCTTAATTTTCAAAAAATGGTTTTAAAAGCTTCTGTTGTAGTTCTGCACCCTGAAGCTGGGAACTGCAGTTCTGCGCCAGCCACTCCAGCAGTTTGTGCTTTCTGAGGTGTGGGTTTGAGTCCTGCTGGAGCTGGCTCTGGGCTTTGCTGTGCTGCAGCTGCGCTGGGCTCAAGTTGCCCTGGTGGCATCAGTGGGAGGATGCCCTGTATGAGGGTGACTACATGGGGCTTTTGCCCCTCTAAGCATCTCCCAGGGAGGGTGTATTTTCCCTGGTCACGTGTATCATTTCCATTTCTTTTCCTGAACTGCTGAATTTTCCCCCATACAAATCTTAGCTTAATACAAATGCTGTGTTACATGCCAATTTGAAAGGGCCCCAGAAGTTGCATCGTGTACTTGATAGGCTGCAAATCTAAGCTCTTCTTTTGCTGAGAGGAAAGCTGGGAGATAGGATGCTTGGGGACACAGGCCCTTTTGAGAGACCACAATAACTGTTTTAAGAGGGATGTGCTGGGGGCAAGGGTGTAAGACCAAAGAGTAATGAACTTGTTTTCACGCTGTTCCTGGGAAGGGTGAAATGCTGGACACCACTGTGCTCCTCAGGACCTGTGTACAAAGTGCTGTAGGGATGCTACAGGACCAAAACGAAGATCTGAAACGAAGCACGAGGCGAATTAACATTCTCCTTAGCCTTCTGTCCAAAGAGGATGACTTGAAAGGTACGTGCTTGCTGGCTGCAGGAGGTGGTGTCGCTGAGCATCTGGGGGACCACCAAAACACTGGGCACCCAAAGGCCACTGGTCCTGGCTGTAGCATAAACGAGGATCTTGCAGGCGATCTCCCAAGAGAGTGTGTGTCTGTGTTCCAGTCTGTCACTCCTTTGGCTGTAGGGCTTTATCTGGAGTTCAGGCCATGACTTTTTCTCAGGCTGTGCAAGCACTGGTGGCTGATCTTTTTCCCAGCTGGCTAATTACTGAAACAACTATAAAATGCTGTGCTTGGTGTGATATTTGGATGTGGCTCCAATGCCAATAGAAGAGAAAACGCAAGTTCCCTGTTGTTTTCTAGCCTCTTTCCTGAAGATAACAAAGGCTCGTCTCTCCAACCTTTTGAAGAAACAAGAAGAAAATTCCCTTAACCCAAAAAACTGGGTGCTTCGGGAGGCTTCTAACCTCAGCGCTCTCCAGGAGGCTGGCACCTTCAGGTGAGGACAGGAGCAATATCTCGTATCCTACAACCTTCCAAGAAAACTCTGCAAATGGCAACTGTGCAGCAGAGACAGCAGTTTTGTGTAATCTGAATATCTGCAGCGTTAGTCACCAGTCTGTGCTGGAAACTCTCGGAAGGCAGTTTTGTCCTCTCCTGGCTCCCAAGGGAGGGTGACTTATAGCTGAATGGGCTGTACTGGGACAGGAATGGATGAATGCATTAGTGCTTTGAGTGCAACGGTGGGATGATGGGCAAGCCACGAGTGACAGAAGTGTAGGGTGTTTTGTTGGTAGTGGTTTTTCCCCTTAAAAGCAGGATTAGGCCTTTCTCACACGCAA
>JAOXNO010000003.1:34256134-34275011 GCA_028565335.1 Limnodromus scolopaceus
AGTGACAGAAGTGTAGGGTGTTTTGTTGGTAGTGGTTTTTCCCCTTAAAAGCAGGATTAGGCCTTTCTCACACGCAAATGTCAGCAGTTTTTCAGGACAAGCACCTCCTGATTTGCTGATATCGTTGCTCACCTTCCCTCTGGGTTTCTTTGTTTCTTTCTGCCCCCCAAGGCACACCCTGTGGAAGCGAGTCCAGAACGTGATCACTCCATTCCTGGCTCTCCTGATTGCTCTCGTAGACAGAAATGGCAATCTGGAGCTGCTGGCCAAGCCGGCAGCTGAGTGGGTGACAAAGCTGTGGATGTTCATCTTCAGCGACACAAAACTCCTGAGTGTCCCTTTCAGTGCGGGCAAGAGCAGGTGAGCACTGGAGAGGAGCCGCAGGAGGGCTTGGCTGCTGGCACTTGCACCAGTCCAGCACTGGCTTTCAATCCACATGGGAGATGAACCTTTGGTTGCTCCCCTGTGCTGTGCTGAGGGCAGCAGGGCGCTTCTCGGTGACTTCAGAAGTCTGGTTTTTTTTTTCTGCTTTATCCCCAGTTCTCCTGGCCTTTTGCTCTCTATCTCTTGGCATGCTCACACTTCTTACCCAGCCCTTGGAGCCCACGTGTCCTGCTGTTACAGCCCTTTGGCCAGGGAACACTGACTGAGTAAGCCCTAATGCTGCATGGTTGGCAGGATGAGCTGTATTAACGAGTCCTTCAGTTCTTTCCCTTTCCCTCATCCCCTTCTAGGGCTAATTTCTTGCTTTCTGCAGCTTCCTGCCTCTATTGTCTGAACGTGTTTCCCAGGCAAAAGCCCAGTGCATTAATGACCTTTTAATCTCCTAGCTCTCAGCTCGAGGTAATTCTGGTGCAGAACAACGTGACGATGTCCGCTGGGAGCGAGATGCCCTTCAGCTGGAGGATAAAGGAATACTTGGATGACATGTGGTTGACAGCTCAGTACATCCAAACCACTGGAGGTGAGAGCCTGGCTTGAGCGGGTGACACAGAGCATCTCCATCCAGTGCCCTGTAAACTGTGGTTTGTCACCACCATGATTCTGTGTTTCTGTGACCCCGGAGTCACCTTCAATCCCCCTGGGCTCACATGAGCCGGCAGAGCTTTGTGCAACGAGCTTTTCTTTCCCCTTTTGCTACTAGTCTTTCTCGCATATTCTGTGCCCTTGTATTCAAAATGCTGTGGTTGATGCCAAGAGTTAATGACAAGGTGAGATTCCATAAATACAGCACTGGTTCTTGGGCTGAGAAGGCCTGGCCTCAAATCCCTTGTGAGTGCTCTACATGAGGGGAGTGCTGTATGCATCAGTGATTAATTAGGTGTCAGTCTCTTTAGGATAGAAGCTATGTCAAACCCAGCCGCTTCCTAATATTCAGCTTTTCTCTGCATTCTCATTTTCCAGACCAAGCTGAGAAGTTTGTGGATATCTTCCAGGAAACTGCACTAGGAAAATTTATCTCTGCTCTGAGTGAGGAAGACAGGCAGATGCTCTTCCATTGCTATATCAAAGACTTTATTGTCTTGACCATTGGCGTGTCCTCCCCCGAGGAGCTGAAGGTGAGTGTCTGGAAAGAGAGCTGGAAACCCTTCGGATGGAGAGAAGAGCACGATGCCTGTGAATGTGCAATTCTGTATCAATCCTGCCTTCTCAGACAACAACCCCTCTGAGATGCTCTAAAAGCACGGTGGCCACAAACGATCATCAAATGGCTGCTGACTTCCAGGGGAGCACCTGTAACAAGTGACACATCAGCTAAGGCTCTCTTTGTAAAGCATGGCTTCTCTTCTTTCAGAGAATTTTGCCAGGATTTCAAGTACAAAATGAATTTGAAAAATGCTTTCTTAATTTTGATTTTTAACTTCTTTTCTAAACTTTCAGTGTCTGCAAATTGCGTTCTCATCCTGCATAGAGGAATTGAAGGCAACATCTCCCAGAAGAGAGGAGACAGGGCCATTCTTGCCTTGGGTCCACCTTGGATACAATCAGTTCAAGGGCCGCCTGCAGAACTTTTCCAGGATCCTGGCTGTCCACCCCCATGTAGCTGACTGCCTTCTTATGCGGGAAGAACATGAAATACCACATTCGGAGATGGTAAAGTCACTACCAGGCGTTTTGTGATCCGCAGCCTTAGCAGAAAGCTCTGTCTTCACTGAATTAGTGTTCAGTCTCCTTTTGATTTCAGCGATAGTGAAGTCGGAAGAATGAGCTCAGTTGGGATCCTCAGTATTGGGAATAATCTGCTGTGTTATCATTGGATTTAAAATAGTTTGTCCTGCTTTCGCGTGGGTTAATAGGATGTGCTAATGATCTGAGCCGTGAGTGTGAGAATTCCAGAGCTTAAGATAATGAAGTAAAACATTACTCAGTAGAACACATGTTGTAGTGAACCAGATTGAGAGCCCAAGGTTCATCGATAATTCTGAACTGCAACTGTTGTGTTATTCTTTCACCCTGTGTGTGTCTCTAGGTTTTGGATGTGTTGGCTGCAATTGGATGTGTTGAAGAGCTGAAGAATCAAGTGGAGATAGCACGTCCAGAGACCTGGCTGCGGAAAGTGAAGAATCTTCAAATGCCTGTTGAATTCCTTTGTAAAGAGAAGGATTTGCAGAGGAATGGGAGTTGGTGCCATCGGCTGCTAAAAGGGCTCCAGTATGTATCACAGATCTGCTCACAATCTCCATCTCTTGCCTTGCTATTAATAAGAGTATTAGTACAGGCTGGAAGCTGCTCAGTTGCTGCTTTTCTCAAAAGAAGACTTAGCAGACCCTTCTGGGTTCCCACTAGACTCAGTGACATACCAAGCATCAAGAGCCAGGTTGTTTTTTTTTCCCTCATCTCATGTTGATTCTCCCTCTAAATCTGGCAGTATCATCCAGTGCAGCCCAGCTGGGCTCAGGGTTTATTTAAAGCTCTCATTAGGTTCCCGTTAATCAGCAATGTCCGATGTCTCTCCACTTCACCCCACATGTGTAAAGACCGTGAGAGATGATGGACTTCGCTGCATCTAAGGTCACGTGCCTTGTGTCTTGGAAGACAAGCCCATAGAGCTACCCCAGTTCCTCACAGCCCTTGTTTACTGTAACTGAAGCAAAGAAAGGGTGGTTAACTGGGCCGTAACCTCACTGTGTTTAGGTCCTGGTGTGTGTTTTGTCAAAAAGCCAGGGCTGAGAATCAAAGGGCAAAGCAAGAAGGTGCATGAGAAGTGCCCAAATGCTGCAGTGGCAAGCGTGAAAAGCAGGAAGATCACTAGACCGAACCTGATGCTGCACTTCCAGTCGTGCTCTCAGCTCATAATTGTACTGTTTCAAATCAGGTTTTCCTTCCCACAGGGTCTGCTGGAACCAGGTTTTCTCCATGGCTCTGTTTGTAGAACACGTGCTGTTTGGCATCGACACTCTGATGCCAGATTTTGAGAATTTAGTGAAACAATACACTTTGCTTCTTGCCAAGGTAAGCAAAGATGTGATTTTACCTCTTCGCTGTTTGCTCCTGCTGACCATGGGAGTTTTTGTGTCTGGTGTTAAAGCTGAGTCATTTCGCCTTGTCCTTTTCCTCTGCAGTGTTTTGAGCGTGATTCAGACATGAAGGCTCATCCAACTTTCGTTGCAGTGATGAAAGTGCTGTGCCAGTGCAAAGATGAAGTCAGCAACAGGCTCTACAGGTAGTGACATTGAGAGAGGCCCCAGGGTCTGCAGGAATATTGCCTGTGCTGCCAGCGTGTTTCTGGGCCTGAGGCAGTGCTGGGACAGTGTCATCACTGCCAAACCAAGAGCAATGACTTCCTTTTTGCTATGCACCCTGAAGCTAAGCAGTTAGCCAACACATCCTAAATTATCTCTTCTTGGGCTAGGTGCAGATTAACATCTTGTTCAAAGGCTTTTGGTAGGACAACGTTGAACAATTGTGTTTGTTGCTGTTTCTGAATCACAGATCTGATCTGAAGCCGTGTCCGATCTGCTTCAGAGAGCAGAAGGATCCGGTCTGCCTGCCGTGTTCCCACGTGGTCTGTCAGAAGTGCATCCGAACATGGCTAGTACCAGCACAGATGCACTGTCCGTACTGCAGAGCTGCTTTGGAGGATGTTAATTTAGATGTCTCCGTGGAGCTCAGGTACCTCCAGCCTGTCCGAGATGGAAGCCGAGTGGTGGGGCTGGTTGCGTGAGGGAATTCTGATACACAGAATTCAGCTTCGCTGAACTTGTCAACACAAGCTGAAATGGGTGGAGGGAACTCTGCTCTTTCTGCAACTGGAACGGGCCCTGTCCATTCTCTGTTTATTGCTTCAAAAGAAGGGAGGAAGTTGCCTTGGCCCCTGTAAGAAAACTGTAGTTCTAGAGCTAAAGCGCTTCAGCAGGGGCTGAATGATCTCTAGAGGTCCCTTCCAACTCGGACAATTCCGTGATTCCGTGAATCGGATGAGGGAACTGCTTGTCACCTTGGATGGCTTTGTGATAGCTTAGCAAAAATCTCTCGGAAAATGTACCTGGCATCACGTTGCCATTTGCGATGGTAGTCGCTGATGCAATAGAGCCTTTGTAGTTGACGCTACTGAAGTGTTGCACAGATCCAGCATTTTGGAAAGCTGGAAAAATATCTCACCTCGGTGACTTCTGCCTGTGTCTGCTTCGCTTCAAGCATTATTTAAGTGGTTCAGTATTTGAACATTGTCCTAATGCTTTTTACCCTTCCCCTAGAGATGCCATTGCAAGAAATGCCCTGTTCCGGCAGAGGTGCAATAATTTCTTCATAGATATAGTCACTACCATGTGCTTCAAGGATAATGAACCCCCCGAGGCAGAGGTGATCCAGGAGCTCCTTAATCTGCTGTTTGTTCACAGGAGCCTCCCGAGAGGTTCAGGTGAGCTCCCTTTGTCCTGTCCCTCAGCCTCCTGGAGCTGATTCTCTTGCCACTTTCTCTCACCTCCCAAACTTGTCTTTTTCTTACCTCCACAGATCCCCCTGCTATCTACACAAAATTTCTGTCCCCATTTAACGATGAAGTGGATGAAACTCCCATCATTCGCTCAGTAATGCTGAAGCTCCTCTTGAAGTACAGGTGAGCACGGTCAGATGGTGGATGGATGTTACACCAGGGGGTGGTTTGGCTTTGTTTTTCATCACCTCATCAAACCCACTTCCATCCTGTTTCATTGCATTTCTATCATTACAAATGAAATTCATCCCATTCCTTCATATTAGTTGTGCTATTCAGCTGGCTTGCAGATAACTTGTGTTGAAGTATCTGACCAGATTTACCTGGCTGTTCTTAACCTAAACCTGTGGTGACTAACTGATGTGCTGTGGATCAGAAAAGCGATACTTCTTATCCATGGACATTTAGTCAAGAACCATCTTTTGTGTGCTTAGACAGACCCCTCCATTCACACCACCTCCTCAGCCTCCTTTTGCAGTCAGTGCACAGAAAGCCATTTCCCAGCTGTGATCCTCTCCTAAATCAGATGCATAACACAGATCAGGTGACGTACGCCCTAGAAATGCTAATTTGGCATTGTTGATGCCAAATCATAGGATTGCCAAGGCTGGAAGGGACCTTTCAGATTGAGTCCAACCATCAGCCTAACGCTGACAAAAACCATTGCTAAACCATGTCCCTCAGCATGAAGCCTACCCATCTTTTAAACACCTCCAGGGATGGTGACTCCACCACTTCCCTGGGCAGCCTGTTCCAATCCTTGATAACCCTTTCAGTGCAGAATTTTTTCCTAATGTCTAGTCTAAACCTCCCCTGGCACAACTTGAGGCCATTTCCTCTCATCCTATTGCCTGGGACTTGGGAGAAGAGATCGACCCCCTGTGGCTACACCTTCCTTTCAGGGAGTTGGAGAGAGTGAGAAGGTCTCCCCTCAGCCTCTTTTTCTCTGGGCTGAACACCCCCAGCTCCCTCAGCCTCTCCTCACAAGACTTGTGCTCCAGACCCCTCACCAGCTCCATTGCCCTTCTCTAAACATGTTCCAGCATTTTAATCACAGGATGGTGCCCTCACCCATCAGCTGCATTGACTGGTTTGTCACAAGAGGAGTCCAGGGTGACTAGTTCAAATAGAGATCTTTACATTTATATAGCAAGTCCCATCCATGTGAGTTTCAGGTGAGAGGCCCTGTGACCTTTAGGACTCAGTTCAGTTGTTCTTCCATGTGTTTCATGTCATTTTAGACACCCAAGTGTCCTGTCTGGCTCAGGGTGCTTTTACAGAAGGGAATGAGTTTCCCGTAGTTCCCATGTTGCATCTGCATTTCCCATGCAGTTGTCTCAAATACCCTAGAACATCTCGTTTGACTCTGGGCATAAAGATAACCTATGTTTCAGCAGAAGCTGGATGACACCTCGCAAAACGTGGCACAAGTGCTTTTCCATCTTCCAGATGGATCCAGGGTGACCCCCAGCTGTCATGTGGACATAACTAGTCGTTTGATGATGATTTAGGACATAAGTGGTAGCTGTCAGTTTTGCAGCTGTGGTAAAAGGAGTGTTTTCTCTCTCCTGTAGCTTCAATGAAGTGAAAAATGATGTGCAGGACTACCTGTCCCAGGTAGAGCACAAAAAGATCCTAGAGAAAAACGATAAAAAAGAACTCTACTTGCTTGTTGTCAACTGCTTGGAGGTAAGAGCTTGGTAATGAAACTGTTGCAGGAATTAAAAAGTCAAGAATAGAAATTCTTCTGCAATTTCAGGCCAGTTTCTTGTGCGTGTGCCTGGCTGCCCAGCAAGAAAGCCCAAAAGGAAGACGATATCAAATCGGCTGGTCAAAACCTACTCTCCAGTAACCAGCCTCGCTTCCCGAAGGCCTCTGTCTCTTGGGATGCCTTGGGCAGGTGTCCAAGTGTTAAGAGAGGCCCAAAAAGACTCAAACTCCAGCCCACGAGTGCAGCAGGCAGGGAGATTTCGAGCTGTGATTCCACCATTGGACTACGTTCTTGTATTCCCAGACACTGTGTTTGCAAAGCTTTAGATGATTATGCTGTTTGGATTGTTCCCTTTCCTCCTCCTGCATAACTTTTAATGCTTTGGACAACTTTAAACACACTTGACAGCAGGGTTGAGGTTTCATTTCTGGTAGTTTTCATGAAAATGGTGACTTTGTAGATAAGATCAAACTTTGTATTCTTGCTCAAGGAAAGACAGGTAGAGCTTGGCATCTCAGAACATGAGATGGGTGTTTTGGTCTGTGGCCACTCATCACGCTTGTGATCCTCGAGCTCAGCTACAGCTTAGGAAATACCGGGGAGAGCCTGGGCTTATTGCAGAAGGTGTTTGGTGAGGTGGCGGGGGTTTTAGGATAAGCACTGGAGAGACCACCAGGAGGAGGTAATGGCTTTGAGCTGGAGGGTGCCGGGAGAGACCTGAAAGCTTAATGTGCTCATTGCAGTGAGGATGCCTTGAGGAAACAAAGTACCTGATTTAAGTGGTTCTGCCGCTCATGCAATATTCTGGCCCATCTTTAGGATTCCATGTGTGAAAAGTCCGAGGGCAGCCTTGGACGTGAGCATATAAACTATCTGCCCGGAGAGAGAGGCTTTCCAGAGAACTACCTCCCAAAGCACAACGGAGAAACTCCTCAGGAATCATCCGTGGAATATCTGCAGGCGGTGGCCAAGGTTCGCTTGTACCTGAGCAGGGCTGCAGAGCTACTTTTTGACTTGCATGAGTCCACAGGTAAGTCTGGTTATCCTGCTGTCAAATGTGGGAATGCTGTGTACAAATTTCACAAGGCAGGATGTGGTCTTTACCTTTCTTTTTTTTTTTTTAATACTTTTTTTCTCTCCAGTGCATGACAAGGTTGAGGAGAAGCGGCGTTACCTGGCAAATGTGAACAGATTCTGTGACCTTGCCAAGAACAACTGGCATCGTGTTTTCCTAGTCCGGAAAATTGCTAGTCAGTATGGGATAGAATTTGCTCAGAAGCTTGTCACAGAAGAACAGTTTGCCTGGGTATTCCCAGTGGAAATTCTTCAGCAGGTAAAGAAGAGGTGTCTCTTTGGAGATGGCTCTGGTCTCCTCTTAGTTCTCAGCTCGTGCTGCTTTGGGGGTTTTCTACTGTTGGGTGGCTCTGGGGGACTCACTGCAGCAGGAGTGATTGGCAAGGTGACATCCTCGTGCTCTCTGGAGCCTGTTATGGCAGTGAGAAGCTGTTTGTGTTGCCACGCTGCCCTGCTGTCTCTCTGCAAAGGCTGGAATGCCCCAGTTCTTGGGAGGAAGAGGAGATTCTGCCTTATCCCATGGCTGGTGAATGTCCACAGAGTTCACCCCGGGCTTTTCCCTTTGCAGGTACGGAACAGCCAGTCTAATCACATTGATCGTTACCTGGCCTGCGGCGAGAATTACCGAGTCCTGCGCGACGCCGTGGGGAAAGCCATGATCGAGTGTAAGACTGAGGATCTTCTAGAGGCAGAGAAGGTAGGACACTTGCTCCTCACCATAATCCTGTTCTAGGTTCTGGGTGGCCAGTGGTTAAGCTTTATGTGTTCCTCTTGGCAGTGGCTCTTCCAGTGGAGATGCTGGGGTTGCCCTTGCCTGGAAGTTACTGATGGCTTATCCTGGAAGACACACGTTTGCTTTATTTTCTCATCTGTGTTCTAGCATATGTAACTCTGATGTTGTTTCTGTTGGTCACCTCATCTCATGTTTCTCCCCTCGTAATATATGGCAGCAGTTGTTTTGCCGTGAGCGATACAGGCACCTTGCAGCCAACTGGCTGGGGAGCAGGCAGATAATCAAAGACACTTTAAACCCTCTCCGTACCTGCGTAGCCCTGTCAAACTTCAGCTGTGACAACTATAGCCTCTTCTGTGTCACATCATCAGTTCTTCTTTTCCAGGCCTCGCGCAGCTCCCCAGTGGTGTGGTCTGTCCATCTGCTCCTGGCTCTTTTCAGGGAGGTCACTGCCCTGTACGGAGTTAGTGATTCAAATCTTCACCCCAAGGAGCAGGTAAGATACTTCACTTTAGAAGCTCGTGACAAACACGTGTCATTGATAAGGGTGAATGAGATTTAAATAAGTGGTGGAAGAGCATTTTGTTCTTCTGCCCCAAATACAGTTATGTCCTGATCAAAGCAGACTGAGCATGTTTTCAAAGCGGGGGCAGCACAGCATGGGAAGCAGCTGATGCTCCTCTTCAGTTTGGTGGGCGATATCATGCTGGTTTTATTTCTTTTAAATATGCGTTTTCAGCAAAGAGATGTTATGACTGAGTTCATCCGGAACTCCCAAGCCCTGAATTCTCCAGACCTCCAGCACTTTGCAACTTCTCTGGTGATGAACTCGCTGCCGTCTCTGACAGTGGATCCTCAGAGCTTCAGTCACGGGGAAGCGCTGGCTGAGATGGCTGTTCACACCGCGGCCATCCTGCTGTGCGTGCACAGCCCTGTCCTGGGGCCCCTCAGGAACCTGGCATTCCATCCACACACCATGCAGGTAAAGAGAGTTAACTGGGATGGCAATTCAGCATAGTGCTAGTTCATTCATGTATCTTATGGGTCCTCTCTAACCTAGGCTTTCTTGACGTCAAAAGCACCAACTTACTGTTTTAGCTGTGAATTACTGATGTATGATTTTTTCAGCGTTGTTGGGATTAATTAGCACACCAAGCATCTCTGGACTGGTACTTTTTCAGGGTACCTCTGCGTCCTGAACTGTATCAGACAAATACTTTTGCAGATATTTGAGTGAGCAAGTCTGGGAGCTGTTGGCAGGTCACACTGTGGGGACCTGTGTGCTCTAGAGGGTGATGGAGCCCCGGGCTGAGTCAGGGTGGAGGAATCTGCTGCTCTGCTGCTGGCTCTCCACATCACGAGGAAATGTGCTGCTACGCACCAGGGTGCATCAGGCCACCCCAAGAGGAAACCAGTTCAGGATGTCTAGAGAATGCCTGCTCAAGGCTTAACAATATTGACAGTTCTTAAGAGTGGATTTTTCAAAGGTGGAATTTGAAAATGTGCATGTGCATAATCTGTGTGACCTCTGCTTTCTGTTCCCTATCATGAATAAGGAGCTAGTTGAGGAACTGCTACAGGAAAGAACAGATAGATGTATTCATTTGTCACCTTTTTTCCCTTTTTCATCCTTAGCACTCTTTTCTGCCTACAATGCCAGAAGATTTAACGGTTCAGGCAAGGAACTGGGAAGGACTGTCCTCTCTGCACTGGTACAGTAAGTACTGCTCTGGCTGTGAAAGATGTTGAAAGATAATCCTTGGGTTTTGGATGAAACTGTTCCAAATGTGAGGACAGACAGACACACTGCTTTTTCATGCTTCCAGCCCCTTTTGTATTGACAGCAGAATCTTTCAGGCTTGTTCCTAAAGGAGAGATGCACTGAAAAATTCCTTGGGTTCCCCCACAGGAGTGATTCCTTTGAGTTTTGGGACTGTCTGTGCTTTTCATTAGATCACAGACTCACGTAGGTTGGAAGGGACCTTTTAAGATCATCTAGTGCAACCAATGATCTTGAAGCCTATTTCTTGCTCCAAGATGATGGTCCCTAAGAAAGGAAAGAACAGGGGCTTTAGAAATGTCTGTTGTTATAACACTGACCTCTTTGTTTCTGTTTCTTGCTAGTGTGTCCAAACGGCCACATCTGCTTTGTAGGAGAGGTAAGAATTTGAGATTGGGGTTTTAAGCAGGTGGTGTTTTCAACAATAAACTGTTTTATTTTATTTACTGTTTTTTATGTTCTCTAGCACGGCAGTTCATTTTCTAAATTCTCTATATTATGAATCTTTCTTGTCATTGTAATGTAAGATTTAGAATAGCTTTAACACAGCTTATACCATAAATCTAGGAAACAAGCAGCAGAGGTCTGTTGCCCAGTATATAGCAGCTTTTGAATTAACCAGTTACAGCTTGGATTTTTGTTTTGTTCTCTTTCTCTGCTGGAGCGGCTTTGGCTCTGGAGTTCAGTGTTCTCATTTTGTTTTTTGCTAGTGTGGCCTCCCCATGGTAACGAGCTACTGTATCGACTGCCGTGTCCGAATTGGAGGGGAAAATCATAAAGCAGTGTCTGGCTTCCACAAATTCCAGTAAGCTTTGATTCATTAACCTTTTCAGTGTGAAATGATGTAGGACTTGCCTGTTGTGCTTCCAGGGCAAAAGGTACCAACCCCTTCAAGCTGCTGCCTGAAAGGTGGCTCCCGACTGGCTCCCAGCTGGGCCTCCCAGGGGGTCAGCACTTGCAGCTCTTGTGTAAGAACGTTAAAGTTACTAATTCTAACAGCAGTGGCTTGTCGTCTATCCAGCACAGAGCTGGCTAATCTTGCCCTACAGGGCTGGACATTGCCTCTTTCATCTCTTCCTTGGAAGAGATGTCCAAGGAAGAATAACCAGCCAGCAAAACCAAACAAATCGGCTTATTTGCATACAACGCTTACTGGAATGTCCTCATTCCCCTGTAGCACTTTTAATTGGCAGCTTTTATGGCATTCAAAGAACTTATGGGTCAAAAAGACATTACTGGGTATCAAAGACATGTCTTGTGTGTTTTTGTCAAGGCAAAAAACTATATATGTTCTTTCCAACAGGGGTAATGAAGACAGAACTCAATCTGGACACATACTGGGAGATGTAAACCGCAGAAAAACAGCGGCAGTGTCTGACCGGGACATGTCCCCCGTTGTCTTCATGCTGATGCGCTTGCTCACGCATTTGGCAATGCTGCTGGGAGCCACAAAAGATCCTGAGGTATCTCCCAGTAATAGTTCCAAGTGGCTGCATGAAATGTAGTGAAACCTCTGTATGACACTGATCCTTTTCATCATATTGCCAAGTAACTGGGGCAGTCTTTGAGGACATGAGACCCAAATTCACTTCCCCCATTGCCCAGGAGGGATTTTGGTTCCTTTGTTCACTTGCACGCGTGCATATAGACACAGACCTGTGTTTGTTCTGGTGGGAGGAATCCTACAGGATGGAGCTGAGACTTTCTGGTGGACTGTAGCTCCCGAGTGCCTTGTGCTTGAGCTGGATGTTACTGCCTGTGCTCATTCTTCCCTTTCCTTCCTCTTTAGTCACTTCAAAAGATTATCAAGCCACCGGTGCCCAACTCAGTGAGTTTCCTACAGCAGCATATTCAGCAGGACTTAGTACAGCTGACAAGAATTTTGGGGAAGAGCGTGGATGAGACTGTCAACACCCTTCATCTCGTCCTCGGCAGCCTCCTGAAGGACACCCATCAGCACCCAGGCCAGTGTAAGGAGCACATCAGCATTTCCAGGGCAGCAGTTATTTCGCGTCTTTGCTAATAAACCATTTCCAAGAGGCAGCAGCTGAGCTGATGAGGAAGATCCAGAAATTCGAGACTGGTTTCTTGCTGTAGGGAGTGAAGAATTTTTGACTGTTTAATTCACTTTCCATTGCTTTGCCGTGGGGTTTGCAAGGTTTGGTGCCTAATTCTGAAAAGGAATTATTGAGTAAAGAACCTCATGACATATTGACAGAGCTTTCAGCTCACGAGCAGAGGAACTCCTCGAAGTGCAGTAGCTCATGCTGTATATAATCCATGTGCTGCCCTCTAAATGAGCTACCAGGAAGCTGTTTGGTAGAAGAGGGAGGGTAGGATCCAGTTCATGGTAGAATGTGGAGTTCAAGTTAATGTGAGTCATTGTGTCATAGTGGGAATTTATCTGTCATAGCCGTATTTTTAGTGTGACAGCACAAATCAGTATTCCAAGCTCTGTTCTTCGGTCTGTCATTGATCATGGTCTGACCTTGGACAACTTGTTTAACCTTTCTGGGATTATGAATGACTTGTGTAAACGTCCACATCATTCACAGGAATGACTGGACTGAGGTTTCTGGAAACCTGCAGTCACTGCGTGCTGGTTTGGATGACACTCTCCAGCTTGACCAAGATACTCATTTAGCTTCTAGGACTACTGTAATTGCTCTTGGCTCATCATGCTAATTTGCAAGGATGCCACATCTGGAAGCTTAGAGAATCTGTGCTTGCTTTTAACTGAAATATTGCAGATGTAAGAGACTAAATATTCCTGTTACAGGGCCAGTTCAATTCAGTGCTGTGCTTTCCACCAAGGAGGAGAGAAACAAATGGGAAAAAATTGTTGCAAACACAATTATTGCTCCTGAATTGGAGGTGAGAAATTTGCTGTATAAAAACTCAGTAGTTGAGCAGTTCAAAATCCACTTATTTGCTAATCTGTCCTGCTGTGGTATCTGTGCTGCACTTTTCACCTAGCTATTCCGAAGGCCAAGCCATTGATGACACAACTGCAGGTTAGCTTTGATTTCCAAGAGTCAGCCAACTTTATTCTAGCTGTGGAAATGAGTATCTGAGACTAGAGTTGAGCTGTGAAGATTTTGTGTAGCTAGAAAAGCCAAAAATGTCTTAGCTCTATTGAAAGTATTTGTCCAAGTGAGCACATGGTTGCCCCGAATGAACCCTTTCTGCCTTTTTTTGCCCGCATATACGTCATGGTAAGAATGGAAAACCTGTGAGTTGGATGAATTGGAGAACAAAGAGTAACTTTATGGTATAAACAGCTGTATCGCAGTATGTGTTTTACATGCCTTCCTGAGGAGTTCATCTTCTGCTTGGATGTATTTGTTCATCGAGCTATTAGGGAAATATACTCTAGTGGAAGTTCGACATGGCAGGACGTTGCCGATTCTGATATCATTTCTCCTTTTTTTTTTTCTTATTTTTAAATGCAGGATTTGGATAAAAAACTTCTGAAGTTAAATAGACAAATACAAGAGGATGAGAGAATTTCTTCCAATCCAATAGTGAAAATAGTGTATGGCGACCCAGCCACTTTCCTGTCCCAGCTGCCAAAGGACAGTCACATACATCATTCCAAGATGTGGAGCTGCCGAAAGAAGATCTCGGTGGAGAACCTGGGCCACGTAGTCCAGCAAAAGAATGCCAAGGACACTGTCCCTCTCCTTTGGAAGTTCCTGCAGATGGTGGGTGTGACATGGGGATGGGAGAGTTCAAAGTTCAGAGATCAGCTCCCAGAATCTCAGACTGGTTGAGGTGGGAAGGGACCTCTGGAGGTCACTGGTCCAACCCCCTGCTCGTGCAGAGTGGCCTCGAGCCACTTGCCCAGGACTGAATCACCGTTTGATTATACGGTGTCTTTAGTCTCAGAACTTTCCATAATCTTGAGAACTGCATGTGTGAAACATTTTTTTTCTTTTAAACATTTAACAAGTAATTCCACAAAAGTGTGCAAAACTGGTTTGGGCAAGGACAACTGTGCTTACAGGCCCCTTTCCTCTTCCAGGAACCGGAGCTGAGGCTGGTTAAATTCCTACCAGAGATTCTGGCTCTGCAGAGAGACTTGGTGAGGCGATTTCAGAACACCACTGATGTCAGGCGCTGCTCCATCAGAGACTTCCTCAAGGAACCCCTCTCAGGTGAGAAGCCTTTGCTGAAACTGTCATTAGTGAAACAAAAAGCACTGGATTGTCCAGTTGAAAATGAAGGTGAAAACTTCTCTTGAGCTTGCAGTCTTAAGCAAGTCTCTTATTTTCCTTCTAACTCCCACCCAAATGACTTGGGAGACCTTAACCCTGGAGTTATGCTTGGAAAGGTCCTCGGGTTTAAAGAGAAATAAGCACAGGAAGATTGGTCACAAGGGGGTGGGGACTCTGCTCAGGGAGAGGCAAGATAAATCCCTGGCTGCAGCAGTGGTATGTTGAATTTTTAAGCTCTGCCCTGGAATAGGGCCTGCCCAAGAGCTGGAATAGATGTCCTTCCCTTCCATTTGTAAGTGGCACACAGATGTTTTGTGGCAAGTCCTACAATTGTACTTAAGTGCAATAACTTATGTTTTTAAGGACTTATGGAGAAGTAATTAAAAGTGCTGAGTCAAAGCAAGGATTCATTGAGACTTGCAGCCTGGGTCAGTAGTAGACAATATGGAAGAATAGGAGCAAATGGAACAAATGACTCAATTTGATAACATTAGAAAACTGTTTCATGCCTATTTAGTCTCTCTTGATCTGTTTGAGGAGTTGCCTGGAGTTCAGTGGTGTGCTTTGTAAATTCATATATTACAAAGTTTCATGGTGTTTCTGGCCATTAACAGGTGTTTCGAGGGTTTATCTTTCTGTTATTCGTAGAGTCATAGAATGGTTTGGGTTGGAAGGGACCTTAAAGATCATCAAGTTCCAACCCCCCTGCCCTGGGCAGGGACACCTCCCACCAGACCAGGTTGCTCAAAGCCCCATCCAGCCTGGTCTTGAACACATCCAGGGATGGGGCAGCCACAGCTTCTCCAGGCAACCCTGGGCCAGGGTCTCACTACCCTCACAGGAAAGAATTTCTTCCTGAGATCTCATTAAATCTCCCCTATTTCAGTTTAAAACCATTACCCCTCGTCCTATGGCTCCTCTCCCTGATCAAGAGTCCCTCCCCATGTCTCCTGTAGCCCCCTTCAGGTACTGGAAGGCCATTATAAGGTCTCCCCGGAGCCTTCTCTTCTCCAGGCTGAACAACCCCAACTTTCTCAGCCTGTCTTCATAGGAGAGGTGCTCCAGCCCTCTGAGCATTTTTGTCACCTTCCTCTGGACCTGTTCCAACAGGTCCATGTCCTTCCTGTGTTGAGGGCCCAGATCTGGACACAGTACTCCATCCAGGTGGAATCTCACGAGAGCAGAGTAGAGGGGTAGAATCACCTCCCGCTACCTGCTGGCCACACTTCTTTTGATGCAGGCCAGGATGTGGTTGGATTTCTGGGCTGCCAGCACGCATTGCTGGCTCATGTTGAGCTTCTCATCCACCAACACTTCCAGGTCCTTCTCCTCAGGGCTGCTCTCCAGCCATTCTCTGCCCAACCTGTATTTGTGCCTGGGATTGCCACGTCCCAGGTGCAGGACCCTGCACTTGGCTTGGTTGAACTTCATGAGGTTTGCACAGGCCCATCTCTCCAGCCTGTCCAGGTCCCTCTGGATGACATGCCTTCCCTCCAGCATGTCGACTGTGCCACACAGCTTGGTGTCGTTGGCAAACTTGAGGGTGCACTCTATCCCATGTCTCCAACAAAGATGTTAAACAGCAATGGTCCCAGTACTGACCCCTGAGGAACACCACTCATCACTGGCTTCCGCTTGAACATTGAGCCGTTGACCACAACCCTTTGAGTGTGACCATCCAGCCAGTTCCTTATCCACTGAATGGCCCATCCATCAAATCCATGCCTTTCCAATTTTGAGACCAGGATGTCATGTGGGACAGTGTGAAACACTTTGCATAAGTCTTGGTAGACGACGTCTTGTCTACCAAGGCTGTGGCAATATCATAAAAGGCCACCAAATTTGTCAGGTGTAATTTGCCATTGGTGAGGCCATGTTGGCTGTCACCAATCACCTCCTTAATTCTCCATGTGCCTTAGCAGAGATTCCAGGAGGATGTGATTCCTCAGATGTGATGAGGGACCTGTTACAGAGGAGAGTGAACGTGTTTCTGTCTGTTTGGAACAAGCTGAGGAGCTCACTGGACACCAACGGTAAGAACCCTTCTTTCCCAGAGCTGTTTGGGGAGTGATGGAGGCAGGAGGTGCTGGCTCTCAGACGATGCTCCTCTGCTGCTGCCCTTTCTCAGCTCCGAGTTCCTCCTGTCAGTGATGCTGGGACACAGCCTCAAAACTGGCCTTGGCCATTAAAGGTTTAAGAAGATCTAGGTGCAAATGGAAGAATTTGTAGTACTCTCACCTGATTTTTCTCTCTTTAGTGCTTATCAGTAATGGAAAGAACGCTGCTTTTTTCAGGTTCTGTGCTTTCTCCTGACCTGGGTTGGCTCAGGAGAGGCCGGCTCATAGTGGGCTGGCTCTGGGCCACCTCAGGCAGCAGTCTTCTCTGCTTTTTTATTTCAGGGGAAATCAAACTTCCTAAAGACTACTGCGAAGCTGACCTGACCCTGGACAGCAAGCTCGAGGTCCTTCTGCCACGTCGCCAGGGGCTGGGCCTCTGCTCCACAGCCTTGACCAGTTACCTCATCGCTCTGCACAACAACTGTATCCGCTCCGTCAACAAACACATCAAGGAAGATGATGGGTGTGTTGCTATTCCAGCTAGGCTTTTTTTTGGGGGGGGAATGTGTGTCTGTTGTATTAGCTGCTACCATAATCACCTTTCCCTGCTTCATAAAGGCTTTTTGCTCAAAATGAGGACTCTTTTCTCTTCTGCAGGTACTCGATCGGTGTGTCAGAAGTGGCCGACCTGCACCTGATCAGTTATGAGGTGGAGAGAGACCTGATCCCTCTGATCTTGTCCAACTGCCAGTACAGCATGGAGAAGGGAGGGGAGACGCTGCAGGACTTTGATCTGGAGAGGATCCAGCAGCAAGTCATCAGCAAGTTCCTGCAGGGGAAACCAATCATCACCGCAAAGGTAGGAGAAAGGGCTGTGCTTTCTGCAGATGGCTTCTTTGCTGAGGTCGTGGCCCTGCGGTGTTCCCTGCAGCCAGGCCTGGGCCGTAGCAGGGTTAGCAACGTGACCAAAGCTTTACAACCACGGGGTTCTTTCTCTCCTGACAGGGAATTCCTACCCTGGTGTACAGACATGATCGGAATTGCGAACAGCTGTTCAATGATGTCAGGGATAAGGTGGCTCAGGTGAGTTTCTGCACTGGAGGAAACCAGGCACGCGTGTGAGCCCTGGTGGAATCTCAAATAACATCCCAAGAAATGTTAGGTTTGTCGTCTGTCGCTTGCCTTGTTCCCTGAAGGCTTGTCCACTAAGCTCTGAACGTGCCTTGAATATGTACCAACCAGCCTTCTTTTGTCAGGCAGGATTTACAAAGGAAAGGGATAAGTTAAGCTTTTTCACTTTCCTAAATCTGGGGCTCTGCCGTCTTCCATGACTTTAGTGACTTGACTAGCAATAAGGAATGGCTCTAAACTAACATTAGCAACGGCTTTGATTTGATGGTTTTCAGAGTGCTCTCCCCAGTTCTGTGATGAACATGATCAGTGGGGAGCTACAGTCTTACAGCGATGCCTGCGATGCTCTGTCTGTCACTGAAATCACCTTGGGGTTCCTGGCCATGGCTGGAGAGAATCCTGAGATGCTGCTGGCTGAATACATCCAAAATGTTCTGCAGATGGGTGACCAGACAAACCCTCATGTGCTGCAGGTGAGTCCCAAGAGCAAAGCTCTTACTCTTAGAGGGTAAAGAATATATATATATATAAAAAATATATACACACACTCTAAATCCAGCCAGTCTGATCTCCTACCCCAGCAAAAGTTCAGCTTGAAAAGGTGTTTGATAGAATTCCCTCCCCACCAGATTCGACAACGGAGGGGGATACAATTTTCTCTTCCCCTATAACCAGTGTTTGCAAGGTGGGAGCATCTAATGGCTTGTGATGCTCAGCAGGTCCTTGCAAAACCCCACAGAAAGGTCAGGAGCAGGACTGCAGAAGGCTCAGGTCTTCCCTGCAGATCCAGGCTCTTCTGCCAGCACCAGGAAGGAGAATTCTCAGCCGAGGGTCATAATTAGTTGCAATGCTAAAACTGAGAAAAGGCAGAGCATTCAATTACAAGTCGGTTCTCAGGGCCACTGGCTGCTCAGATGGAAAATATCCCTTTTCCCTCATCACCACTTTGGAGAGGTAGGGTTTATCTCCTAACAATGTGTGAAAAGAGGCCCTTTGCCGACAAGGGGGCAAAGGCACTATGTTCTCACAAGTACATGTGACAGAACCCTATCACTTTCCCACTCCCTTTCATGATACCAAAAAGATCATAGAATCATCTAGGTTGGAAAAGACCCTTGGGATCATCAAGTTCAACCATGTACCCTACTCTACAAAGTTCTTCCCCAACACCACATCTAAACGACTCTTAAACACGTCCAGGGATGGTGACTCAACCCCCTCCCTGGGCAGCCTATTCC
>JAOXNO010000003.1:34278625-34294968 GCA_028565335.1 Limnodromus scolopaceus
CTCAGCCTCTCCTCACAAGACTTGTGCTCCAGACCCCTCACCAGCTCCGTTGCCCTTCTCTGGACCCGCTCCAGCACGTCAGTGTCTTTTGTGTTGAGGGGCCCCAAACTGGACACAGGACTCAAAGTGGGGCCTTACCAGTGCCTAGTACAAGGGGGACAAAATGCCATGCTGGGACAGAGTCCCTGGTCACGCATAGCACTCTGGAACTGGTTCAGGTGTCGATTGGAAGTAATCAGCCCCGGCCACTAACCAAAAGGAGACAAAAAGGACCGTTGTTACTCAGCGCCGATAGAGAGAGGAAATTAAAGCATTTGTAGCACTCGAACAGCAGATGTCTTGCTCCTGAGTTCTTGCTGGGAATCATCTAATAATAAGGGATGTAACATATAAAAGCCTTTTCAAAACTGCCATGAATCCCACATCCCACAGTTGTTTACTTGAATTAATAAAGGTTTTTGGTCCCTTTCCCAGCTTTCAAAATGATATAAAAATTATCTTTAACTATAAAACCTATAACAAAACAGAGAAATAAAGCTTGATGTGGGCTGCTGGGATTTTTATGAACTGAATTTCAAATTCTGCTTTGATTTTTTACTTGCCCTGTGCGCATGTTCTTTTGTCCCATATGACAGGGTTTCTTTTGGTCTGTCCCCACGTAGGGACAGATGCCCTTTGATAATGCTCTGACTGGGTGAGGTCCCCTGCTGTGGATTTGAATAGCTGCCCTAATTTTGTGTCAAGGACTTCACTCTCTGGCAGGGTACGATAGGTGATGTTCAGCCCTCTTCTGTCACCAGTCCGTTATCCTCCCCCTTCTCTGAGTGACAGACTGACACAACCCAGTGGCCTTGGCTTTGTGGGAGCGACCCAGCAGCAGAGTGTTTTAAAAAAACAATGAGGTCAGGGGACATAAACTAGAGGAGATGCCTCTGAGACAGTCAGGAACCAGGCAGCCAGGTCCTGAAGGTCACTGTCTCTGCTGTCCCACCGCTCCCAGGTGCTGTACGAGGATTGTCGGATGGTGACGGTGAGCGCCCCATACGTGGCAGGATTCTTAGCCTTCCGAGAAGTCCCCTTCCTGGTGGAAGCAGTTCAGAGACTTCAGCAAGAGGAGCCCAGGCTCAGACCTCAGGTGTGGCGTGTTTCTTGGAGGACTCTTATAGAGACAAGTAAAAGGACTGAGACAGAATTGTCCTTCCTGCTAGAGCCAGCATCATTGTTTGCATAATCAGGTGGCTCTCAGTGCACAGGAAATAACATTTCTTTTTTGGCTTTTCCAGGTACTTCTTGTAGATGGGAATGGCCTGCTCCATCCCAGAGGTAGGACTTTACTGGGGAGCCCTGCTGTTTGAGATTCCTGTTCTCTGGTGCCCTGCAGTTACAGAGGCTTCTTGTTGGCAGGATTTGGTGTGGCCTGTCACCTCGGAGTCCTGACGGATCTACCATGCATTGGAGTGGCCAAGAACCTCCTGCAGACAGATGGCTTGGTCAGGGATGAGCTGCACAGAGAGCAGGTTAGGCCAGGCTGGCAATGTATTTCCACTCTTTAGTATCCCAAGAGAATTGGGACAGCCGTGTATAAGCACTTCCTAACCAACTGACCTTGTGTGTGTTTATCCCTAGATTCGTTCCCTGCAGAAGGAGGGAGATACGTTCCCACTGATGGGCACTTCTGGGAGAGCCCGGGGCATGGTAAGCTGTGGGGAGTTTCCTCTTTGCTTGGCCATCAAGTCTTCCAGCTTTGTGTAGTAGCTGGGAGCACTGGAGCATGTTGTCTCTGTAGTGGGACTGTCCCAGTGATGTCAGTTCAGGAAGACGTGGTGTGAAGAGGTGACCAGTAACACTGCTTTCCCCTTTCTGCGAGCTCAGATGTGTTAAAAGAGTTGACAGTTCAGGTGTTGGATATATTCCTGTCCATGGCTATGGCATTTGAGGGGCCAATCAAGGAGAGGTGCCCATTCTGTAGCAGCTTACTGGGATGCAATATGCAGCTTACTGGGATGCAATACAGGAGCATCTGACTCAGAAAAGTGCTGCGCAGGAAACGGGCAGGTGTAAGAAACTTCCTGCCGCTGGTGGTATTTCCACATACTCTGCATGAGCAGCTCTCACCGCTTCCCCGAGCAGCATGAGACATTTGGGGAAGGGCCACAGGGGTCCCAAAGGGCAAACAGTCCCTTTGAGGAGATACTGGGAAGTGGAAGAGGTTCAAGAAGGCTGGGAGTTGCCAAACACAGAGCCAGCATCCCACCTGCTGAAAGCAACCGGCTAGCTGATAATGCAGCTGCAGCTCTGTGTTTGTTAAAATAAGCCTCTTAAGTATTTGATCTTTCTTGTTTCTGAATGCACAGGCTCTGCGTAGCAACAACAACAGCTCTAGGCCGCTTTATATCTCCGTGGGCCACAGGGTGTGCCTGGAGACAGCCGTGCGCCTGGTCAAGTCCTGCTGCAGGTACCGGATCCCGGAGCCCATCCGTCAGGTACAGACAGACGCCGGGGAGCTGAGGAAGGGGCCTGGAGCAGGGACACAGGCAGTGGAGAGGGCTGTGGGTTCCAAGCCCCTGGCAATGTTTCACAGCCTTGGTTTGCCACCCGTCTGCAGCTGACAGTTCTGCAGCTGGCACCCTTCTTGGTGGCCTCTTCTCACCAGCTTGTCGTGGTGGTGGTTACGTGGTCGTGAACTGATCCTTCCTTCTCCTTCACTTGTTCTGACGCAGTGCCCCGAAGCACACACGGCCCTTACTGCAGACCCAGCCTGACTGATTCCTTGGTTCCTCTCTGCAGGCAGCTTCTGTGATGGTGATGTTAATACCCAGGAGCTGGAAATGCAGTTTTCCTGGGCACTTTGAGCCCAGCACAGACTGCAGTGCTGCTCCTCTGGGCTTTTTCCTGCTACTGCACTCCGCAAGGAGCTGCGGGCTCTGAGGCGGCAGCCAGCCAGTAGGTGACAGCACTGGATCACCGTCAGTGAGCCGCAGTGCCACCAAGGCTCAGCTTCAGACTAATGAAATGGCAGCAGAGCTTGAGGGGAAGGATCTGGAGAAGTGTAAAGCCCCTGGGACTTGTAGCCTTGCAAGTACTTCCCTTCTGTCAGGGTCACCCTGCTGTCAGTGGCTCAGGCAGGTCTGTCCCAGTCCCAGCAACTGTCCCGGGAGCGGGGCCCATTTAGGTGTCTGTTTGTGACACTGCCTTGGGACGTGCTGCCCCCCGTGCTGCACCACCGTCCTTGTCAGGTGCCTGCCCACCTCTGCCCCGCAGCTCCTCGGAGCACCGCGGAGGGGATCCCACTGAGGGATACACAGTCTCTACACACAGAAGCTTCTCATCGGCGCTGCAGGGTTCTCTGAAAACAGAGCCTTGTGTCTGTGGTTATAAACCAGACAAAAATCTAACACCTTAGAGCAAAACAAACCTTGAAGTGTCCATACCAGAACGGGAGTTTCTGATCTCATACACCGCTCCCTGCCAGACGCGGGTAGGCTGATGGATCTTCTTATGCAACCTCCTCCGGAGAGGGATGGAGCCTCCGCAGCGCTCGGAGCTGGCTCTGCAGAGGAAAGGGGAAGAGCATTCCCTTTGGAAACAAAGAGGTGTCTTGCAGCTTTTCATCACCCTCATTTCATTTCCAACTATCTCCAGTATTTGTCTGTGTTCTGAGACTCTTCCACTTGTCTAACTGCGACCTTTATTTAAAGCGATGGCATGAATTGTCGCTTTCCTTACAGAGAGAGTAAAAATCCAAAAGGGAGTGTGGTTACTCTAGAGGCAGAGGAATGTCAGGAGACAAGGATACTGAAACTTTTCCACGGGACTTCTCCCTGCCGCAGTTCCTCTATGTGGTAACTGTCACAGATCCTGACACAGGGCAGTGCTGGAGGCCTCAGCTCTTGAGCACCTAAAGCTGGAATTAGGCAGTAGAAGTCTATGGAGAATCCAGCCGTGGGTGACTTGGCCTTTTTGCTGTGGGATGTCCCCAGAACAAGCTTTCAGACCTGACGAGTGATGTGCTTATGGCTTTCCTAGTGTCATGAAAGACTTGTGGATCATTAGCTCTTAGTTGGTAAGTTCTGGTAGCCCTAGAAATATAATGCTCTTAAGAGAGCTGAGCTGCCCATGCCTTCTCGAGGCTGTGGTTGTGGTCTGTATGAAGGCAGCGCTGTGCTGCAGCACGTGTAGGGCCCTGCAGCTCTTGTGGGAGCTTAGACCTTCTGCTTTCCCAGAGGTACGGCTGGCCTCTCCGTATGGGGTTTGTTGTGCTGCTTGGGCAGGCAGCAACATCCAGGCAGAAACGCTTTGATTTGCACTCAGCCCACGATGCGCTGCCAAAGGAGCCGTGGCTGTGATGCAGGTGAGAGAAGTGATCTTTCAGAGAAAGCAGAGGGTAGTTCATTATCACCTACAACCGGTATTTACATCCCACTTAGACCTTATCCCACGTGTAAGCGCAGGGCCGATCTGGGAGAATTTTGCTTGCATGGGGGTGATCTCTCTGCCCAGCCAGCTTGTGAGATCGTGAGGTTCTTCTGCAGAGATTGGGTCATTTGGAGCTACCCAGACAGGGCTCGAGGTAGGCAGGAGCTGTCATCCCAGAGTAACAAGCCAAGCATTCAAACTGAGTGGCGCTGGAACGATACCAAGCCCTCCTGAGAGCAGCTGCCCTTGCCTGCTTCTGGCAGAGGTCAGAACCCCTCTCCGGTGTTTGCCCACGCTCTGAGCCTGCTCAGACCCAGGATCCCCACGCACAGCAGGGAAACAGAAGCTTTTAACGCTCTCCAGCTGACAGGGGTTGCGCTGAGACCGATGCCTCTGCTCTCGCTGCTCCAGGTTCCTGCTTGGCTGCACACCAACCTCCAGCTCTCCCGATGATCCTTTTAGCTCCAGCTGGCCCCTTGCCCGGCTGGTTCCTGCTGGCTCAGGATGGGTCTGATGGGACGGCCTGGTGTTGCTCCAGCCCACCAAGGAGGGCTGCCCAGAGCTGTGAATTTCTGCACGTCACTTCATGTGAAATATTAAACACTTGCCCTCCTTAGGAGAACTGAGAAGGAAGCCACCATCCCTCTCCTCTGTGTGAGCAACTCCTGCTGCCCAGCAGGGAAACGGGTAGCAGATACCCTGAAACTCTGACTCCCATCGGATGTACACCCCGCTGCAAGCTTGCTGCGTGCACAGGGATCACCACCGCCCCTCGTAAAACAGGCAAAGCAACAATTCCAGACCCTAATGCCAGCACTAGTCCCCTCTGAAAATAGAAACAATCTGTGAGGATTATTACGGGACAGTTATCCATCTTATTGATTAGCCTCTTGGTTAATGCGCTGGGTTAAGCTGTCTCTCAGCGCTGTGTTAGGAGTGAGGACTGGCCAATAACTTGCCACCTGATCAAGCATTAGCTAACGTTGGTTGGGGTTTTTCTTCCCTAGAAAAGCAGTTTGTAGATGTGACTCTTGCTACCTTGGTCTCCCGGTAGGGACTCTATTGAACAACCTCCTTCTCTTGTTATAAAATACATCACGTAATCTCTTATCCTGAAGAGTGATCAAAGTTATTTGTCAGTTCGGTTATGAAACTGTCCAATTATAGAGAGAAAGGAAAAAAAAATCTCCCAAACAAACCACCCCTTATGTAACTATTTTTCGTTCTCGAGCTTGCAGAATTGTTAAGCAGTTGTGGAGCTGCGTTTCCAGCGGGCAGAGCCTCCACCCGAGAGGCTGAGTAGGGATGGAGGGTGGTGGGGAGCTTCTAGACCTACGGGAGGGACTCTTCAGAAGCAGCACAGTGATGAGAGTGGCAAATGCTTCAAGGACAGCCACTGGGGATGCGTTAACCCACTTTATTCGCATGATCATCATATGCTGTGAAGCTTTTCCAGCTGGGAAGGTCACATACTGCTTTTTAAGTGGAGAGAGAGACTCAGCCTTTGAGGTGGGGCACAGCAGCTGTTCCAAAATGTCACAGCGGAGCAGTGGTTTTGAGAAAGGAAGTTTCTAAAAAAGAAAAAAACTTGGAGGGACTGTAAACACCAACTCCCAATTCTCAAAGTTGCTCAAGAGCCCAGGATCTGTGTGCTCGTGATAGCATCTCAGAGCCTCCTGGACTGGGAAGCTGAACAGTGACACTTCTAGGGAACAAGAACATCCAGTAAATGGCCAGTATCACTTTCTGTAGCTCTTGGGATTTCCGCTGGTGTTCTCCTTACCCCGCTCTGACCACATGGTGTCCTGTGCTGCTGAGACCACATTGCTGATGAGACCTCCATGTGGTCACAGCATGCGATCCCTTCACAGAGTGAGGGTGATGGAGCAGCTTTTGTTGGATCAATGGGAGAGCTGATTTGCTTTTTGGAACGCCTCCTTTCGAGGGAAGGAAGACTTACCCTGCCCTCAAGTTTCTAACAACTCTATTCCATCTTTTAGCAGACGGTGCTGAGCTGTTGCTGGGGGAGGCCGGTGAAGGAGTTTGGCTGCTTGTTAGGTTTTCCTGCACTGCATTTCGAGGTGCCTACACGTGGAAGAAGTCATTTGGATTGGTTCAAAGGATGAAAGCACAAGGCCACTCTCAGGGTCCCAGGTCTCCTCCAGGGTTCACCAAAGAGGGGTTGCAGTTCTGACAGAGAGATAAGGCACAATGGGAAAGCAGCCCATCGCTTCAGCAGCTCTCCTTTTGCCAGTGAACACCTTACTAAGCCTCTGGAAATCCTCGCTGGCTTCTCACATCCCTGGACGATGAAGAGAGCATCTTAGGAGCCGTTCAGGGTAGGGGTACAGGGAGGGATTGCAGTTGGGTCAGTGCTTGCTGCACCGTGGTGTGTGTGGGAAGCCTGTGCATGATCATCCTCTGGGTCTCTCAGGGACCCTTGGTGAAGGCTGTCACCCTCAGCTGCAGCCAGGATTTGCTGAGGAAGACCAGTCTGGGTCCCAGTTTGGCTGCTTGTCCCCACCACGCTTGGGGTAGGTCAGGGCTGAGCAGACATTGGACACCAGCTGGTGGGAACTGTCTGTGCCTGGTGTCTCACCTCCTTACTCCTGTGGGAAGCAAAGGGGCAGACAGCAAGGGCTCAGCGAATATTGGTTCTGCTTCTGCAATGGACTGTACTCCAGGATGGCTGTTTGGTCCAGGACCCTCTGTTTCTTCATTTTAAGTCTTCATCCTCCCAAGCAGCTTGCAGTGAGGCACGGAAACCAAACAAGGAAAGAATCATGCAGGTTCCTTTGCAACGGAGTCACACAAAAGCTATTTGTGATGTGCTGACATCGGGGTGTGCAGGGACATACTGAGATGACAAAGGGAAGGCTCCAAGCAGGCTGATCAATCCATTTTCACTCATTTTCCTCTTTAATTCCAGGCCGATATTAGATCGAGGGAGTATATTCGGAAGCAGCTGTGCTCACCACTGGAGGTCACATCTTCTGGGCCAGAGAGGTAGGTGTGTGGGCAGCCCAAGCAGCTGCCTCTCCAGAGGAGATCTGCTCATGTAATGATCTTCAGTAATGGCATTAAGGGGACAGATGGGGTAACAAGGTGAGCTTGAGTGACATCAGGACATATGCTGCCTCCATAACAGGTGATTTCTGGTGATGGTGGCCATGCTACTTCACACGTTTCTTCTGCAGAGCGCTGTGTCCGAGGCTGGGGAAGGTCGTTGGGGATTTGGTGTGTTTCCGGCGTCTGCGATAAGCAGAGCACTAACGCCCACAGGTGTGACACCAGGGTGGACAGAAATATCCCGCGGGAAGCTGGTTCCTGCCCCCAGAAGGCAAGGGGAGGGTCAGAGTCCCTCATCTTACATAATGTGGGCTCGCGGCCGCTCCATTAAAGGGTGTAAATCCGCAGCAGGTCCCACAAGGCGCCGGAGCTCCCTGTGCTGTGGCCACGCTGCGTCTGCAGCACCATTCACAGGGGTGTTGTTGGGCTCCCTCAGACCCACACCAGTGCCAGACTGGACAGGCACCCAGTGGCCCTGCCTGAGAAGCTGCTGGGGGGTGACTGAAGGGCTCAAGCCCCCCCTGTTCTGAGGGTCCAGCTGGACCAGGAGGAAGGAAGGTTGCCGGTGGCACCAGCGACAGACTAAAGCAGCTCCTTACGGATTTCTTGGGACTCCTGTCTGGTGCCACTCACCGTGCTCTGCTCAGCTCCTCTGTTCTTTGTGTCACGCAGCCAGAAACAAAAGAAGGGGCTTCCTCTGCTCGTGTAGTGGTGGTTGCACAGCATGGCCAGGCTGTGGCTGGGGGTAGCCCTGCGCAGTGCCACGCTGGGTGTCCCTGGTTTGTGCTGGAGCTGCACCTCTAACCCCTCTAAGGCCTTCCTGCCATGGCGGGCGCTCAGGCTCACACAAAGCTACTTAGTTTGGACATGAGTGCAACAGAAAAACCAAATTCATTCCATTTATGACTATGTATTTCAAAACCTCTGTGTCTGAGCCCCTTATTCAGTGAAATTGTTATTTGGTCTTCTTGGCTTTTACTTTTAAAAAGTCTGTGACCCTTCCTTCTTTTCGTTCCTAGTGGAAAAAAGGAGGCTGAACCGGATGATTAGGCTGATGCCAGAAGAAACCACAGCGCTCCTCTTCGCTGGATCCTCTCCTCCACCATGACTGTGGTTCTGTCGAGTGCCACAGCCGAGTGCCACCCCAGGGGACAGCAGTGCAAGGCCATGTCAGTCAGGACAACGCTGACAGCCGCTCTGTGTGGGTCTGGGGGACAGGCAGACCAGCCTCTGTGCAGGGATAATGTTGAGGGCATATTTCTCAGGGATGATTTTTAAGCATTGTAAAAATATTTGTGTAAGCAAAGGTACCCTTGTAAGTTTGCAACAACTTGTTTGAGTACTTGGACAATTGCAGGAGGTGATTTACAAAGAGATGCTGGGGCCCTTAACTTAGTTGTAACCAAACTCCAGAGCTGGGCTTTGGCTCCCACCTCACCTCTGTGGCACGGAGACTGTCCTCATCGTTTCTGGCGCAGCTTCCACCCAGTCCCTGCAGCCTGTGCTCTCACATTTGCTTTGCACGTCTCCGGGGAACAGAAGCCCCGAACGTGGCTCCGGCTGGTCCCGACAGACGGGCCGAGGACGCTGCGTTTCAGGTGGGCGTCTGACTCACAAGGGAGGGGACGGAGCCAACTGTCTGCTGCCGAGTTTGGAAGAGGCTCAGAGGTCTCTCTGAGCTCCAGAACCCGAGAAGCTTTCTGTCTGTGTGGTGGCAGTGGCTTCCGCGTACCCGATGCCTTGGTGCCACACAGTAGTGACCCGGCATGTGGTGCTCTGGTGTTGCTGGTCTCGGTGGGAAGCTGCTGGGAATTGCTGCTGGAGCATGGTTCAGATGGAAGGGCACAATGGCACCCGGACTTGCTCGATGTTACTGTCACCCTCTCCATGTTGCCTCGGTCATCAGGGGACCGGGGAGTTGTCCCTTGAGGAGAACGGGGAGGGAGGTCCCTCCTAATACACAAATCAGTTGGGGTGGCTGGATCCCAGGCTTGAGTCTTTGCAGTCTGAGTGGACTGGGAGTGCTCCTGTCTGGTCAGGAGGAAGATCCCGAGTCCCCTGGGACCAACACCCATCAGTTAAGCCATTTGTGAAGCTTTGCTTTAGCAGCAGAGCACAGAACAAACAGGTTTTATCCTTGAATCAATACTGCAAGTCTTGTCCAATTTGCAGGACTAAAGCTGTTCCTCCAAAGGTGTGGGTTCCTGGTCGTATTCGGCAGGTTTTTCCTGACCGTTTCTGAGATCGACAGGAGCAGATACATGAATTGTTGAGCACAGCCATAACCCTGGCACAATGATTTAAAAAACCATGGCTGTGTAAGATTCCAGCCTGAAAAGGAAAAAGGATTTTTTTTCTGGGATTGGAGAGGGGTGCTCGGGGTCAGGACCACTGTGGTCTGTTCTAAATGCAGCCCGGGCTCAGCCCGTGTCCTGGGTCACTCCACTCCTGCTGCAGATTTCCCTCGGGGGTGCTCCAGCCTCTCGTTTGGCTCAGCTGTGGCCAGGAGGGTCTGGCAGGGATGGCCCTGCCAGAAAAGGGGCTTCCTCAGCAGGTGGGACTGGAGTTCCTTCTGCAGCTCCTCCTGCCCTGGTCAGGCAGCTTGAGTGGGTAAGTTTCTGTGGTTTTAAGCTCTTTTATATTGGTGATTTCATGCGCTTTTGTTGGTGTTTGGTCGCGAGAGGGTTGAGGTGTGCTGGTAGAGGTTCTGCAGCAAAAAATGTGAAGTGGGTTACCTGGAGGCTGAGTTCTCAACAGGAACATGAGGCTGTTCTGGGGCTGCAGCTGGGGGTTTCTTCTTCTTGCTGGGCTTTCTGGTGTGCATATGGTCTGTGTGGTCGGCCTGTGAGAGCTGGGGCTGGTGACGCTGCCACCTGGAGCTGTGCCCTCTGCCTGTGGGGGGAGGTGGGAAAGGCTAGTGATATTTTTTTTTATTAAAAAAGGAAAAAAAAAAGCCATCTCTGCTGCCACATCCCTTTGTGTGACCCAAGGTGTCTCCGCACCTTCTGGGTGCGGGTAAACTCCTGAGGTTGGATGGCTTTGGATTAAAGGCACTTTTGCAGGGTTTAGGTGGAGGAGGGGTGTCACCTGGGTGGTAGGACCTTGCAGCCCCCCCTGCAGCCCCCCGCCGAGCCGAGGGCTCTGTTTTCCCTGTCCTGTGTGATGCTCTCTCAGCTGCCAGAACCTGGGGAGGTGGTTAAATGGACTAATCTCTGTGTTTGGTGTCTACCCGTGGCTCTCTGAGCACAATAAGGGATTAACTTGGTCTTTATCTAATTGGCTTATAAACTAGGGAAGGGAAAATCGCTTTGTAATGCATGAAACCTCCTCTTAATAGAAACTCAGAGGCTAGAGCCTGAGTGTCCTTCCTAAGTAAACTCATACACATCTCTTCCTTTTTAACTCTTTGCTGGAAATGAGCTTTTCCGGGTGTGAAGTATTTGTTCTCCGGCTCCAACAGCTTATTGCTGACTTATTACAAACTGTTGCCTTTCGTTATCACCGAGGGTACTTTTCTCCTTAACATTTCTGCCTGTGACTGTTCAGGAGTCTCTGAAGGGGTCTCACCACTGGGTCGTTCCGTGGGGCTGAAGCTGGGGGAGACCAGCAGTGGTGGCTCCAGTCCACCCCAGTCCTGGTCCTCAATGCAGGGATGTGGCCACCCAGCAATGCCTCCTGGGCGAGGAGCAAGGGCTGTGAGCTGGGGTAGAACCATTCATGAGAGCTAATTGCTAAATATAAGCAAGGGCTGGCAGAAATCTGGGATATAGTTGGGAAGAAGGAGTAAAATGGAGTGAAACCCCAGGGGAAGAAGATGGGGAGGTGGAAGGAAGGAGACTGAATCCTCTCTTGTGGGTGCAGTGGGGGCTCTGTAAAGAGGAGAAGGTTGTTGGGGTAGTTCTTTAGCTTTTCATATGGTGAAATAGCAAAGGGTAACAGAGCCCTCGCCCTCTGCTGCGTGCCTGGAGGATGGATTAGGGCTGACTACCTTTGATTAAACTAATCTGCCACCTCTGCTGCCTTATCGTTCAGCTGGTGCTGCCAGGTGGGGCTGGGCTGCAGCCACCGGCCGCCTCCTGCTCTGCCCCGTGCCTTGGGATGTGCCGGGATGGATTTCCCGACTCCCCGCTGGGCTCTCTGTAAGGGACGTGGCACCCAGACAAGTGGTTCTGCTGGGGAGGGGTGCTGGAGGTGTGGAGCTTCCCCAGTCCCTCCCCTGCACCAGAACCTGCTGCTGGGAGGGGATGTGCCAGTGGGAAAGCTTTCAAGAACTGCCTGTTCTCGGGAATGCTTGGATCTGCCTGGCCTGTGTGGCCTCCCGTGCATGGCATCAGACCTCGGGGCACGTGGCTGGGGGGCTTTGTGAGCCACGCCAGCGAGGAGTGGGCTGCGGGTCCCCCCAGGGCTCCCGGCCACTGCCCCCCGGCCAGCTCCATCCCCCGGGAAGCTGGTAATTAAAGCAGGAACCGTTTCTTGGCCGCGCTGGTGGGGAGTCACTGGCCCTGCTGAGATGCACATGTTGGAGAGCCCTCTCTGGCTGCCGTGCCTTGGGCTCGTCAACAGGCACAGCCTGCACCGGCTTAATTAAACCTGAGCTGCCCCGTGCTGAGCCTCCTTGCCGCAGGCTTGGCTACTGCGGGGCAAGCTCAGCCCTGGCACAGTCAGAGGCAGAGCAAGGGCTGCTTAAGAGCTTCTCCACACAAACCTGAGCTGGCATAAGGACACAAACCCATTCCCTTCTGAACCTGGCGTTGGTGCCACCACCACCCCCCCAAGGTGGGAGCTTCTCACCCACGTCCTGAGAGCTCTTATGGCCGCTTGTTTTACGGCTCTGTTTGCCCTCTGAGGATGTGAAGAGGAGATCTGTGCCAGTCAAATGATAAATCACTTGCTCTGCTATGGGTTCTCTGGATCTGCTTCCTCTGTGGGTTTTTTTTGTGGATGTGGAGATCAGAAGGGATGATCTCCGCTTGTCTGGGGTCCCCTGAGAAGGGAGAGAAGGTGCTTTAGCCGGCGAGTCGGTTCCCTCCCTGGTGACTGAGGGAGTCTGGATGAGTGACTCAGTCACAGACGCCTCAAGGTGGGTGAGATGAATCCCCACCTCCATGTCTGGAGCTCGTGGTGGGCTGGGTGCCGCCTCTGCGGTTTGTATCGCGAGGACCGAGCTCTGGTGACTCAGGGTTTGTATTTTGCGGAGAGGGAAAGTGGTTTTCTAGGGATTTCCCCGTTCCCAGCCCCTCCCAGTTCTCATTTCTCTTCCCTTCTGACTTGTGCTGCTCAGGTGGATTTAGGAGGGACTGTTTCCCTCATGTTTCCCCCAAACCAGGTCCATCTGTAGGCTGGTAGCATCATGCCATCATCTGGTGTGGTCTCACCCACAGGCTGCAGCTGAGCTCCCCAGCGTCCCCAGTGCGTCTGGCTGGTGTGGCACTGGCTGGGGCCATCTCCGTGCCATTGGCTCTATCCCTCCTGCTCTGCTCGGAGCAGGGAGGCTGTTCCCCAGCTTTGGGCCCCAGTTTCTAGCCACAAACAGGCATTTTTAGTGTTGGTCCTCTCTGGGACAGCTGAGCCTCATCAGGGCATCCAGAAACCTTCTCGTGCCTTGGCTGCGACGGTGGGCACCAGCAGAGAGAGGCTGTGGTGCAGAGGGCACTGGTGAGGCTGGGGGGCTTCACTGGTCCCTTCCCCTTGTCTCCTTTTGTCCTGTAGTTCTCCACCCCGACCTCCCTTCCCTTTGCTGGTCCCAGTTCATCCTCTCTAATGCTGATGCAGACACCTCTTGCCAGAGTCCTGCCAGCCCCCCGGCTTTATTTTAGGGCCATATTAATTAAAAGTGAATGAGTGGAATTTCTCTTGACATCCAAATGAATAGCAAATGAGATAATTACGAACTATGTCATTAGGGTGATGGAGGAGCTTGTCCAGGGCTCAGCCCAGGAAGAGGTGGCCGGTCTGCAGTGCACACACAGATCTCACCTCCCTGGGCTGTGTCGGAGCCCGGCCGTGGCCATGACCCCCCTGAGGGGTGACATGGGGGGGCAGGGGATGTGTGATGCTCTCATCTTGGGCAGATGAGAGTGAAAAACCTAATTTCTTTGTGACACCTGCTCCTCCAGACGCAGGGCCAGCAGCCTCTGCCCGTGGAGGGGGGCTGTGACCCAGAGTGGATGGACCCCAGCAGCTGCAGCTCTACTGGGCTCAGGACCATGGGCTGCCCGGCCCGGGGGGTCGGAAGGGGCTGGGGGATGTAAGAAGGTGCCCGCTCCACCTCTTGGGCTACTGGCTGGATTTATTAGGTGCCAAAGGGCCATCGAGCAGAGATGGCAGTGAGCCTCCTCCTGCGGTGCCTGGGCTCGAGGAGGAGGATGAGGATGGGGTGGCCAAAGGGAAGGTGAAGTGGGGCTGGGTGTTCTCCTGGGGGGGGGGGGGGGTCCCCACATGTGCTGGCTTCCTTCTGCGAGGGAATGCTTGGAGTGACTCCATCCCTGTTCTGATCAGCTTGAAAAACACAAAATAAAGGCCATAAAATCAGGCTGTAATTAATTCTTGGTTTAGTTCCCAACTCAAGGGCTCGGTGCAGTGTTTCCTTAGGAACGTGCTTTTTTTTTTCTTGCTTTTCTTGGACTCGCTGCTTGGCTTGTTGTACCTCTGCCTGCAAACCCCCAGCTGTTCTCGCTCCGCTGCCTGCGAGCTGGTGCATTGATTTCTTTCTTTTATTTTAATGTTATATTTATTGACCGTTCCTGGGAACCTCGGGCACGGGAGGCTCCGGTGAATTCAGGGACTCCAGCCTCGTGTCCTGCCTGACGTCGGTGGCTCTGCCTGGAGCGGGGTGGGGGGAGGAGGACAAGCATCTCCCGGCTGCTGTTTATACTGGAGTCTGTTCTCTTGTGTGGAAACAGCTCCCGTTCGGGCGCTGCTGAGGAGGATGTGATTAACCAGGCCGGGGGCACGTCTGGAGGGAGGGCTGCGCGCCGGCGATGACAGGCACGAGAAGGAGATGAAAGGGAGGAGAGGTGGTGCTGCCAGCCGGCTCCGCTCCGGTGTCGTCGCTTGAAAGAGAAACGTCCGTCTCCTTCACCCAACAGCATCAGTGGCCGCTAATCGAATCTCAAACCGATTCCCAAGAGAGCGTCCGGGATCTGAAAGCCTGTGATAAATCTGGTGGCTTCGCAACTCGCTGAAAACGATGGTGGGGAGCGCTGTGATTAAAGCTCTCTGATTAACACCCAAACCTTGTTTGTAATGAGCGGGATTTGGGGGGGGGGGGGGCGGGTTTGGGAAAACCAGCTGGCATATAACTAGGTTTCTCCAACAAATTCCTTGGATATCAATTAGTTTGTTAGGTAAATGTCACCTGGTTTCTCTTTGTTTGCAGGAAACTGGTATCCAATTAATGTGATGTGGTTATGCCTTCTGATTGGCACCGCCGTGGCCACCAACAGCCTCGGGGGCAGGCAGGGAAGGGGCAGCCCGGGGGGTGTCCCAGACCCTTGGGGACAATGTCACAGTCCCTCCTGGTGTTCCCCCTGAGCAGAGCACCCCCCCAGCCGGGGGTGGGCACAGGGGCTGGGAGCCCCGTGGTCAGGCTGCTCCGTGAAGCCGTCCCTGCAGCCGGCCAGAGCCTCCCCTCTCCCTCTGACCGAAGGTGGATAAATTGCATTTTGCTGAAAATAGCCCCCCTCCCCACCGTGCTGCTTGCTGTTCTCCTGCCTCTTTCCCCAGGATCTGCCAAGATCCACGCTTGGACCCTGCGGCTGCAGCGCCTGGAGCAAGGGAAGCCGCCAAGGATGGAAAAGCTGCTCCCTAAATCACCCGAGCAGTTGGATAAAGGGGGGCAGAGCTGCTGCCAGAGCGTGTGGGGGGACAGTGCCCCCCATCCAGCCCTGGGGAAGGGTCCTGGATGTCGGGTGTGTGATGGCTCTGCGAGGAGGGGTCGAAGCTGTGGTGTCAGGGCTGAGGACTTGCAGCCGAGGTGGCCAAGCACAGAGTATGGAGGGGCTGTGGGTGCATCTGGCTCCAGAGAGCTCTCCTGCTGCGAGAGAGAGCCCGGAGAGGAGCCAGGATCCCTGGGGATCCAGCAGCTCAGCATCCCCCCCTTGGGATGAGCCGTGAGAGAAGGGTGCTGGTGCCTGGGGGAGGGGGGGGGCATGCTGGTGCCCCAGCTGGTGCTCCTCTCCCAGCCCTGGATGCCTCCATAGAGCTCATGAATATTAATGGCCCAACATATGGGTGATCTGGGGAGGCAGAAGAAAGCGTTGCCAATTGCCAAGCGCAACCCATCCCAAATCTAACATCGGTGCAACGAACCAGCCCGGTCCGTGGGTGTCGGATGGTGCTGGGAAGTCGGGGGGGGGGGGGGGGGGGGTTGGAGATGAGGCTGGTGTGAGCTGGAGACGAGCATGGGGGCTTTGGGTTCTGCTGGGGGAGTTGGGGTCCCGCTCCCCTTTTTAGGAGGGAACAAATCAGCACAGCTCTTTGCCCGAGGGGGTGCGGATGCCCTGGGGGAGGCTGCCGGTCCCCGGCTTTCACGAGCCCTGACTCAGCGGCGTGACGGAAGCCCCTGCATCCCTCCTCTCGGGGTGATCCAGGCCTTTCCATCCCTCCTTCGCTCTCCGCCGGCCGGGGGCGGCCGCTGGCATCGGGGCTCCCCTCTGGCATCTCTGACTTGCATAAGAGCCTCGCCGGGGATGATAAATGTTTAAAAAAAAAAAAGAAAATATCTGCTGCCGGCTATCGCTGACCTAATTTTCCAGCGTTGGCTGTGGATCTTTTGTCATCTGTTGCTTACAGCCTGGTTGCTGCTGGGAGAGGGTCTGTGGGGATCACCCCCCCCCCCTGTTGCTGCCCTGGTACCC
>JAOXNO010000003.1:34306196-34323835 GCA_028565335.1 Limnodromus scolopaceus
GCCGTGCGCTCCCGGCGGGGGTGGGGGGGGCGGGCGCGGTGCCGGTTCCCCGCACGGCCAAGGCTGTTCCCGGCAGCGCGGTAAAGCGCCTCCCCCTCCCCGGGCATCCCCGGTCCCGCCGCCCCCCCGCACCCCTAGCCCCGAGCAGGGCAGCCGCACGGCGGGGGAGCAGACGCCAGCGCGGGGCGCCCCGTGGGGCGGAGCGGGGTGGGCTGCGGGGCAGGGCGATGCTGGGGCCCCGCAACCGCGGCGCATCCTCGGGGATAAGGTGCAGCGAAGCGCCGGTGGCGCAGAGCTCCGGTGCGGGCACCGGGGGAGCAACGGCTCCTCGTCTTCTTCCTTCTTTATCGGGAAAAAAAACCCCCAAACCCCACCATCCCCAGGTAATAGCTGGATCCGTCCTTGGTGGAAATCGGTGGAAATGCTTCGTGGCCAACGGAATTGCTGCTTCTCTCGTCTTCTTGGCACTTCAGCCAAGGCTGATGCCTCTTCAGTCCTGGAGAAGCGAGCGTGCAGCTTCTCCCTGCGGTTCCTCCCAGCTTTTCTCTCGGCCAAGAGCACGAGCGGGACCATCCCGGCCCCCGCAGCCCCAGCTCCCCGAGACTCTCCTACCTGTTGGGTTTAGCCTTGTCTTTTTTTTCTTTTTTTTTTCCCCCCCCACGGCATGGTATGGTGCCGGGGAATACCTACGCTGCTGGGAGGTTTAGTTTGCAGCCCGCCCGGCTAAACGTGCTTCTGGTTCATACCGGAGGTGAATTTGGTTCTCTCGGCTCAGTTCAGCGCCTGCTCTACCCAACCTGCGCTGCAGCAGCCCATATGGCTGGAGCATTTACATAATGCCAAGTTATCCCGTGAAATACGAAGCAATTAATTTTGATTAGCGAAGTGGGTCAGTAAAATACGAGGGCTTTGCAAGCGCGTGGATCCGCCAAAGATGAAGCTTTCCCCCTCCACGGTCCTTTTCCCCCCCACCTTTTTATCCCCCCCTCGCTCTGATGCGGGCGCCGAGCCCTCGCCGGGAGCTGGAGCGCGCCGAGCTGCTCGCAGCAGGACCTGTGAGTGTGTGGCTCAGTTTGATGCCTTTCCTGCTGCAGGTGTTTATCTCGCCCCAAGAGTTGGATGCCACACTGCCTTGGCGTAGAGCGTCTCCTCCTCAAAGGCATCTCAGCTGCTTTCGGGAGGCCCCTTTCCTCCTCCAGCCCTGCTCTGCGGGTCACGGTTAAAACGGCGTTTCGCGGCCAAACCCAGAGGCTGGGGGCTGTCGTCGGGCAGAGCAGAAGGAGGGTGGCAGAACCCCCAGCTCTCTGCCGTGGCTGGGTCCGGCCGGTGATGCCCAAGCCCAGGGCAGCGCTGGGACAAAAGTGGCCGAGAAGTGTGGAGATGTGCCAGAGCGCCCAGCGCTCCTGCAGCACCTTCGCTGGGACCCTGTGGTGCTTTTGTCCCTGTCCCTCCATCAAACCCGTCCCAGTGCTTACGGGAGACTTGTTATTTATCGCCTTCCTGAGGTTTCTGGGTTTTCCTGCTGATCCTGCCCCCGCGCAGCAGTTTCAGAGCCCCCGAAGCCAGCGAGGAGCTCACCTGTGTGCTCTGTGCTTGGCGTGGGGAAATCCTGGGGGAAAATCTGCATTTCCACCAGGTTCTTCACTTCTGGTTTTATTGCCCTGGTTACTTTTCTCCCTGTGCTGTGTAGGGTTTGGATGGAGCAGAGGGAAGTTGGGGAGGGGGAGAGGCAGGATGCGTTTTACTGGGCAGACCAGTCTCCCTTCTGTGCTGGTTTGGTTTTGGGATTGGTTTTATTTGAGGTTTTTTGTTTGTTCGTTTGTTTGGGGTTTTGTTGAGAAAAGGGATGCTGTGGGAAAGGCTGAAAAGACTGCAGGTCTAATTCTTCTGCCACAGGCAGGGAACGCAAACCACAAATAATGTTACTGCAGGCAACACAATTACACCAGTGTGGAACTGGTCGGAGAGGCAGCTGAATTGGTACCCGCTTCTGTTAACAGCTGCGTGGTGTTGACAAAGCTCTTCATGTCACCGAACCGATTTAACTCGGAATCTTTTGTCATCCGTCGTACATTATGCTGAGAGGAGACCAAGGTGACAGGCGCAATAAAATAAACGCTCCGACACTGTGGTGATGGCGACCGTGGAAATACCTAGATAGCAAAAAAACAACAAAGCTGCGCTACAGTAGATAAGCAAAATAACCCCCGTGTCTCCTAATGCAAAGAAAGAGCTAGAAAATATGATCAAGATTTCAGCTTTCCCAGAATCACTGAATCATGCAGTAGGATCCGTTATTGCTTTTGCAGATTTAGGAGCTGTAGGGGTGTAATGGAATAATGGAGCCCCTATTATTTTTAACTCTTCTCTCGCCTCTTTCCAAAGCGCTCTCTGTAGCCAGCTGATTTATCGCTCTCTAGCTGGAAAGAGCTGAGCGCAGCGATCAAGGACCCTTGGAGATGATTTAGTCCTGAACAGGAGCCAGCAGGCACATTTGTATTTGTGATGGACGAGTATCGTTTCGGACGGTCCCGGGTGCTCCCCCCGGGGAGCAGAAGCCCCGGCGCCCGGTGCCCTCTGCACAGCCCAGCGCAGAGGTGAGGCGTGGAAATACTCGATCTGCCCAACGCTAACCTTTGTGTGAGAACAGCAGAATTACAAATGCATATAGGGCATTTTTATTTTTTTTATTTTTTTTTAAGTGGACAAATCTCTTTAATCCCAGGAGCCGGAGCCCCAGGGAACAGGGAGTGGAAGCGTTCTCTCCTGTTTGTGCAGCCTGCCGTACATAAAACATCTCCTGTGGGGTAATGCTGATTCCGCATTTAAGTCTCCTCTGCGGAATGGGAACAATATGATCCATTATGGGATGGAGACAGCTTTGCGATGGGAAATAGTAATGGGTAGACTTCACCGAGCGAGGAACCCAGCTCCTTTTGTTTGTGCATCTGGCTGGAATGCGGCTGAGCCGCTGGCTGTGCCCCCGGTGTCCCTGCGGGTCCCGGAGGGATCGTTCCCCCCCAGCCCCTGCCTGCTCCCCCCCGGCCCCAGCAGGACGTGGCAGGGGCTGTCAGGCTGCTTTGTTGGGGTGGTTTTGACACAAGGGCTTGTTCTGAGGGGGCTACAGCAAGGACAGGCTCCCTGGTCACACCATGGCACCACTCTCCCCACGGAGCCCACGCCAGGAGGGAGCAGGACCCTTTCCAGAGCCCTGTGCCTTGTGCAGCCCGACAAGACACCCAGCAGCAGCACGTTTCTCTGAGCTGCTCCATGGTTAAGTTTGCAGACCAGTGTATATGGAAAATATTATATTTTTTTTTACGCCTTCTGAAATCCACAGCTGCCATTAGAACAGCTCAAGCCCGGTGTGCAGCTAGTCCAGGCACAGTGTGTGCACCGTGGAGAATTCCCTTCTGTAACAGGCAAACACTTTGGACTGGAGTTTGGAAATTTGCTGCATTTTGCTGCAGTCTTTCTTTGCAGATCTCTCCCTCTCTGTTCCTCTCTCCCTCTCTTCCTCTCTCTCTCTCACATTCAGTCTCTCCCCTTTTCTCTTTCCCTTTCTTTCATTGTTCCCATCTCAAAAGTCACTTTCCTTCTAAATTGCCAGACATTTACATCCAGTGAGAGTGAGGAGTGTGTTCTTTGTACTAGTAGGTCTCAGTGATGCTATAGGGACACAGATCCTTTCATTACAAATAATTAATTTAGCTATATATTGCATAACATCCTAAAAAGCTTTCTAGGGCAATCTCATGCTAGCTGGATGCACAGTTCCTATCAATATTACATTACATTTGGGTACAACAGTTATGAAGTTTCATTAAAAATTTAATTTGTGGTTTAAAACTGCAGTATTCCCTTAAAAGTGTAGCAGAGAAACCACTTTGGCTGCTTGAGGACCGATCCTGCATTAGCCAAAATTGGGGGCCGAGCTGCAGAGGGGGCTCGGTGCCGCGGTGAAAGTCCCTGCACAGAATCCAACGGGCTGGACCAGGAGAGGGAGGGAGCTGGGGCTCGGCCTCTGCCTCTACGGTGTCCCGTCGGGGTCCTGCCGGCTGCGAGATGCTGTTTTGGAGTCTAGAACTGAGCGTGAAGCTGTGTCTCTGGTTGGCAGCCACACGTGGGCACCCAGCTCCAGCCTCGGGCACCCATCTGGGGTTAGTTCCTGCGGGGAGGAGATGGTGACTTCTGAGGAGCACAGAAGGAGAGAGATGCGGGCTGTGCTCTGGGGCTGAGGATGGGAGCCAGGCTGAGTCTTCTGCAGGCTCCTGGGAATTAGCCGTGAGCCCAGGAGTCCCAGAGGAGAGGATGCACCCAGAGGATGCTAACGCAGACACCCAGAGGATGCAAATGCAGACACCCAGAGGATGCTACCGCAGACATCCTTCCCCACTCTCTTAGGCTGGTGCAAATTAAAAATCTCCTTACTGGCAGTGAGGTTGTCCTCCAGCAGGAACTGGGAGACGGGAGGAGGAACAGGCCCTGGTATCATGTTTTGTTAATGAAGTTTTGTTGTGACGCTTCGGCAGCGGATTTGAATGGAGGCAGGTTTAAAGCGTCCCACATCCGCCTCTCCGTTTGAGAATTGATTTGCGCAGTAATTTCCACCCCTGTCTGTGCACACACGCATCAGAAGAACCAACAGCTTTTCCTTCCAGACCATCCCTCAAGTCATTTCCCAGCTTTCTTGGGATTTACTGGCTGTAAGAGAAAGCTGGGTGCCGGCTGCGTGATGGATCCCAGTTCCCAGCTGGGACCTGGTCCTCCCCGTCCTGCCCAGGCGGTGGGACTGGACCTGCTGCTGCTGCCCCACAGTCCCCATCCAACACGGGGAAGGTGCAGCCCGGGACATGCTGGGAGCTGGACAAACTGGGACTCCATTTATCATAAAAATCACATTTGTCACTGTTTCCCCCGTCCGACAAAGGGGGGATTGGTCAGCGGAGTGGGGTGTTCCAGAGTCAGCACCATCCCGGTGTTTGCTGTAGGTCTCTGCTAAAGATCGCTTCCCCGCCCCCCCGGAGAGGATCATAATGGGGAGTGGGTTCCTAAATCCCTTAAGCTTCTTTGATAGCTTCAATATTTATCTGTAATCCCACTGGCGCTTCGGAACAGAACCAGCCCCGTGTCCCTGTTGCTCTGGGGCTTCTTCCCACCTCGCAGCGTTCCCTTTTCACAGGAGAACAGCCAGGGCAGGAGGAGAGGGAGACATCAAAAGCCAGCGACACTGCTGGTGCCCTACTTTTTTTTTTCCGAGCTTATTTATTATTTTGCACAGTCTCTTGCTCTCTTTCTCCCACGCTCTCTCCTCTGTTATGCTAATGTCTGTGGAGGCTGGGCACGTCTCCCTGCACACCTTTGGGATGGAGTCGAGGGGAGGAGGGATGTTCAGCAGAAGAAGGCTGGAGGGAGCTCCCAGCGCATCCCAGGCAGACGGGGGGGCTGGCCTGGGGTGGGCAGATGCGTGTGTGGGCGCGGGTGTAGATGCCAGCCCTGGATCAGGGGAGCTCTGAGTTGGCCCCTGCTCCCAGCCAGGGAGAAGCTGGAGCGGAGATGGCGAGGTCTGGGACGGGCAGAGCTCCCCCAGAGGGAGGAACGCTCTGCTCCTTCGTGGTGGGTGAGAGATCTCATTGTCTGCGCCAACATCAATTTGTGTTTGTGTTCCCGGTGGTTCAGAGTTAAAACACAGCAAGGTTTTACAGACAGGATAGATAAAAATGCTCTAATGCAATAGGAATCCATTGCATTTGCCTGCTGTGAGGGCTGACCCTTCCCTAAAGTGTGGCTTTTAGTGGGGAAAGGGGCTCTTACGGCACCGAAGATTCTTTGCTGGCAAGGATGCCATTAGGGCTGGGTACGTTATTGATTCCTTTTCAAGATTTGAGGCTTAAGAAGCTGCAGAGAGTAACTGGAATGACACAGAAGCTGCTTCCAGGCAGTAAGTGAAGCTGGAGACATTTTGGCTGGTATGTGGAGCTGGCACTTCTCGAGCTGAAGGTGCTCAGAAGATGAAGATGCAGAAGGAACGGCAGGAGCCTGGCAGAGGGTTTTCCTGGCCAGTTCTAAACCAGGACTGGGATGGCAGTGGAATCCCTGAGACACTGTCTCTTTTAGAGGTGAAAGATGGACTTGGAAAACTCTGGGCTGCACACCTGGAGCGGTGCACGTTCCTTTTGTTATTTGTTACAGCATTTTGCCCCTCTAGAACTGCAAACCTGAGAACATCAGCACTGCGCTGCTTCACTTGGGCGTAATAATGATGTCAGCATGTGGTCTGTGGGGCTGGTTGCCTTGTGCTCCGACTTCTTAGGGCTTTTCTGCGTGGGAAACGCGAAATAAATTAAATCCTGGATCCAGACTACGCTAGCTGTGCCGCATTGCTTCCAAGGACAGAAGCTCTTGGCATGGTCTCTGGAAGGGGAGTGAGCTTCTCCTGCTCGCCACATCCTAACTGTTCAATCAGCAGTTTAATGGGAAGTCATTAGTGTACTATAAATTCACACTTTATATTTATGTAGCGCTTATCTTACCGTGTAGAAAAGGCTTCACTTCCCAGCTGCATGGATGCTCCCCAGTGTAAAAGGCAGGAAGAGAAGTTTGTGTGTACGTTCATCTCACTTCCATTAATTATAATAGGACTAGTCACATTATTTCTTAGAAACCTGCTGAATTTCAGCAGCTAACATATCAGCCATGAAACCCACTAAGACTTAGGAAATAGATGTTGATCACTGTGTCACTCAGTATCAGGAATTTGAGTTTGAAATTTCCTAGGCAAAAGGAAAGGGTTTGGGCTGATGTATTTCATGGGAATGGTAAAAAGATAGCTAGAGAAATGTGCTGATTCTGAGGGTAATTACATTTTCTGGGTGTGGGAAGAGATTTTTGGGTTTCTCCATCTAAAATGATATTAGTGGTTAACACTTCATGGGCCAAGCCAGGCTGTAGTTTTCCATTCAGGGTTTCCTTTGGTTGGATCTGAGTTTTTTGGTCGTTGCCTCTTTTGTCGCCCATCGTGAAACCAAACCGTAGGGGTTCTGATTCTGAAGCAATCTCTGCATCCTTGCACGGGCATTTCCAGCGGCTGCTCCGTGAAATAACCTCCACATTCCCAAGCCCCAAGAGCAGTCAGTATGAGAACTTCCCTGAAAACGCTGGATTGCTTCTCATTAGCCAGTTCAGCTCCAATTAAAGGGGATGTCGGGTCTTGCCTGCCCTCCGTGGGAAGGTGTGCTTGCCAAGGAAACTGCAAAAAGATATGCCAGAAAACAGGACATTTGGTCTGAACGCTTTTGACAGGCTCTGAAGGAGCCAGCAGAGATCCCTGGCTTCTGTTTCCAGTGTATTGGGGTGGTTTTGTCGCTGAGTCACAGCTGATATGGATCTATAATAGCTACAGAGTGTTTAAGGAAACATTTCTGCTCTTAATAATGAGAAAACCTGTGAATATCTGCTGAGGTGACATCTATCATGTGTTTTTAAACACACATAGCCTGATAACCTGGCAAATTATCCCGATTTCAGAGAGACAAAGGGAGATAATGATAACAAATGAGCTTACATTTATATAACGCCTTTCATTGAGATGGATAGCAAAGTGGTTTGAGAACTCTATTAACAGCTCCTACAAACTATCTAATCTATCGTATCCCCAAACGTATTGAGTGCAGCTTCACTCAGGCTTTATGAGAAAAACATCTCCATTAAGCAACCAATTTTTGTCAGTCTTCGGAGCGGTCATTTAAGTCTCCCCCGTGCAAGTAGGAACACAGAAATCTTTACATTTGTCAGTGAACTAAAGCCACCTTTGGGGTGAAATGCAGCTGTTGCCTCACAGTCTAAATTACTTCTAACTTCCTTACTACCTTGTATCCAAGGATGTCAGATACTCTCATTAACTAAACTCTACAGCTACTGATTCATCAGGAAACTTGCCCTTTTAAGTTCAACGGTGGCAAGGAGAAAAGCTAGAACTCCCACATTTTCTGCTTCGAACCGCTGCACCACCTCTTCTTCCTCTCTCTCCTTTTTCTTGGTGACAAAAATTTCCCCCAATGCCAAAGCATTTCTCCTTCTGAAAGGGCAAGGAGAGATTGTTTTGACCTAGTATTTATTCTGGCCTTTTCAACACGAGAAGAGAAGAAGAATCTCTGACACATTGCTAATGGAGCACTCCTGACTGAGACACAGCTTTGCACCCATTTCATGTCTCCCATGATTTAAGGCAGCCTGATGGGTTCCTGAGAGCACATTGCACCAGCAACAGGACCAGGGGTACCCGAGAACAACCGGCACATGAAGTGCTCTGGGCCACCATCCTCAGCCCCCTCCAAGTCCCATCTGTGTCTCCTAGAATGAAGTTGCTGCTGGTTCCCTCTGTGTCAGCCCAGGGAGACTCAAACACAGATTCAGAGGATTTTCAGAGGGACATCTGTGTCCTTCCTAAGGGGTAAAGAGGTGGGTACTCTGCGTGGCCCCATGTCGAGCAGGGTGGTGTGACGGCAGCCCTATGGATGTGTACCCCCCCTCTCTCTGGAAGCAAAATGAGTTGGGGTAAGACTCAGCAGCCCTGTGGTGGTTTCCTCTGCTTCAGGTTTGATTCAGCTTCTGTCCCCAGTCTTCTCAAGCTGGTTCTTGTCTGGGCAGGGGAGAGCCTTGGGTTTTGCGTTCCTCCTCGACACGGCGGCGGTCCCTGTGGTGGGAACTGCTGGGAAAGCAGATGTGGCGGGAGCAGTTACTCAAGAGGAAGCATTTTGTAGCAGAGCACCTTTGGCAGCCGTCAGACAGGGGCTGTGTGGAGCCCGACCTGAGGGTTTAATGCTGCAACTGCTGCCTCTCAGCCCAGCGGTGTCCAAAGGATGCGAGTCAGGAAGAGCGGGGCAGCGCCAGGACCAGACTCCTCAGCTCCCTCTCCCGCAGAGGGAGGTCACTGGGATTCTTTTTACGAGGCGGAGAGTCAATTTTATGAATCATGTGTGGATGCGTATTGGATTTGGCACGTAACATCAACCACCCCCTTCTCACCTGCCTCCTGATCCCTCCCTCCCCAGGCTCCGATTCCCGTTTCCAGCCTCAGGTCCTGGATTCGCATTTACTGCAAGGAGACAGGCGCGGAAGCCCATGAGCTGCACATGCATAAATAATAGAACTGAAATCATACTTAGTTAAAAATAGATATTCTTCCTAATAAATATTTTACCTACTGTCTTTAGGATATAAGGCTCCCCTGACTGAAGTGTTAAAACAAACCTTGTTGTTTCACCCCTAAATGCTTAAAACAGCCCCGGCTGTGGCTGTACCAACAGCGCTCGGGGAAGGGAAATGTTCGCACGCCTAAGCATGTAGCCAAGCACCTACTCTTAAAGCCATGGAAAAGGTAGCCCTTTGGCTAAGGGCACAGACCTTTGCATCTGACTTCCACCCATTTGGTGACCTGTGGATTTGGCTAATGAAAATTAAAGATAAAATCTCTCTTGATATTTACAAGTAATGTTCTTCTTTCCATACCTCTCTCTCTTCCTGCCCAGGAGTGGAATTAGAATTAGCTGCCTGAATAAGGCAAAGCAAAGGACGCTGACGGGGACTGAGATAGGAGAATTTTTCATTAAAGAGAGTGACAGGTGGAAGAATCTGTCCAAGTGTGTTTCTGGCAGATAATCCTTCTGCATTTTGGTTTTTAGGACATCGCTTAATGTGCCTTACTCGACACGGTGTCTCCGCTCCCTAGATTCCCTAGGAACAAGGGTTTTACAACGCCGCTTTAATTGAGAACAGATTTGCTAAACCAGGGCTGGGCTTTATAAAAGAAAAAAACCAGGATCGGAACACAGTGATCTGAACCACAGTGAGCTCCCGGCACCGAGTACAGCAGGGGAAGTTCTGCCTCCGAGCGTGAGCGTGTGTGTGTGTTTTAGGGGGGGTGCAAAGCCAGCGAGGCCAGAAGTGCCACAAAGAAGTGGAAGGGAAAATTCAGCCCGTGGGCAGGCAGCTGGGGGAGGGCAATAAACAAACACCAACCAGCCAAAAGTGCCTCCAAAGGGAGCAGGAGCCGCAGCATCTCCCTGCACTCGCAATAAAAGCTTCCTCGGTGTTGAAATGCAAAGGAGAACAAATTAACCGGGTGTTTGACTGAGGGACTCCCAGTCGTATTTTCAGAGCACTAAAACATAATTGGCTTTCCAGACTGGATATAGTCATGTTTTCCTCGTTAGGCAGGCAGTGACTTAGTCAATACAGCCAACCCGGCTTAGGACACAGCTCACTTCACCCTGTGGTTTTTTTTCAGATGAATCGCTCTCTGAGCTCTATCGACTGACTCGACGAGATCTTTATCAGCTCTGGGAGAAGCCCCGATGCCTTGCTGAGACACAGACACCTCCCTGGCCAATGCCTAAAATCACACCACCCGTGCAGTGACCTAGCAAATGGGGGCTGGATGAAATGTCAGCAATTTGGGTCCTCGGTGTGAGTTACCAAGGGCTCGCTCTCAACGTGGAAGGAGCAGGTATTTCTTCCAGAGACCCACCTGGGGCTGGGGGCTGCCCTGATAACTCCCACTGCTGACCGAGAAGAGCGATTAGGAGCTGTGCTTACTGGATTTTCAGACTAAAGCCGAGTGTCCCTAGGGCATGTCAGAGAACGGGACCGGAATTAAGAAAGGTTTGGACAAACTGGAGACATCGAAAAAGAGTTAGTTTCACTTCAGTGTGGAGAAATCAGCTGTTCTCTCTGCCCACTGAGAGTAGGATGGAAGCTCCTGCTTTAATTTTGAGAGGGAAATCAGCTGTCAAGGACCTTGTTTTCCTTTGCTTGTGCGTGGCTTTTGCTCTACCTGTTAAACTGTCTTTATCTCAACCCATGAGGTTTTTCTCTCCTTTTCCCCTCCTTTTTTTCCCCATTCTTACTCCCTGCCCCTTCTTGGGGTGCGTGGTTCTAGTTGCAGGCTGGGGTTAAAGCACAACAGTAGCCTAGATTCTCTCCTCCGGTGGCACGGGGCTTGTCGTGGTCTTTTAATGTTGAGAAATACTTTGCCTGAGTAAAAACTGCAGAATTTTCTCTGCCATGAAAGAAACCATGAGCTGACACCGCGCTATGGAGTGAAATGAAAGAAGTCCAGGGAATGGCATCGCTTCTAACAAGTAATTTTTACAGAGACATAAACGGAAGATTATTTATGTCTCCCTTTGGTTCTTGCCCTATGGAGACTGAAATAAGGTGAGTTGCTTTGATGAAGGCATATAAGTGCAAATGATCCGAGAGCCCATGACCACCATCCTGAAGATTTTCATTATCAGAGACCAGATGCCATCAGAGCCAAGCGCTTGGCAGGGCTATTTTTGAACAAATCAATTCATTCTGATTTCTATCAAAACTTGCAAATTTAAGAATTCAGATGGAGACTGATCCCCACTGACCTGCCGTATGTGTCCTTTAGAAAAGGATATTTGTGAGCCTTAGTCAGAGATCTGATAAAGTGCAGATAAATGTTTTCATTTGATATTTACCGGCTCTGGTCAGTTCACAAATTCCCAATCACAGATTTGCTTAAACTAAATGTTATGCCCTTTTCATCATGCATTAAAAAAAAATAATAATAACATGTATTTAGCACTTAGGTAATGTCATCCCAGCCAGCTCTCAGAAACTGTCATGAGAGCAGCCCCGCTTTGCTGAGGCTGGGGGTGCTCTGCCATGCTGGTCCTCGTGTCCCACCACCCCCAGCCCTCTGGCGACACTGTTTTGGGGAAAGACAGGACCGCTCTGCCGTAGGTGTACGCAGACACTAATGACACTCTGGCTGAGCCCACTGCTGGCCAAGTGGCTTCCTGTGCAGGCAGCATTTCATAGAATCACAGAATGGTTAGAGTTGGAAGGCACCTTAAAGAACATCCAGTTCCAACCCCCCTGCCCTGGGCAGGGACACCTCCCACCAGACCAGGTTGGTCAAAGCCCCATCCAGCCTGGTCTTGAACACTTCCAGGGATGGGGCAGTCACAACTTCCCTGGGCAACCTCTCACTGCCCTCACAGTAAAGAATTTTTTTCTAGTATGTAATCTAAATCTCCCCTCTTCCGGTTTAAAACCATTACCCCTTGTCTTGTGGCGATCAAGAGTCCTTTCCCACCTCTCCTGTAGCCCCTTTGGGTACTGGAAGGTCTCCCCGGAGCCTTCTCTTCTTCAGGCTGAACAACCCCAGCTCTCTCAGACTGTCCTCATAGGAGAGGTGCTCCAGCCCTCTGAGCATTTCCGTGGCCCTCTGCTGGACCTGTTCCAACAGGTCCATGTCCTTCCTGTGCTGACGACTCCAGATCTGGACACAGTGCTCCAGGTTTCTGGCCACAGCCGCTTACGGCATTTTATTGCCTGTAGAAATGTCACAGCAGCCTTAGAATGGCCACAAAATACCCGTGAGGTGCCCTGTTTTTCAGGCATCCAGCCTTTCTGAGGTTCCTCTCCTTTGGCTCTTCTGCAGTGCCTCAACAATGCAGCCTGAGTTCTTGGGGGTAGCAGAGACTCCATCCTGAATCACCGCACTCAAACTGGAGGAATATTTGTTGTGAAAGCTGTGAGAAGAGCCTGAGTGCGTGGAAACTGGCGTGGGAAGTGGCCCTGGGTTTTCTGCTGCAGAGGACAGGGACCCGTCACGTAGCCCAAAGCAGGTGTGGACCTACGTGCATCCATGTCCACAGACATCCCCATAAACACGTCTGGTTTGATTCTCCTGTGGAAAGTCGGATACAGCTTGATCCAGTACAGCCTGAACATCAAGGGATGCTAAGCCAGCACTCCACGCTTTTGTCCTGCAGGTATAAAGAACCTCTTGTGCGTAGGGACCTTCTATCAGCCTGTTATTCTAAGGCGAGAATAATTGTGATCCGTCAATTTAATGTGTTATTCAGCTCAGAATCTGGGGCCAGGGGGTTGACTTTGCAAGGGAACGGGGATTCTGATGGCAGCGACACGCTGCCTTCGGTAGGGAGGTGCTGGCAGCGCAGGGAACCCGGGCCAGCAGTGACGAGAGGGGATGCAATTAAACAGGACAGGGTGGATCCGCAGCGGGAACAGGGGAGCGGAGAGACGCAGGTCTAGACTGAGGTCCTCCCGGGAAGCACGTGCCGGGGACAAGGGGAGCGTGGCAGGTTGGAGATGATGCGCTCAGGGCTGTGTGGGAAAGGCTGCTGACAGCTTGCTGCTCTCACCGGCTGGTCCTCGTCCCCATGGCCCAGCCATGGCTTTGGCTCTGCGCTGCCAGGTCCTCCTCCTGCCATCTCCCAGGTGGAACCCAGCAGAGATGCTGGCATGGGTGGGACGAGAGCACCAGGAGAGCTGAGAGCCTCGGGGGGAGCAGGGCAGCATTTCAGAGAAGTCCCCGAGATAAAGGGGGAGAAGGTGGGTGCACAGGGGAGGGGGCACAGCACGGCTCTTCCAGCGCAGGCAGCGGACTTTGCCTGTCCGGCCATGAAAACACGGCAGTCCTTATCTGAAATAATCACCGTTTTAAAGCTGTGCGTAGGGGAAGGGAGGCAGATTTGTGCTCTCTGCCCTCTGGCAGCTGTGTCCTTCAAAGGTATTTTCAGCGGCGGCTCCCGAGGCCACAGAGCAGCGGGTTCTGGTGGGGCACAGGCTCCCTAAAGCTGTCGGGAGCCGGGATTAGCGACGGCGCTGCCCATGGCCGGGGTCCATCTGTGCGGCCGCGGCGCTGGATTAACTGCCCCGGGCCCTCCAGGGGCTGTCATTTTTTCAGGTGGTGTGTTGGGACTGTTGTTCCCATTTTGTGCAGCTGCCGTCGGTGTGGGGAAATCGTTAAAGGTTAGCAGAAACACAATATAAATGCTTTCTATGCCACGGCAATTCATTTCAATAACAATCATGTAGTTATGATCAGCCATCAGCATAAAAGCACACCCATAAAGCAATGAATCAGCTCAGTCAGTAAATCAAAGGAGCAAAAGGAAACGTTGGCCATTCCAGAGCTTCCAAGAAATATAATTTTCCAATCTATTGTAGAAAATGGTCGTTGCATTTAAAATAGTCCATGAATGTAAACACTGTAAACACTGAAAATATTAATGATAATGAATATGATTCTATAAATCAAATTACACATGTATTCTTTGATTTCTACGTTGAAATAATTTTTACGCCTTTAAAGTATTACAAATATAAATGCAGTTGGAGTCAATTACTGCTAAGGGCAAACACTCTGAGGAACTTCATTAGGAGCAATATTTGACATTCATTAACCTTCAGCTTATTTGATAAATTCCTGAAACGGAATTTCCTGAAAATTGCTTTTCCTCAGGCATAATTCTGCTGGAGTCTGTCCTCCAGTCTCACCACTGCCCCGCTCTTTCGCCCCGGTATGAACAACCCCACAACTGGAAGAGGAGTAAGGTCCAAGAACGAGCACTATGGCACGTTTTGGGGGGAACTGGGACACACGGGCGCTGCTCACAGCCAGGAGCTTCACATCACAGATGTACTTTTATCTCTCTTTAAGATGAAGATCATCAGAACTGTGGTTGTAGGCTCGGTACATTGTGCAGTTCATCCTGTGTTGCTTTAAGTGATGGCAATGTAAATCAGGTTGATTTTTTGGGTGTATTTATTTTTTGGTAATGAATGAACTTGTCCCTTCAGCGCTGCAGGAGGGAAAATCCCTGAAGGAAACGAGGGCATCGCATCCCATGGCTCCCAGCGCAGAAGCCCATGGTGGGTGTGCAGCTTGGTGGGGCAGTTGACAGGAGGAGCGGACGCCATGGAGGAAGCTTTGTCCTTCTGGTCTGTGGGTTCAGTGGGGACAGACACGCTGTGGTTCAGCCCCTCACCTCCACCCCAGCCTGGGATCCGCGTGGGTGCCTGTTCTGCCCGTGAAACGCCTTTTTCCCACAGGGAGCCCCAATCCTGGCCAGCCTGCGGTGCCTCCCCCACAACCCCCCCCTGGACGGGCTGTCACTGTGCACCGCCGGCATCTTGAGGCGGCACAGGGCAGGGGACCGGACGGGCGAGCCGTGGACCTTCAACCGGGCGGTCCCCGTCTGCCCGGAGGAGGGCGGCCTGTTGTCAGCCCTGCGGACCCGGACAGGGGTTCCGGGAAGGCTCCCGGCGTCGCCCGGCCCGCGTTAGCCCCGGGACAGGCCGCGCTGTAACCATGGTAACCGCGGCCGGACGGCGGCGGCACGGCTTGTCCCACGCGACGGCCCGTAGCGCGGTGCATTGTGGGCCGGGGGAAGATGGCCGCCTCCTTGATGTGGTGGTGAGAGGAGTCGGGCACTCCGGCACCGCGGGACGAGTCTCTCCGTCTCCTCCCGTCTCCCGCCCGCTCTCGGTGCGCAGCTCGCCGATCCGCTCTCGGCCCGCCGGTGTGCGAGGGAGCTGGGAGCCGCCATGGGCCGGGCGCGGCTCCCGCCGCAGAGAGTGCAGGGCCCGCGGGGGTAGAGGCGCGAGTGGAGGCCCGGGGCCCGGTCCCCGCCGGTACCTCGGCCCTCGGCGGGGCCGGGAGGCGCCGCCTTCCTCGGAGCCCGGACAGGGCTGCTGTCTGAGGTCCGCGGCGGAGGAGGAGAGTCGCCAGGTGAAAGGCGCGGCTTCCCCCGAGCTCGTCCTTCCCCGCACACCTGGGAGCGGAGCCTCCCTCTGCCCTTGCCCTGTCCTCCCCCCCGCCACCCGCCCGAGGGACCCCTCGGCCCCCGCTGCCCGTTGGGCTGGAGATTGCTGCTCACTTGTTGCCCGGCACTTCCCCTCTGATGGAGTCTGAGATGCTGCAGTCGCCTCTTCTGGGGCTCGGGGAGGAGGATGAGTCTGACCTGACTGACTGGAACTTGCCTCTGGCCTTTATGAAGAAAAGGCATTGCGAGAAGATTGAAGGCTCCAAGTCTTTGGCTCAGAGCTGGAGGATGAAGGACCGGGTAATGCTCAAGGGCAGGATGGGGTTTGGAGGAGGATTGGTGGGGAGAGGTGGTGAAAAGGGAGGAGTAAGTGCCCAGAGGGCTGCTGCATTTCAGGCACAGTCTGTGTTTTCAGATGAATGTTTTCAGATGGATATTTGATCCCGTGGTGTAACATGCCTTTAGTTTATGTGCCTGTCGTATCATATTAGGGGAAGCAAACATGCAGATGGGTCACAAGCACTAATTCTAAGCTCATGGTAGTACAGCCTTTGAGTAGCTCCCTTGTTTAAGCTCTTTAAATGAAATTTGGGTACTTGGTGTTTTTCAGGAAAGACAATAAAATTAATGAGGTCTTAAAGAGCTCTCTGGATCAGCAGGTTAATGATGCAAGTACAAGATGCAATAAACATAGTCGTTACAGTTGTCTAGTGGTGAAGATGCAGGGGAGCTTTGTGGATTTGAAGTTTGCCACCAGCATGTTACGTGGAATGTAAAATGAAAGCCTTCTTTTTGTGTGCAGAAAATGAGATTATATGATTTTTGGATGTTAGTTATTAGATGAAGCAGTTGGTGTATTAAAGCCAGGTGCTTCTCTTGTGTTCGTATGTTGCATGTGAAACCGATCAAGCCAAGCGTGTCAAAGAAAGACCTCTCTGCCAGCGTGTCTTGAATCCTGTGCTGTGTCTGTGTCCCATCTTAAATGTTTAAGTTAAAAGCAATTGAACGAAGCACCCAGGAAATACTGTGGATAATCAGCTCCTCTCATTTTGTTCTTGGAATCTGCTTTGGGTTACAGGATTCCGTAGTTCTCAAAGTTATTTTGCCCATAACTTTCTGCTTGTGGTATGAGGTTTTTTGGGTGACTAAATTCCTGTTATGTTTATGCTTCTGCTTGTAATACTGTGGAATAACTTGGGAACTATTGTTGCAACTCCATCCTGTAGTTTCTTTCCAGAGGCATCACGGCCAGGTGTGAGGATGTTATACATGATTCTAAAAGTTCCTAGAGGGGTGTTCACCAGCATGGTCCCGTAGTGCTCAGAGGTTCTGGGGAAGGCTCTGGCTGAATCAGAATCATTTGACTGAGTAGAGTCATGTACAGAAAATTTGAGCTGGCAGATCTTTAATGGTTTGAACTGAGGTTTTTTGGGATGTAATTGAAAGGAGCTACAGAACACAAAGTTTTGTGGTATGTCTTCTTTAACGGGTTTGGCAAAGAAGAGCTTTTTCTCTACAAGACTGTGGAGGTGTGATGAGCTTGCGTGTCTATTTTAGTGATCCCTCTGCCTTCCTGTGAAGCTTCCTGTTCGCTTATTTCCTGATCTGCAAAGCTGTCTCTTTCTAAATTGGGAATGACATTGCCTTGATCAAGATAATCGATAGGTTGTACAGTATAAGCCTGAGTAAAGTTGTAGAAATCAGCTATTGTCTCTGTATTTCTTGATAAACGTTTCATGTGCGTGTTACAGCCAAAGAGAATTGTTTCAGTGAAGACGAGAGCGGTGGTTACAGTGGTTGTCACAGCCCAGTTCCTACTGTCCTTACTCCTTGGGAGTTGCAGATTCTTCTTCTAAGAGTCCTCTGTGCTATGAATGATGTGCTTCTCACGGAATTGTGTGCTATTCTCTGTGAATGAGCTTAGTGAAATCAGCCCTGAATCATTCTCCAAGATACTGAATTTCACTGAATTTTTTTTTTTAGAGTTGGAAGGGACCATAGAGATCATCTAGTCCAACTCCCCTGCTGAAG
>JAOXNO010000003.1:34328884-34345910 GCA_028565335.1 Limnodromus scolopaceus
TTCTCCAGACTAAAAAGCCCCAAGTCCCTCAGCCTTTCCTCATCAGAGAGATGCTCCAGGCCCCTCATCATCTTTGTAGCCCTCTGCTGTTCCCTGTCCTTCTTAAACTGGGGAGTCCAGAACTGGACCAAGTCCTTATCTTTTTCTCCTCCTTGCTCCTGGAAGCTCAGGAATCTTGCTGTTGGAAAAAGTTACGTTAATGTAGTGAAGTTGGCTGTAGCTCAGGGATTCCGCTTGAACGGGACGGTGTGATTCCTGACCAGCTGTATGTTGTGTAGCATGTTTTATTGGCTCGTTAAAAGATCTAAAAGTGTCGTCTAGGAATAATTTGAAATAGCAGTTTGTAAGGAAGATCTGGCGACGCAGTAAGGCAATGCAGGGGAAGATGAACACCTTTTTAAAGACGGTGCTAGACAGGAGTGGGAACGTGGTGGAATGCTGAAAAGGAGCCTGTGTGGAATGCAAAGCAGGGAGCGAGCTGTGCTGAGGTGAGAGGGAAAGCCGTTGTCACAGATCAAATGAGGATAACATCTAGAAAATATCTCTTGTTGATTCTTTATGCATATTGTATAAAGACAGCAAAGATCATAGAACTAAAGTATTTACTTCCTATTATTTTTTCATTATTTTTAAGAAATGATTGGCAGGGCCAAGAAAGCACCATTTTGGTTACGTGGAACTAAGTATACGTTGCGGTATTTTGATGCTTTGCTGTGTCAGGGCGAACCAACCTACTCGATTGTAGTTTTTAATACTGGAAGCAGCTCTGCCACGTGGTACCTGCCACCTCAGAGGGAACCGCAGCACCTGCGGTGGCCGGACCACAGCATGAAAATGACATTATTCTCTGGCAGAGAGAAAAGATGCACACTGTTTTCCGAGTGAGTAAATAGGGAGTGTGTATGTATATCTCGGGTATCGACTGACAGCAGTGATTTATCTACAAGTGTAAGCAGTGCCTATAATTGGTGAATTTAAAAGCAGTTTAAAAGTCTGTTTTACGGAGCTGTGTTAACGTTACTGACTGCTCTTGAAGTTTGCGTGGTGGCTGCATTCACTGGGTACACGAACACGTTGGACATAACAAACCTCTGAAGAAAAGTCAGAGTATCAGTGCTGAATATGGAGGTTAGAAAAGGAAAACAAAGCCGAAGGAGGAGTTGATCTAGGAATCTGGTGTGTGCTGTCACAACACACGCAGCGAGAACCGACCTTTTGGGCCACAGATGGCTGGAGACTACCTGCAGAGGTGTTGAATTATTAATAGAAACTTGAAGTACTTCTTTGCGTTCTACTATTTTTATCACTGTGCAGAAGCACACTGAGATCTTTTTTTTTTTTCTCTAATAATTTATTTCTCAAACTTTACATAAAAAAAATAAAATTCCTTGAAACTGAAAGCTCTTCCTTTTTAGATGTTTTACCTTGCAAATGTTACAGGTGAGCTGCAGAGGACTGGCACATCTCTCTTCTTTTGGAATTTGACCTGCTGAAGGGAAGATTCATTAAAAAAATGAGAGTAACGCCTGATTCTCAGTCCTCTCGCACAGTGTGGTGGGAAATGAGTGCAGAAGGGTATTGAATTAGAGCTCGGTGGTGTAAGTGGGATTCCTTCTGCCGGAATCTTCCCTCCAGAACCCCTTCTCTGGGTTTGTGTCTTTGACTGGTCCAGGAAGGTCAAGGGTTTGTCTCCCCATTCAGAATGTTCAGCCTTTTCACCAGCTGATTTGCAAACTGGCGTTCCCGAGTCGGGGTGCTTTGTGCCCGATCCCTGGAAACGATGCCTGTGCTGTTAGAGAGTGCCCGGACAGAGCGTTGCCACTTGTCACCTCTCAGCTGGGAGCCTGAAGTGGGAAATTGTGGAGTTCAGGACCCCCATCCCCTCCCAGGGCTGATCTGCCCTGAGTCCCACCACCCCCAGCAGAGCCCCCCACCAGTTAGGCACACACCTTGCTGCTGGAGCCCACCCTGCTGGGAGAAAGAAGGTCGGGTGTGGGTGCGATGTCAAAAGCTTGGGAAAGAGAAAAATGTGATTTCCTGGGTGTTGCAGAATGATCTGTAACTGAAATCCCAAAGGGAGAACAATGTTTCGTGTCGCTAAATATTGCTGTTACTGCTCAGAGAACTCCTTGTTGAAGAGCTCAGTGGCAGAGATCCAAACCAGTAACATTTTGGAGTTATCTGTGGAACACCTACCTGGTTTTGTCTTTTGGTCTAGAAGCTTGTACTAAATCGATGTAAATGTAGATAAAGAAAAATGTCAAAAAAAAAAAAAAAGGCTTCAGGGAGGGAATGAACCCACTGAACAAGCAGACGGAATTGAGCCTGCTGGGCAATGGAGATTCCCAAGTGGGACATGAAGACTTCTCAGTCTGGAAATCTGTCCCAGGATTTGGATTTAGTGCTGATAAGTTCACCCTCAGCTCTGTAAAGTAATGTAGCAGCATATATTTTATGTTTAATGCTGACTTAATCTTGTGTTTGTGAAGCAGTTTTAACTTATTGGCATGAACCCAGGCAGGCTTATAACGGTTGAGTGTTCATCTGTGTAATGGTTAAACAGAAAGTTTGCAGCTTGCAAATTGCAGTGTAGAAATGAAGTATTTATGGGTTTTTGAAATGGCCATTCTGAAATGTTAGGTGAGGGTCTTACCGCAAAATGCAAAATTTATCATAAATTGATTAACAGATTTGTTCTTGGTATTACTTAAACTAGAAGATGAAACAATGACATGACTTTCCTCTTAGTTGTTAACCCTGTTTGTACTTAGCCTATAACAGATGTAGCAACTGATGAAATGGGGGTATCTCACTGTTGGTGTGGGCTGGAATTACTTCCAGGTACGCTACAGTAGGATCTGTTGGACTCCCTGTGATGATAAAACTTGAGGTTTTCAGTCAAAACCATTCTTATGAAGATAATGTTTTGGGGTTTTTTTTTCTAACTGAAGAAAAGTGCAGAAATTGCCCTCATTTTGGTTTGAGATATCTGTGCGTGATGTTACTCTCGCTCTTCTGCAAATCTGTTTTGTCTCAAAATGAAATGAGGCGAAGTAAAAATATTTTACAAGTCCTCTGCTCTTTAATATAATACGTACGTTTTAATGTCAGATGCTTTCATAAGCATCTTCTTTTGAAGAGACAGAACTACCCCTGCACTTATTCTCATTTCTGATGGATTTGGGGTTTGAATTCGGGACCGTTACTTCTCAGAGCTTTTTGATGGAGTGGATTTTGCAATTTAAGTATTTCAGGTTCTGACCCAGAGTTATCATCATTTTAAATTGAATAATTTTAAATTGAATGCAATACAAAGTTGTGAATTGTATCCAGTATTCTTTTTTTTTTTTTGCATGCAAATTCCACTCTACAGAGAAGAGCCCACAGTAAGAGCTTCTGTGGTTTTGATCTTGAGCCTTTGCTGAGAAAGCATTTTGGATATAGGTTCCCAGAAGCTTGCCAAATAGTCTTATGCTTCATTTTTTAATTCTAACAAAAATCCATTGAAATGTTTTGTGGTGGATATATTCTTGAACTGTAGAAAAGAAAATTTCCACTGTCTTAATGACAGATGAGAATGTCCTCGTACTTCTTATATTAAGAAGCTTTAAATATGCTGGGAAGTTTCGGGTAGTGTGTTCCAAAACAGCTTAAAAATGTGAAAAGCATCACTCGGTTTCTCAGGCTCAGGATTTCTTTTGATCTGTAATGATTGAAGATCATAGTTGGATGTTGAGTGGGAGTCAGAGGGGAGTGTGAGAGCGCTGTAATTCTTCCTGAAGATGTGCTCTTTATTAGCAGAACAAATAGCGGTGAAGTGTAATCCTTTACGCCCTTTGTGGGGAGGGAGGCAGAGGGGAAATCACCCCATTTGTCTTTGGGATCAGTTAGACTCTTACTTTCCATTACCGCTTTGCTGTCTGTGCTCGAGGAGAAATGCTTATTTAAAACACACAACTTGGGAATAGAAAATAAATATCAGCCTGTTCAGCATAAGTCACAGATCAGACATTACTAGTAAAATATTGAAAAATAAGTCAGTATTAGACCTCAAATGGGAAACTATAAATAAGTGAGACAGAAAAGATTGTTTGGTGGGATACTTTCTCTTGAAATAATGATTTGTGTGGTTTCACTTGTAATAAGTTATTTTGTCCTGTAGTTTTCTTTGTTTCCTTCTGGCTCTTTAGTTTGCCAGCCCGTGATTGCTCCTGGGATGTTCATGCTCTCCGTCCCCAGCAGCAGCATATTGTTCTGCACGGGGCTGGACTGGCCAGGGGTGTAGGATACCAGGGAGGTGACCCTGGGGACAGGCAGGAGCTCGTCGATGCACGGAGTTCTGTACCCGGCAGAGGTTTTGTGGTTGTGGATGGTAACGAGCACCTGGGGAAGCGGAGACGTGGGTGGCCTTGCTTGGGGCAAGCAGGGCAGCGCTCAACCCTGGATAGAAGTGCCAAAGCCACGTCACTCTCTTGTTTTCCTCCTCTGGGTGAGGTGTTGGGCTGAGGGAGTTCAGAAAAGAGCATAAAGGTGTGAAACAGTACTTCTCAATCAATATTTTTAACTGGCCAGAGTTAAACCAGTCAGTCATTGGTTTCGTGCAGCTCTTTGGTCGCAGGTAAGGTATCAATAAGTTTGGATTTTATATGTTCACGGTCCCCTGGTGGCTCCAGGAGCGTGGCTGAAGGTGGGTTCTGTGGGGCTGGGGCTGAAGCAGCAGCTACAGACAAGAGCAGGAAGGGGAGCCAAGGGATGGGGTGTCCTGAAATAAGAATATCCAGGAAAACTAACACGTGAAGAAAACAAAACCAAAATAGACTAAACATTTTGTTATGGTTTGGTTGGTCACTTGGGAGTTTTTCCCTTGTAAAGCTTTTAGTTTTAATATTAGAGAGGACATACTATATTGTAATATTGATCAGGGACCCTGAATAGCATATTCTCATGTTTTAATAATGTATTTCAGTTGGACAGTGACTAATTTAAAATGGGTAGCAGAAGTCCAGTGATATCCATTTCCACGGTCTATAAAAGAAGAATGGGCTCTGGAAATAATAATAAAAATAGTAACGTAAAATCTAAGTACTGTTCTATTTAAAAAAAATAAATGAAAAATTTAATCAGTCATGCCTTGCTTAAAATAGTCTGTGCTAAAGAGGAGATAACAAAGCGTTGTTGAAACCCTTCAAAAGTTATAGCAGTGGTAAGATTCCAAGACAAGTGAGAGTTGATTTTGTTTCTACACTAAGTAGGCATTTTATTGTGTGTCTTTGCAGATGAAGACTGTTAGTGTTGCCTTAGTTCTGTGCCTAAATGTCGGCGTGGACCCTCCTGACGTGGTGAAAACAACTCCCTGTGCCCGCCTGGAGTGTTGGATCGGTAAGTCCTGGGAACTTACAAGCTCTGTCAGTCTAAAAAATACCGAATTACAGTGTATATAGTGATCTTAAAAGTTGTGTGTTTCCTGGACTTAAAACTGGGGTGAACAAAAGGAAATCTGGCATCTCATTTCCCTGTGTCTACATGAATTAAGTGTCCAGCAGTAACTGCTGCCATAGGTCATCTCTCCTGCTTTGTTCTAAATTGAGATAGCATGGAGGGAAAAAAAGCTGTTAATTAGCTACGTAGCTTTCTCTTAATTGTTGTAGATTTATAAATATCTCAGGAAGTCTTGGAGCAATAACGTCTTTAGAGTGCTGTGATCTGCAAAGGTTTCAAATTCCACTGCATCATATGATAGAGAAATAACTTTTTTGGTAAAATGCATGGACTTTACTGCATGTTGAGGTGGCTGCTCTGGGGATATTTTAATTGGGATTGTGAATTCAGAAGACCTGCAATTATTCCCAAAAATATCTTGCCGGCAGTTACACCACATGGGTTGCTACTTTGATGCAGTGATGGACTAAATTCCTGTTTTTTTTGTTAGGAAATGAAAAGTTCCCTTGGTTTTGGAGCTCAAGTCTGATTATCAAGATGAGACAAATTTGAAGTAATATTAGAAGGAAATGCTGTGTGTGAGAGAGTTTTCTGAGAGAGATTTGGTCTTTATCTAGGAATTGAAAATGTTCAGTCTTCAGCGAGTAACACGCAGAACGCTGTAATCCTGAACTCCAGGGTTTATGACAGGCTGCAGAAGCAAATTAATCATCACACAAACTGAATTTCTTTAAAAAAAAATTTAGAACATCTTGTTTCTAACCTTGCCTTACCTGCTTTGTGAATCCTAACATCTCATTTTTTTTAACCTAAACATGCTGATGACTTTAAAGCAGTTAAAAAGCCATGAGCGTGCACTAACAAATCTGTCTATTCAGTGGAGAGAACAGCTCTCATTTCTCACTGATATACGAGCAGAGAGCAAAGAGAACAAGGAGCATTGCAGAGTCATTAAAGTTATTAGTGATTATCATCAACAAAGAGAATTTTGAATGCCTATTTTAAATTAGATTTTTAGTGTGTATATCTACACAAGTACTCATTTCCATTTCTTTAAGTTTCTGAAAAAGGTAAATGCCAAAACATCCTGGTTTTTCCTCTTCTATACGATGGTTTCTAGAGAAGCTCATGGGGTGTCTTGCGGAACCCCGGTGTCTTTGCCGGGGTGTGCAAGGAAGTGTGGAAATCGTTGTGGTGCAAGCACTGCTGTTCCTGGCTGAGCCGAGGTCCCCGGGTTGTGAGCCCTGGGAACAAAGGGCCGTGACAGCAGGACAGGAGCCGGCTGCGGTTCTCACTGTCCCTTCCAGACGCATCCTTAGAACGTCTCAAGTGGTTTGTTTTTCTCCCGGACGAAGCCGTGGGTGGTGTCTGTGATGCAGAGTCCGCCGGGCACCGCTCAGGGCGCAGGGAGCTCCACGCCGTGATGGTCTCTTGGCCTTCCCTGCTCTCGCACATACACCAGGGCAGGCTGAAAGCTCACGTGGTGACTGCAGTGGCATGAGCTATATTTAGGAAAATAATTTGTTTCCATTGTTTGGCTCTTGGAATGGCACCAGTGTACTTTATTTTTGTATACAGGGTATTGTTAATAACACTAATTACTCTGAAGGCACTCCAGGGTCCAAAAACGACATTCCTCTGCTGTCAGTGCACATGTGAAGTATTTTTAATTTCAGTCCAAGGTAGAATATTTGTAAAGATTTTTTTTTTTTAAAAAAAATAACTTCATTAATTTGGTTAAATGCTTTTAAAAAGAATGTATATTAAATTGCACAATATTAGCTTCTAGTTTTTTTGAAACTTTTAAATAGTGTCAGTTGTATGGCCATGGGTTTTGAATAAAGCACATAAGCTGAAATTGTATTAGTATGTATGAATGGTGGTAATTATCTAGTGATAAAATTAACTTAAAAATTACAAGTGGCATCTAATCTCTGAAGCAGTAAGCAATGGAAGTAAATGAAGAAGGATTTTGCATTCATCAAGAAAAAATGTTTATAATGAAATATTTAACCAGTTTACATTTTTGTCATTATTTACTATAGAAACCTTTTTTCAATATTAAAAGAAACAAACGTTATGTCTCTTCTGTCTTTTAAAACAAAATTGTATTTATAAACTTAGTGAGAGAAATCTTCCAAACAGACAGTCTTGAATGGTACTTGACTGAAGAATTTGAGGATAATTTTGGGGGATTGCACCCAAGTAAATTCCATGAAGAATGCGATGTTTATGAATTTGAAACTGAATGCATGAAAGGAAGCTGCATTAAAGTATTGTTAATCAATCTTTGTTGCAAACAGAACACTAAGAGGGGAAAGTAGGGAAAGCTCTTGGCCTCTTTCTGTCCCAAAGCGTGGTGGTGTCCATGCTTCGGTGTAGACTTTGGTCTCCCAGGCTGTAGATCTGGATTTTACAGAAACATAATTTGGAGCAGCTGAAGGTTTGAATGCACATAGAAATGGAAATAATTTCTGCCTCCCATCAAGCTGAGTGGTTCAGTTGTGGTCAAAAGTACTCATTTGTATTCTGTTTCCTAGACCCTCTCTCGATGGGCCCTCAGAAGGCTCTGGAGACCATCGGTGCAAACCTACAGAAGCAGTACGAGAACTGGCAGCCAAGGGTAAGTGTTCCTCGGGCTTTTCCTTGGCACCTCTGGCTGTCATAGTGCTCGGCAGTTAACACCCAGCGTGAATGGAAAGCTGAGACGTGTTGGGGATGTCGTGTGGTTTTTCTTGCAGCATTTCTTGCTTCCTTCATCCATCAGTGTCAGCAAATTCCTGTGAGCTGCCAAACCTGAGCTCCTCAGCCCCTGCCCCTCCTGGCCTGCGCTTGCTTTGATCGTCTCCAGGGTGTTTATTTCAAGTACTAAGTCCTACGGTGATTTTTTTTTTTTTTTAAATTTGGGTTTCTCTGACTTTATTGTATTTTTGAGATGTTCTGAAGCTTTTCATTCTGAGTTTATAGTTTCTTCTGTTGTAAAAGTGTTTGGCGTCAGCTGGTACAAAACTCTGTGTCCCAGCACTCGTCAGGACAGGTTTTATGCTTTGGGACAAATGGATGTTGTACGGTTAGTGGCTGAGGAAGGCTTTGGGGTTTGTTGTAAAACAATTTCGGAGCTTTGGTAACTGCTAATTCTAACTGAAGTATAATGTGTGTATCTGGTTTTGAATGGGAATGTTTTGGACAGCAGTAACACGCTCCTGACTCTTTATTGCCGGGTTTGTAAGATCTCACTTTCACCTCCGGGAAGTGTTTTCCTTCTGGGTATTTCAATGTCCGTAGTTTCACGTGTCTCGGGAAATAAACTACTGGAAGAGCTAAAGAATGAAAGTTGAAGTCTGCAGCGTTTTCCAAACAGATGCAAACCCCAGGCTATAGTATCACCTTCGCCTTCCCTGCTGCTGTTCCCCAGTATCTTCATGTCCGTATCTGTACGCTCAAGGTGGATTGGGTCAAAATATTCCTCTTCAAAATACCTGAACTATTGACTACTAAATCATAAATTTATCATTATAAGCATGTAATGTATAACCCAAACACAAATAGTAACTTCACTGAATGAGCCTACCTGTAGATTTGCTTTAGTTTTGTTTTGGTTTGTGGTTTTTTTTTTCCTTACGATGTGCTGTGCTTACTGATCCAGTCATCGTTTTTTAAGGAGATTTTGTTTCTTCTCTTCTTTTTCGATTGTCTTCAGTAATAATAATGATGTACATTTTTGTCAGCACCAGGGCTATATTTTCTAAGGTTGCTCACTACTTTTTTTAATTTATAAATAATCTACTGGGTGTCTCTACTGTCTGCTGGTACAGAGTTTAAGAGTGTGGTCTGCAATTGGAAATGCTACTGGTATTTTCCCATCCTCTGTATAGGATGACTGGTTGGGAAGGCCTTTGTGTTAACCGTGCCCTTAGGTATTTTTAATCAATCTTTCTATTTAAACTGTGATGGGTTACATTCTTTTAGTCTTTTTATAATTTATAAAATTGATACAGATAGATTGTCACTGCTGATGCTTTGTTCGGTCTGGAAACTGGAAGCTCTGAACATCCCTGTTCCTACAAGGAGACCGAGAATGTGGGTTTGTGTTACTCCAAGTCTTCCATTCCTTTGTGAAGGACTGATACTTTCAGGTAAAGGACAAGTGGTTAGAGATTACCTTTGCAGTAGGAAATATGAACTTCTTTTGCCAGACACTGCTGAGAATATTTTTCACTGGAGAAAGGGTTGGGGGTGTGTGGTGAGAGGCGGCTGGTGAAGTGCTTTGTTGCATGCAGTGAGAGTCCCTCCTCTTTCAAACTCAGACTTTGTGGAAATAGTTTATGCAGAGCAATTTGGTGTAAATACAGCTCGTACCCGTTCTTTACCTCTTGCCTTTTTCTGACGCTTCCCTGCCCCCTTATTCAGGGTTGACTGACTAGAACTGAGTTTGTCATTCAATAAAACCCAAATCATAGAATGGTTTGGGTTGGAGGGGACCTTAAAGAGACTTACTGGTTTTAGTGGGTACACTTGTTTTCTGAAGTGTTTTTTGAGTATGTATATAGAAGAAGGACTTGTCTTGAAACATACATGGTGTATATTTAAGACAGGAGAATTTACCTTTGTGTTTTTCCTCTTGGTACATTGACAATTTTTTAAAAATCTCTTTCTAGCAGCCCAAGGATTTGGCAGAAAATTCAAATAGCATCTGAAACCACCTAGGAGAGTAAAACATCTTGATGCAAAGGTGGAAACAACCCTTTTTCTCCGCTCTTTAATGACAGAGCCCGTATAGCTGAGGAATGAGGGACAGGCGTCGCAAAGCAGCAGGGACCCTGCGTGGGCCGACCTCACGCTGCTGTGTAGGGTTTGCACAAAACACGAGGCAATTCCCGAGCTCAGATGTTGGTGCCTGTTCTCCCCGGTAAATCACAGCCCTCGGAAACATTTGCGAAGCTGAACACGTACCGGTTTATTGCACTCCACAGGGCTCTTGAGTTTTCTGCAGTAATAAAGAGAAGTTGATGTGCCATCTGCAATAAAACAATAGGAACATTATTGAATTTCCTAGACCTTTCATATAAATACTAATGCATCTAGTTTTGTCTGTTTCTCGGCGTTTTGGAATGGTTGAGGAATTGATGGAAGGAAGACAAGTTGGGGAGAAGTAGGCAGTCTGAAAAAAAGACCAAATCATTAAATTCTTCTGCAATAGCCAATGTTGCTGAGCTGCCAGTGTGGGTCCTTACACCAGGAAACGCCTGTGTAACAGGCGTAAGTCTTATTGTGAATTCAGGAATGGTGGGAACTGCTGGTAAATGGGTCATGTCAGTCATCGGTGCTGGGTGAAAAGTCCCGGGACATCACTCCCAGCGCAGCCCTCGTCTGCTTATAATTGTGGGATGTTGTTCAAATCGGTGTCTGGTTTTGTTAAACACAAAGCGAAAAAGCTTTAAAAGGGGTAAACATGAAAATTCTTTGTTTCTGGAAGCTCCCAGGCAGCACAGCTGATGCATATTTCCTTCCAGGTCTTATTGAGCCCCTCTGTAAATAATTTATCAGCTTGCCATTGCTTGAAGTATTTGTTCTGATTAAATTGAAGACTTTGCTTTATTGTTGTGTAGCTACATAAATTTGTGTGCTGCGGGAGTGAAAAACACTTCAGCCATTGTTTCATCTGCAAAATACTGCAGTTAAACAATATTCAGTCATTTCATTGCAATTCTCAAATGAAAATTTGACTGGGGGTAGAGAGTAGGAGATGACAAAGCTGTAGGCTTTGACTGGCTTTATACAGAATTCTCTGAACAAGCAAGAGTTATTGCCATTCAGTGCGAAGATAACTGAGGTGCTAGTGAAAAAGTGGAAATTAAAAAAAAAAAAAAAAAAGAGACAGCTCTTCTCTAATATTACCTTGGGTGGTGGTGTTTGAGTTTCCCTGGGCACTTTAACCCTGGGGTTAAATGTGAGGGTAATCTGGAAAGCAGGCTCAATTCCAGGGGATAAAAAGGGTTGCTTAAGCAGCTGAGAGTGAAAGGAGGAAAAGGTAGTGAAAGTTAAGAGCAGCAGACCCCATAGTGGGCAGCCAGATTGGAGAGGGGACCCTGCCCTGGCACCGCATCCCTGGCCTTTGGGGAACCCGCAGCTCGAGGGATTTGGGGATCACTGGTGGGACTAGGGTTTACTGGTTACGGGGCCTGGATTATGGATTTGGGCAGGCAGTGCCAGGAGAGCTCCATGGAAAAGGAGAGCCTTTAGCTGAGACAGCACATTATATCACTTTAATTGCCCCAAATAAAATACTTCAAATTTCTGTTGGAGATTCTTCACATGCTCTGTATTTAAAGTGTTTAGATAAGAAATCGATCACATCGAGGTGGTGTTTCTCTGCTTCTGCTCTTCATTTGTCACCCGCTGCAGGACACTGCCTGTGCTAGGTGTGATGTTGGACCAGCGAGAGCGCTGGTTGGCTTGTGCTGGCAGCAAGTAGCAAATATTTTCCCTGTTGTTTGGATGCAAATTTGGTTTTCTTGGCAGCGTTGCATGTCATGCCATTCAAAAGGCAGGAATTTTCCTTAGTTTAAAAGTCAACAGGCTTTGCTTGAAAATAGGAATAATGGACTGCGAATTCTGTGCGCTGCTGCAGTGAGATGGTTTATGGAGATGCAGTAGCTCCTGGGGATTTTTATGAGCAGAAGTTACTGTTACTTAAGGCCCAGTTTACATCCATTTATCAGCAGAGCCTGGGAGTTGGGTTCTTTGCTGTACGTTTTGCAGAGCTGGAGCCGAGGGGTTTGTGGAGAGGAGGCAGGTGTTACTCAGCTTCCTGCGGCTCCTCCGCACAGCGCGCTCTTCCTTTTCTTGGGGACTGGCTTGAGAGAGGGTGTTTTTCTGCATCCTCTTGGCTGGAGCTCTCTGAACTGAGCTGCAGTGCTTTTTCTATAAAAAGCCCAGGTTGCCCCTTGTAAAATGATCGTTGTGTGGGGTATTGTATGGATGAGGTCGGTCTGTGATTGCTGGCTTCGTTCTTAGGAGGGTGACAGACTTTTTCTTTTCTTTTTCCCCTCTTTTTCTCCTAATGGACATCTTGTTACTTGGCTCCCGCCCTTCCCCAGACGATAAAGTTTCCTTCGTTTCCATTCCTGTGTATATGCCTCGGAGAACAGCGCTGTGTAGCCAAAGGCAGAACTGTAGGTTGAATGATGCACACTTTACATAATTCAAGATGTGGTATGAAGTAGTCTGGAGCATACGCTTATTAAATTTGCATGAAATTATACAATTTTTTTCTTTTGGTTGGCTATGGCTTTTGACCAGTTTCTTTAACTCTAAACTGACCAGAAAATTCACAGGACTTTTTTTTGCTTTCTCTTACCTCACTCAATAACATTGATGCTTATGTTGTGATTTCTACTAGTCCAAAGGAATCCCAGTGGCACCCCGACACCAGGTGCTTTTTGCAATACCCTTCTTTATTTGCTGACAGAAACTGTCCCAGCCCTGCCATGGGAAGATCCCAAACTGCTGTTCATAACTCTTTCTAAGCAGGGGTGAGGTGGAGAAAGGTGTGTCGGAGATACTTAGGTTTCTCCACCGCTCCTGAAGCTCATTCTTAATGCTGGAGGAGTGGGACCTTGCCTCAGTGAAAATTAATGTTTTCCGTTTTTTAAAATCTTCCTTTTCCTGAGAGTTTGTGCCACGTGGTGTTCTTTGGACAGCTAGTTGCGAGACCACTGGGAAACAGATGTTGTGACCTCCCCCTTTTTTTTTTTAAATTGTACTCCTGTAGCAGCCAGGAGCCCTGGACACTATAGGGCTGTAGGTAAATTTGGTTTGCATGTGAGGTTACTGAAAGAAAGAAGGTTTGGAAGGTGCCAAGAAGAGGAGCAATGGTACGTGGTACTTATGGTACACAAGAGTTGAGGACCATGGATGGGTTAGAAGAAAAGGAAAGCTGCAGTCTCTGCTATGTTTAAGGTAGACTTTGGTCTGATGTTCTTATTTTGATGTGTAGGGAGGTTTCAGTGGAGGCGGAAAGAGCTCTGGAGACCCTTGTAGCAGTTTGAGTATCTGTTGTCCACTGAAGCTGGTTGCAGTGGCCCGATGTCCGTGTGCCTGTGTCTCCAAACAAGATTTGGAAAGGAGCACAAAGGAGTGAAGATGTGCTGAGATCCTACATTCTGAGATGTTCTAAGATCCTACAACACTGGTTTAGTGGGACCTTGCTTTGCATGGAGACCTTTGCTTCAAGTTGAATGTAATTCTTCTATGGAATTTGGGGTTTTTTCACATCCTCTGGTAACTTAATAGAGTGTGGGAGGTTTGTGCCTCCCTGTGAATTTAACCATAGCAAGGTCTGTAATTTGTCACCTGTGTAACATCTATTTCCCTGCTCCCCCTGCCCTGGCAGACCAGTAGCTCTGGGGCTTCTCTGCCTCCGCTTGTGACAAAGCCAAAGCTTTAAAGGTCACATCCCAAAGAATTTTTTTTCTCCTTACACCCACTTGCTTAAATAAACCAAAGCCAATTACACTACTGATTTTTTTGAATTGCTACATTGTTGTCTCCCTTTTTCTTCAACTTTCTCCTTTCTTGCCAAGACAATCAGCTGCACTACTTTGGTCCAGTGAAATTAGCTGTGAGTGTTTCGTTATAGCTCCACCTGGATGGGCATCACAGGAGTCAGGGAGAACAAGGATGGGGGATGAAAATCCCAGGTAGAGGAAGGACCAGAGAGATCTAGGAGGCAAGATTAACTAAACTTTCAGGAAAGCCTTGGGAAGGGTGGCTTGAAAGCAAACTCTGATGTTTGAGGATGCCTGCACCCTTGTCACTCAGGGTGCGGTGGATACTGTCACACAGCAGTTCTGCTTCTGTTCCTTATGCACATCTCTTCTTGATGCTCCATTACTTACGTTAGTGTCACTCAGTCAGAGACAGGCAGTAACGAACCTGAACTCTTTAGTCTGGCAGATCTAGGCATGTTCTAGGTCTTTCCAGCCCATTTAATTGATGTGGTTGTACCCATTTTTTCCACTCGGTTCGAAGCGGTGCCGTAAGCAAGGAGGAGCGACTGCCGCAATCTTTTATTGAAGTGGGCCCAGGAGAGCTAAGAAACTTGGCACTCATCCCGAGCAGGCATTGCCTGTCCCTTTTATGTGGGCATTAATAGAAGTGTTAGTGAAACTATGGCTCTATGTTCTCTTTTCCCCCAAGTTCCTGATGCCAGGCTGAGACTCTTGGCAGTTTGTGTCTCCCATTGTGCTTAACTAGGCAGGGTTTTAAATAAAGGTTTTTCCTTTTTTTTTCTTTTTTTTTTTCTTTCTTCCCTAATCCAACATGCTGTGGTGTGCAATGCCTCTTGCAGCTTGTATCCACCAGTGAGCGACAGTCTCTGAGGACACATCTCCTACAATACGGACAGATTATCCTTTTTGTGGCAAGCCTTCAAGGAAACTGTGACGCTTTTCTGATCAAACGAGGCTGCTTCTTCCCCTCTCCTACTCTGCTTCCCAGCAGTTTTCTCTTAATTTCAAAGGAAATGCAGCCAAGATACTTGAAACAGATAATTTAAAGCCTCTACCTTTTTGTGCATGTTTTCTTGTTGTTGATGCTGTTGTTTCCCTCATTAGATATCTCTGGGCTTTGATACGGTGTCTGAGGTTTCATTCCTTGCATTGCTTCCTTCTGCCTAATTAATTGGGAAGTTGCCTGCTGCACATCAAAGGTTGAGCATTTCCTAAAGAGTAACTAGTTAAGCATGAAAACTAATTGAACACATGACCTAATTATTGGTCTCTCTGTGAGTCATACTTTTCCTTTATTTCTGTAGGTTTTTTTTTTTAAAAAACAACAGCAAATACTAATTGCTCCTGCAAAAGAAATATTGTAGAAATCCAAAGCGGAAGATGTAAAATGTAAAAACTTGCACTTGGTCTCCCTACACTGCAGACATAGGAATATGTAACAAAAAAAAATTAATAAGAATTGAAAAAAAAAAAAGATATTGTGACCTTGTTTAACAAAACCAGGTTTTCCTAAGAGGACTATGTCTGTTGTTTTTACTTCCCGACAGCCTCTTGCATTTGGCAGCTGTTTCAGGCTCTGCAAGATTTTGCTGTATCAATCCTTTGCTGTCTTGTTAGAGATCAACTGTCTGCAGCATAAACCAGCATTTTCTTCCAGGAAAAAAAAAGAGTCTGCCATAGAAGAGGGCTGAACAGGTATAACTGATAATTGCTAAAGCCAGTTATTCACATTCTCATTCTATCTGAAAACTTGTGCCCATTCTGAGTTTGACCATTGGCAACGTACTGGTTTTGCAAAATACCCCTCTAGAAGAGCTGGTAATTTAGCCAGAAAAGCACAAATTGTAAATACGGTGAATGATGAGAGCCACTTTTTTATATCTTGTGAATATAGAGAAAATTAGGGCAAATTAGGCAGTATCTGACTGGGAGTTTTCCTTTTGGTAGCTCTCGGAGAGTGATGTGTGACTGCTCACCCTCGGCGCGGCTTGGCAGGGAGAACACAGGGTCTCACTTTGAACCATCAACAAAGATGTGTTGCCTTGAAGCTACTCTCTCTTGTGCTAAAAAATCTGAACTGGGCCACCTATTTTCTTCTGCTTGGGGGCAGTGGGGGCTGGGGGGAAGTCATGGTGAGTGGCTGGGAAGATTTTGGCATCTGAAACCACTGCAGAGGTTCCCTGGAGCGTCGCAGCCTGAGCTGCAGCAGCGTTTCTGGAGGCAGTGCTGGTGTGTCTGCCTTCCCGGGGGAGTTGCTGCACCACCTGTACCCAAAAATCTCCTTTAGCGATGGTAACTAAAGCATTTGGGAATGAGCTCTGCGAGTGGGAAGCTCCCCAGGTAGAATGCATCTTTTAATTCTTTTGATAGTGAGGGGGGGAAAAAAATAATTTGATAAATCTTTAACACATTACTAAAAATAAAGCAGAAACTGCAGAATTGTAACAGTACTGTCCTTAATACTCATTTCTCTGAGATTCTCGTGGAAAAACGAGGCATAAAAAGGAAAAAAAAAATAGTTACAGGCACGAACTGATGTGAAGAAGCATATTCAGAAGCTGTAAAGACAAGGAAGTGGCATTAAGCTGTTGTGTGAACTGAACTGTTCATGCATTGCAGCTCAGCAGTGATCTGCCATCCTGGAACTAAGTCAACAAACTTGCAAAATCAGTTTAAGTGGGAAAATCCTCTGGGACTGGCCGTCTCGCTGAATGCTCCGAGCAGGAATGACCTTGAGTGAAGGAGATGGGGCAAAAGGGGGGAGCTGCTGCCAAAATCTGGAAAGATAAGTTTGAACCACAATGAAAATGACATTTAACTTGTAAGGAGACAAAATTTCTTCCCATTTCATTAGAAAGGGGATGCAGTGATGGGGCTGGTTCGGTCAGGGCATCTCTCTAGAAAGTGCTAGGCTTCAGAATCGCTGACCTCCTCCAGCAGCCACTGCTCTTCTCCGCTGTGCTCTCTCTGGGGAGCAGACCAGTGTCGCTGCGGGACATCCCACTGCTATTTCTGCACCATTTAAACAGCTCCCCTTGAAAATTCAAGGAGTGACCTGGTAAAATCTCCCTGGT
>JAOXNO010000003.1:34366168-34381129 GCA_028565335.1 Limnodromus scolopaceus
GGCAGAGCCCTGGAAGAGGCTGCCCAGAGAGGTGGTAGAGTCTCCTTCTCTGGAGACATTCAAAACCTGCCTGGACAAGTTCCTGTGTAACCTGCTCTGGGTGGACCTGCTCTGGCAGGTGGTTGGACTAGCTGATCTCCAGAGGTCCCTTCCAACCCCATATCATTCTGTGATTTGTGAAAAAGCTTCTGAAACTTCTGCCTAGCTTATCAGGCTGCTTTGCTAGACAAGAGATCTGTGATTGTGAGTCTGTTCCAGTCAGAGACACCAAATAGATTTCCTCTTCAGACAGGCAGAATTTTTCAGGTATAAAGATGGTAAAGAATGAGTTTATTGGTTCACTGTGTCACCTTACTCAGTTGGCAAAAAAAATTAAGCTGGCTGAAGTGTTGGTCTTTGAAAGAATGTACTTCTGTTATTTTTGCTGACGCAGTGTGTAGATCACTTCGATGGGTCTTTGCTTTCTAACCCGTATGTGAGAGGGCGATGAGGACACCGTGTGTGTTACATTCCTTTGCCTTCTTCCTTTAAGAACCTTTGAGTACCACAGATCAACATTTGGGGTGGCTAAAGTGGAAGCCACTAACATGGCTCAGTTCTGGGTGGTTTAGACAAGTGGTTCTGCCCAATTAAATATAAGCTAATTGACTCTTGGAAAATGATGTCTTGTTAGAAGTCCTTGATTTTGAGATGCAAAGGCCTTATTTTAGAGTTGTTTTTCAGTGTAACACTTGCTGCTTAGAGCAGAAATTATGGGTTTTTTTTTTCCTTCCAGAGGAATTATTTATAAGGACCTCGAAGCCTTTTACTAAAGCATTGATTAAAATGTGTACCTGCTGATAGGTCAATATTTGCGTTGCAGAAGGCACTGCACATTTCTTCTTCTGGTTTTGTTGGAAGATGGCCTCTCTGCTTACACACGGTCATTTTCTCCCTCTTCCCAACTTGACCTTTTTGCTCTAGTGAAGTAGAAAGATGTTTGGGGAGACACCCAAGGGATTCAGTGTTCTTCTGGCTCACCACCAACTCACCTCCATGTTCCACGGCAAGAACTGCTGCCTCATACAGCCAAATGAATTCCAGTTTTCCATTTGAAGCTCTTCTGCGGTGAATGGTTATGAGCCACGGGAAGGATGGGTTTTGCTTAAATGTAAAAGAAGGAATAATTAGCCCAACTTGCTTCTACCGCGCTTGACACGAGTGGGCAGATGTGAAATGAAGACTCAGAAGTGGTGATCACAGCTCAGTCTGTCACAGGCTGCTTGGTTTGGCGTGTGGTTTTGTTATGGTAAATATGCTTAAATACTGTTAGTTATACGTGAGTAAGACTATGACTGGTGCTACCATAGTTTTAAATTTCTCCAAATGCAGAGATCCATCGAACTTGGAAGCTCTTCCTTAGATATTTTCAAAATGGTGTAGAAATTAATTTAACTGACTTCACCAACCAAGTGATTTCCTTGATCTCTCCAGGTGGCGGCAATTAACCCCAACCATCCCCTTGCCCAGATGCCTTTGCCACCCTCCATGAAGAACTGCATTCAGCTGGCGGCGTGTGAGGCCAACGAGCTGCTCCCCATGATCCCCGACCTGCCGGCCGACCTCTTCACATCATGCCTTACTACGCCCATCAAAATTGCTCTGAGGTGGTGAGTATCTTCCCCCGGTATCGAAGGCAAGTCTGTGATTTGTGTAGCTTGTCTGTTGAAGTGATAGATTTGTTAATCCAAAGGTTTCATCTAACCTAAAATTTCTCTGCAATATTGAATTTACAGGGTTTGAACTATGCATTTGGGATGGCGTTTTATTAATCAGAACTAGAAAGGTGAAAAATATTGTTATCTTCTACTTATTGCATTTTAGATTCCAGCTCAATATCTAGGTTTGCTCAGATTAAGGGATTTACTGTTCTGGGAATTAAATATCTGCTTCTTCAGAGAGCAGAAATAGCACATAGTGCAGTACAACTATTTGTAAATTGTCCTTCGTACAAATCATCTTCCAAATATTGCGGTTGCTGTAAATAATACAGTGGCATTAAATAACGCTGTAGTGAAAGAAATTGAGCGATAAAGCAAAGAAAGATGTTATGGAATGACAGACCAAGTTAATTAGGCAGAAAGTTATAAAAGGCTGATGGAGAGCGGAGCTTTCGAGGAGCAGTGTTTTCACCCCGCAGAGGATCACAAAGGGTTGCGGTGCCAGCGGAGGACTCGGTGCGAGGAACACGGCGTGTGCCCCAGGACACGGCTCTGCCTTTTCCTGCCTCTGGGCACCTTCCCCTCCAGCCTCTCGAGGTTGTGTGTCGCCCAGAATGAAAACTTCAGGCCCTTTCCCAGGCTGGGCTGAGACAGGCGGAAGCTTATAGCCATTGCAGATGGTGGTGAGTGATTGAGTCACCACAGCTTCGGGGGTCATTAGCTCTCTTTTGACAGCTAATTGTAATAATTTACAATTCTTACACTCGTTCTGACTTATATAAGCAACAAAATGAGTGAGTTATTTTCCCCAGGGTCTGGCTTAGACACGTAGTGCCTTCCCTTCTTCTGCCAGGGACAGCATGAGAACTGTTCACCTTTTTGTCCCATTTTTGATGTCATGAGCTCACAGGGTGTTGTCTCACAGCAGAGAGTCACGGCTGGCAGAAGTCTTGGATGATTTGAGAATCAGGGCAAAGAGCTGGAGTGACGTTAGTGATGTTTTAAAGGGAAGGTTTTGAGAGAGATGAGGAGAAAATGTTTTTTCTAACCCAGGTATCAGGGACCACAAGTCTGAAGTAAAGGCAGACTAGCCAAGGAACACCAAACCTCTAAGTAAGTTGGGCAGGTGTGTGCTCCTCTCATAGCTTTAAAATCCTTTTCCTCTTACTTTGTCCTTCTTCTGTTGTAAAAACAAAATATTACGTTGTTTTTCTGAGATACCAGTCTGGTTGCTGGACTGACCACTCGTGGGAACTCACAAGTTCTGCAGCAGCTCTGAGCTGCTGATCAGCCAGAGACACTTCATCTCATCTCATCCATCCGGAGAGAACGAGGTGCCTTCCCTTCTGGGATGGGTGAGAGGAGACTCCAATATATCCGTTGCTGTGACAGCCCTTCTCTGCTCCAGCCACTGTCAGGACATGGAGAGAAAGTGGCCTCAAGTTGTGCCAGGGGAGGTTCAGGTTGGATATTAGGAAAAATGTTTACACTGAAAGGGTTATTAAGCCTTGGCATGGGCTGCCCAGGGAAGGGGTTGAGGCACCATCCCTGGAGGTATTTAAAAGACACATTGACATAGTGCTTAGAGACATGGTTTAGCACTGTTTTTTTATCAGAGTTAGGATGATGGTTGGATAGATGATCTTAAAGGTCCCTTCCAACCTAGATGATTCTATGATTCTACCAGCTTCCTCCTCCTGACGCAGTGGTGCTGGGCTGGGAACTGCCTACTGCACGAAAATTCTTAAGTTGCCTGCACAGATCCTTCTCTTTTAACAGCTACAGTAAGTTACCGTGTGGCAAAGTTCCTTTAGGGGAACTTTGGGAGATACTGTGGTTTATAACCAGGAAAATATGGCTGCAGGGAAGTACGTCTATCGTATGGCCGCTGTCGGGTCACTGCTGTCCACACGGGAAGGGGTTTAGATTTCTGCTGCTTTTATCAGGGGGAAGGACTTCAGCTGAACGTTCCACCTGAGTAGCTCAAGGCCAACAGCAACGAATGCGACTCGGTAAATCCAAATGATGCTTTTTAAAAAATTACTTGTTGAATGGAGCCCCAAACCAATAAATAAACCAAAAAACGACCCAGGATTCAGGAAATGGGGGTTTGAGTTCGAGTTCTGGGCAGAGTGTTTTCACCAAAACACCATATTACTGCAGGGGGAAAACAACTGCTTTTTGTAGTGGATACACCGAGGCTGCAGTTATTCAGAATAACTCGTTATTGAGCGTGTGTGTTAAATCCATACTGTCAGGACACGGTACTGAATTCACCACTGAATTTTTGTTGCTTTCACTAATTGATAAAAATCTTAGTGGGAATCCCTAGCGTGGGCTTTGGTGCCTATTGAAGATTAACTGGTTTATAGCAAACTGAAGCTTCGTAAGTGAAGTGAAAGCTGTTGGCACTGGGACTCGGGCTTTTCCTTCCCTTGCAATTATCCTTCCCTTCACAGTTGGTGCCATAATTAAAGTTAAAATGCTGAAGCTCTGCAAGAAGGTTGTGGTTTTTTGGTTTATTTTGGAAGGAAGTCCCCTCCAAACACACAAACTGCTTACACAGCAGTGTTTAATGAACAGTTTCTGTAACACTGAGAAGGGTTTGGGGGATATTATGATCTGTGTGGGAATTTTCTGTCACTTCGTCTCCATGGGGACGTGGGAGGGGGTGACGAGGGCAGGCTCTCAAGCGGAGCCATACCTGGCGTCAGCAGCAGCTCCTCTCTCACTGTCTCTCCTTGGTGTTTGACGGGAAAGGCGTTTGTGAAAATGCAGCTCGGGGGAAGGAGTTAAAGCTCTTAACCTCAGCCCTTCTTGGGGCTGACGCTGGTCGATGCCGTGTGAACTCCTGGAGAGAAGAGTGTTTGCTGCTGCAGCTCATCCAGCGCTGGCGTGCGGTGCTACTGCACACAGAAATACCCTTCTCTGGGGAAGATTATACTCCTTTTATATTCCCTGTTGATTGGCATTATTGCGGGTGTGTTTTTATCCGTGCCACCTGTAAATACTAAGTATGTGTTTGCAGAGCATTGTTATTTGCTGCTCTTAAACAGAATAGAGGGAAAGGCAGCCCCTCCTCCTGGTTCCAGCTGCTTGATGCAAACTGGGTGTTGTGTCCTACAGCAGGCAGTTAACCCAAAATGAGGATGTAAACCTTTGTCATTAAAACTTCTACTTCACTCCAGCCCTTTTACTAAGGCTGGTCCAGAACCCTGCAGAAATACTTTTGAAATATAACATTTTTGCAATTCTGGACTGACAGGCTAATGAGGTTTCATATACTGAATTTATGGGCAAATAAAATTTTGATGAATAAATTTCTATAGATCCCATTTTGTGCTCTGTATTTTAAGTAAACAACTGATGGACAAAAATCACTTCTGAAATGGTATTGTGGCTGCATCCACTGGAGTCTAATTTCAGGGAAAGAAGAATTGATGCTGGTAAGAGCAGCGCGTGAACCGTTCTGGGGGTTCCCGGAGTCCGGGTAGGAATCCTGGCTGACTCCATACCCATTACCTCCCCGTGAGGGGACTGTTGTGAGCTGCCTATTCCAAATATATGTCGTAACTATATATAGCTGGGTATGAGGCAAGCTTAAAGTTAAGCCGTATGGATTGTTAATCTTGATGATACGCGCTGATCAGGAGGTAGCGCAGCTATTGTGGAAGCGGGCAGACATCAGGGTGTGTTTGGTGCCCTGGTTCACACAGGTTTGTTTTGGTTTCTTTTTTTTGTGGTCGGACTCGATGATCTCAAAGGTCCCTTCCAACCGTGAAGATTCTGTGATTCTGTCTGTGTCTCTCTCACTGTGTAAAGCAGAAAGCAGCTGTAGTGGAGGCTGTGACAGTAGTGCATCATTATCATTGTCCCTTAAGACATAGAATCATAGAATTGTCTGGGTTGGAAGGGACCTTTAAGATCATCGAGTCCAACCATCAACCTAACTCTGATAAAACCCATCACTAAACCATGTCTCTAAGCACTATGTCAATGTGTCTCTTAAATACCTCCAGGGATGGTGCCTCAACCCCTTCCCTGGACAACCCATGCCAAGGCTTCATAACCCTTTCAGTGTCAAAATTTTTCCTAATATCCAATCTGAATATGTCCTCGTGCAACTTGAGGCCATTTCCTCTTGTCCTATTGCCTGTTCCTTGGGAGAAGAGACCGACCCCCCCCGGCTACACCCTCCTTTCAGGGAGTTGGAGAGAGCGAGAAGGTCTCCCCTCAGCCTCCTTTTCTCCAGGCTGAACACCCCCAGCCCCCTCAGCCGGACAAGCTGACATAAACAAGCTGCAATGGTATTATCACCGTTTTGCACACCAGGGAGAAGGCTGTGCTTCTCCAAATTGTCTTAAGGACCCAAAGGCTTTGCACCATGAGGTCCCACTCAAAAAAGTAATAGGGCTCTGGAGAAGTGCTGGGAAACCCCCCAAACCACTGCTCAGACTCAGGAATTTCAGATACATGGTTTGTACATGAGGACCCAAACACAGCGAGGTTGTAAGTGCATGGAAGAAAGAGCTCAGCCCGTGACAGCTGATTTTATGTTGGGTCAATTAACAAAAACATTTAAAGTCTTTCTTTTATCTTAAGTGTCTATTTTGCATTTCTGCTTGAAATTCTGGGGGTTTAACTGAGCCAATCTTCTGTCCCACATTCGTTTAGAGAAATTAAATTGAGTTTCAAAATATTCCTGTGATATCTGAGCAGAACCCAGTTGAGCACTGTTGTGTGTATTTCTGGTTTTCTTCTTTATTGCCTGGCATTTATCGGTGTGTTTACAGGCGGCTCTAACATTTGCCTGATGATGACACCAGCCATCACTTGAGACGCCGCATTTCGAGCCGTGGAGCAGTGAAAGGGGGTTGCAGATACAGGATGAGGAACATTCTGTTTACCAGTACATTTTCTTGGCAATGGGTGGTTGTCGGGGAGGGTATGCGGATAGTCGGCTGCTGGTTAAACGGGGCTTTAATGAACTCATCTCTCCGAGTGTTCAGGGCGATGGGGGGTGCGTTACAGACGCGCTGCCGTTCCCGGCCGGGCGCTTTGCTCCTGCTCCGCGGAATATCCCAACCCATCTACGGTCAGGGCAGAAAGAGGGGGTTCACTGGTCAAACGCAGGCTGGTTTTATGTTGTTCTCTTTGAGGAGCCATGAGCTCAAACGAAAGAGCTGAAATCTAAGCTTATTTACATGTTGCCCGCGGTGCTGTACCAGCAGCTCCCCGGGGAAGTGCTAAACGACAGCAACAGAACGCACTTGGATGGGAAAATATCTGTTTACAGTGACCCTCAGAGCATCCTGCGGCGGCAGAAGTTGTGGGAAGCGCTTGGCACGCTGGCAGGTCTCCTCTGTGTGTCCTGAATTTTCTGCTTCTAATCCAACAGGCTGTAACCAAAAGCCTTGTGCTTAGAGAAATCCTGGCAAAAAGGAGGCTGATGTGTCTGTTTGCCCCGTGGCGATCACGCTCTGCTCCTGCTCAGCAGCTCTCGGCCCGAGGAGCCCGGCTTTGCGGGGCAGGGGGAGGATGCTCATCGGTTTTTTGACGTTGTGTTATTGGAACAGCGTGCAGCGCTGCTCTCTTAATTTCTAGGCAGGTAAAATACGGCCGAGTGAGTGAGGTGAGGGCAAACCCTGGCTCGGGGAAGAGGCTTCCGAAGTAAATACAAAACGCCGCGTGGCACGGCAACGGGCAGAGCTCTCCTTACAGAAAGCAAATGTGTAAGAGCACGGAGTTGCGCTGGCTCCGTTGTATCCTGCAGATACGTGGCAGTGCGGAGGCATTGGGAATCTTGTGGCATCCTCAGTCCGTGGGGATCCAGCCTGATTCCAGCGACCCGGTTCTGCCGGGCTGAATCCTGCCTGCGGGATTTGTTTGAGAGGGGTATTTCCCTGCCTGGTCCTCTAAAGCAGCGTTGTAAGATTTTGATATTTTAGCGCATCGCATAGGGATCCCACTGTAGTGTTCACAGATAGCTTTAGGACTTTCTTTTTTAATGATGGATGGCAGACACAGCAGGAAAGCAGCCTGGAGACCACATAGCTTTTCAGAGCCCATCCTCATTCTTGGCAGGAATGAATGTCCTGGGAGTGGGGGGTGTCACAGAAAACTGGAGGGTCCTCAAGACTTCAGAAACGGGCTCTGCACATCATAATTGTTCTCTCTTTTCCCTGGGGCAGAACCCTCCGGGTGCGGGTACCGTGGCTGTGGTGGCAGGAGGGATGGGGGCAGCCGGACGCTCTCGGTACCTGCAGAGCTCTCTGTTCAGGGTTAAACACCAATTTCTATTACACCGATGGGTAAATCCTTCATTAAACAGAGGGTGGATTTCTGAAATGCTGGGGAAATGGGCTGGGGATGTAGCGATATCACTGAGGAAGTAATTTATCAAGTTGGATTTGCTGTTTTTTCTTCCCAGGTGTATTGGTCCCCACTTCTGTCCTCTGGGCCACAAAGCAGGTCCCCAGGAGTTTTGGAGGAGGGGGATGAGAACTGGGACACTGGGGGGACATCGTGCTGCCTCCCTGTGCTCGTTGGGGGTCCCCAAGGCAGCACCGGTGGGACGCTGCATCCCCAGGGCCACCCTGCCTGAGGGAGCGGGATTTGGGATGCTGAGGGAAACGGAGTCAGCATTTTTTTTTAATTAAATACCTGAGGTGTTTGAACCTGACGCATCCCTCATCCCCTCCCGCTCTCACTTCCCCTCCTGCGGCGCCCGATCTCCTCGGGGAAGCGCAGCCACCGCTGATCATTATTCCAGCAGCATCCTCCGTTTGGCTCCGGTGTCGCTGCTGCTCCCGAGGGACCCAGGCGGGGGACTCCGAGCCCTCTCCCCCCTCCCGCTGCCTGTTGGAATACTTGTCACCGTGACAGTTACAATACCCCAGTTTTGACACCTGACGATGGAAATCGCCGCATAATCATGAGTGTGACAAATATTGAGGGCCTTGTTTGATTCTTATTATGCCGTGGCAAAGTTTTCTACCCAAGCACCATTTTAAAAGCAGAAGCACTGTAATAAAGAAACCTTCTTCCATATTCTTTCCACAGAACCTTGTCATTAAATATTCAATTAGTGTGTTTTATTTTTATTCTCTTCTCCCCAGGTTCTGTATGCAGAAGAGTGTCAGACTGGTGCCAGGAGTCACACTGGATTTAATAGAGAAGTAAGCTAATATTTTATTTTTTTTTCCCTGTTGCCCTTAATTTCCTCATTATTTCTAGCATTTCTCTTGTTTGCGTGCGAGGGAGTTTCTTTGGAAAGCTTTTCACAGAGCCTGTACCCGTGGTATTTGTCATTTCTTGCCTCGCTGTGTGCTGCTGGAATGAGCAGTGCCCAGAAAGTGAGCGGGGCCGGGAGCTGGGGCTGTGCTGGGGCTCGGCCCCACACGTCCCCGGTCCCCAGTGGTGGGGTCTGGTGTTAAGGAGGTGAGAAGAGGAAGGAAATCTGCCCAGGGGTTAACCTGGCCTTGCCATGAGACCCTTAGATGATCCTGAAGTTAAAAGCTGTTTAGGGGTATGAAGGTGGGTAGGTCCCTGCTGCTGTTCATACGGGCAGAGTGAAGGGGAGGCTTTTTTGGTTGTCTCAGCAAAGGTCACCTGAAGTTCCTCCTGAACTCACAGGCTCATCATCGACACGGACTGAGATCACCTCAGGGCACGGGATAAATGTGTTCCAGAACAATGACTGCATTATGTTAATTGCAATTAACATACTGCTACAAGAGTGTATCTAATCAAAGACCATATGGGGAGGGTCAGTGAAGGTCTGAGCCTGGTCGCTCAAGACTCGGCTTCACTGAACACATGGATGTGCTGCAGAGGGTTAAATACTCTTTAAATAATGGTTTACTGGCCAAAAAAAAGAATTTTCTGCACTGTTCTTGATTCCTCTTGGTGGTACCACAGCACACGTGTTCTTCAAAGGCTCTCTTCATGCAAAGCGTGACAGAAGTAGCTTCCTGTGGACATCAAATATTTAAACCTCATCACCATAATCTGCTACATATATCAATTATGGAAAACACATGTTTTTTATTACAGTCTCAAGGTAGGCCTAGAATATTTCCTAGGTTGCCTGTCTGTATATTGTAATTTATAATTTAATTGTCTTTAAAACTGGGGAAAGAGTTTATATTGCAATTAAGCTGCAGATTTTGAGATGAAATTAGGCTGCACCTTCTTTGAAGGGCTCAGATTTCTAATTGTCTGGGCTAAACCAGCGTCCTGATAAACAAACGTGTGGTGTATCCTGACGTGCATTTATATTACAGGTCTTCTGAGATGAGGCCAAAATAATCCCTAGGTTAGAAAGAAAGATCTTTGCTGGAGCCAGGCAGTAAAATGTAAAGAAAAAAGGAAGGAAAATGATGTTGGTGGAGTACAAGGAATTTAGGAACCTCTGGCTGATGCTTCATGAGACTCTTCCGTGGCTGCATCAGTGCCGAGTGTTCCTCTGCCTTGGTTAGTCTTCTCTGCTTGGTCACAAGCCACCCTGTCCTCTGTGCTGGCACATGTTGTGTGGCTGCTGAGCAACATGGACTGGGACTTGGTTCTGCTTTTAAAAAATTTTGGAAAAAATCCTAAGGAATGGTTTATCTTGATGTAGGGTGGGAATACAAAGCTGGGTGCCCAGAACCAGGGATGTACAAGGATGCTGTAATCTCTATTTAGGGGCCCCCTCTCCTGAAATCCCATTCTCAGGAGAACAAGACCAGTCTATCACTTTCCAGGGATTTTTCTGCCTGTATCCATTTTGCAGAGGGAGGGAATTCTCTGAATTCTCTGAAAAAACACCCGGGTGATCTGGGACCTGCTCATGCTTCTTGGGGGGGCCGCTTAGAAGACGGTCTTTCCAAATGACCACCTGAATGTGGTACCACAATGCACTTTCGCAGCTAAAGGAGCTGGGTCCCTTCTGTCAGGGGTTTGTGATCGAAGGACCTTTTCTGAATGTCACCCCTGAGTCACGCAGGCAGCAGCAGCGTGGGAGAAACCCTCCCTGCAGCGTGTGCTGCTGCTGTTGGAGAGCAGAGAGCCCATCTCCGGGCTGTCACTCACCGGCACAAAATCCATTTATAAAAATCGCTAGAAATGACAAACTTGGGACTAAAATTAATTCCATTTCCACTTTAAGTATTGTCGGATGTCACGGACTGGAAATTATTAATGTTTTAATGTCTATTGATTATTGATGAGTAATGGTTGAGTGGGAGCCAATTTAAAGACGAAGTAGGAGAAAATAAAATCCCAAGATACCACCCAGGGAAAGTAATGTAATTGGGGAAAATGTAGAAATTATGCTGCGATATAAGAAGTACCTGTGGTGCGCACCCTCGGAACTGCCTTCAGGATGGTGAATGGGAGGGCAGGTGAAGGAGAGCAGCTGGGTAGTATAATCTTTTTTTTATTTTTTTTTTTTCCCCCCAGTGATCCCAGTAGCAAATTCCAGCTACTCCAGTCCCTTGTTAGTGCCTTTTATTCTGCCGGGGCTGGGGGGGAAACCGAGGCTCTGTCATGGGAAAAGGGGGATGCAGAGCCCACCCGGCCCTGCTTGGGGCTGAAACTGTGGAAAATGCCTGGAAATGGTGGTTTGCTTGAGAAAGGCAGAAGGATAAAACCTGTCAAAGGATGGTCACAATTTTTCTGTGTTTAAATACACAAAATTGTTGTTGTGGGGTTAGCAAATAAGGCCAAATGCTAAACTGCAGTGGTCTTTCCATCAAGAGACCGCATTGCCTTTGAAAATCCTCTGCCTGCCCGGTGCGAGGGAATGTGGACAGGGCTGTGGGTATCCGGGCTTGGCAGAAATCACCAAGATTCTGGCGCCAAGATGGAGAAAGGCATTTGAGGAAAAGAAAGAATTTCTGTTATTTTCAGCAGGACCAGAGAGGGACAAGTCTCTCGCCTCTTGGGTGAGTGACTGAGGGCAGGCGAAGGCAGAGGATGGTTGTGATGCTGGCAGGACCCTGGTTGCGCCGTGGCAGGGCTGTGCCGTCACGGCTGCCACGCCGTAAGTGTCTTTGCTGATATTTAATCAATTATGTGCTGGTCCAAATTCTGAAATACTGCAGCCTTTTTTTTTTTTTAATATTTATTATTTTATTTACAGTAGGTAGGAAAACTCTAATTCTTAGTTTGCTGTTAGAGCTAGGTTTGGCAGCTTTCAGCCCCTTTCTTTTCTTCTAGAAAGTTCAGTCGAAGGCATTAGAGCGTATTTTGGAAGGTGAGTGTTTTAATAAGTGTTATTAGCAGCGAGGGTGTAGCAGGGATCTTCTGCCTGTTGGTAACGTATGGCTCATTAGCACTTGAGTTGAAGAAAGACTTTGCTATTGAAGATGTTATTTTGAAAAGTTTCTGTTCCGTAATAAATCTGTTTTTATTGAAATGGAGTATTTAATTTTTATCACCGTTGTTACAGGGTATCAGTCTCTAGCGTAGGCAAAGCCTGTTGTAAATACAAAGGGAAGATCACACTCCAAAGGCTGGTTTTCATGGCAACACTTCTTTCACATCTTTGTACCGAGAGATGACAGGACTGAACACGAGTGTACAAAGCTTTACAGCACTCTCCAACAAATAATTTAAGAACCTCAAACGTTTTGTCTTTCTCAAGTAGTTTGCCAAGGTTCCGGGAGCCCAATCACGCCTGTGTTGTTCCCGTTATTTCGTGATGAGGTCACGTTGTCTTTGAGCACATTAACTGTGATGGTCCCGTTGTTTTCAAGCACGTTAACTGTGATGGTCCTGGCTGACCAGCTCTCGATGCTCCAAGAGATTCCCACCACAAACATACCTACGGCGTTTGCTGTGGTACACGCTCTTCCCTTTTTTCCCCGAAAGATGAAAAGTGAGATTTACTTAATGTTATTTTCTTTCCCCAAACTAAAATCATTGCAAATGTTTGCAAGTATCAATTGGTACCGAACATCGTGGTATGTGGTGGAGTCTCCTTCTCTGGAGACATTCCAAACCTGCCTGGACGTGTTCCTGTGCAACCTGCTCTGGGTGGGACCTGCTTTGGCAGGGGGTTGGAGGAGATAATCTCCAGAGGTCCCTTCCAACCCCATGGGATTCTGTGATTTTGTTTTCTGATGATATTGTGTATCCTGATGTTATCTGTATTATACCCCAAAAGCAGAGGTAATGGTGGAGCCCATCCAAAGGGAGAACCTGGCATCCTTTGCAGTAAATGCTTCCCCTGTAATTGAAGTGATTCATGGGATTTTGCTAAATTTCTGACAAGGACACTGCTGGTTACACCTCGCGCGAGCTCCTCAGTGACCCTGACATTTTGTAGTCCTCGCTGCTCACAATGGAGTGCTGTGATTTAGGTCTCTGGGAAGGCGTCTGTCAGGAAGGTGATGGAAGAAGCAATGGAGAGTCCAGAGATGTTAAATTGCAGCGAGCGGCTGAGACAGCGCTGCCCTTTCTCCCTTTTCTTCCCCTCCCTCAAAGGTAGTTTATACAAACGAGATCTGCTTTGTCCTCCCCGGCAGAGGCTCTCGCTGGTTGTCAAAGCATGATGTGAAAGACACTGGGAGAATGATCCCAGCGACAGCAACATTCCTCAGGGGGAAATACCTTCAGCATCCGTGTGACATTCTGGTGATGGAGGTGCAGGGCCAGGCAGGGATTAAAAGAGGTTTTAGTTTATAACCACAGGATGGACTTAAAAGTGGACATTGTACCAGGGAAATGTACACACCCCGAATATTTCATCTAAAAATGACATTAAGTAGATTTGTGTAGTGGAACTCAACAAAAATAACATCTCTACATCTTTAGGATGATGTTTAAAAGCAGGGAAAAAAAAAAAAGCATAACTAATTATTTCAAATAAATCTTTATAAGTGTGTGAAGAAACAAACAGGAGATTGCTGTGTGTCTTTCTTGTGCCTTTCCAGTAGGTGTTGTTGTTCTCTTACTGGGATTTAGCTCCCCTCACTGGGGTGGGAGGTTGGTACCTCTGAGTTCCAGTGCGTGGAGATGGAAATTGTCTGCTGTGTTTAACTGGTGGTTGTTAAAACTGTCCCTGCCTTCAGTGTGTGTTTGAATGCAATCTGAGAGTTAGGAATCAGTCTCCTGTTGCCTTTGGCAGTTTAAACTTTAATTCTCAAAGATGATTAAGATCTGCTGTCATTGAGTAACACCGTGTTAAAATCCTTTCCCCGGGTCACAGCTTGTCATTAATTAGAGTGTTACAAACTGTCCTCCGGTTTCTGGGGTGAGAGTTCCAGTAGTCCCATCCAGGAGCAGAAAATACACTGTGTTTATTTTCCTCTGCCGATTTACAATGCTGACTTTTAAGTCTTTAAACACAAAGCTAAGCATACCTTCTTCCCTGAGAAAGTAGATATTCAAGTCACAAAGAGGTTTCGGAGGTTGGGCTGCGAGCAGCAGCTTTGGATTCCAGCCTGTCATTCCTGCTTAATGCCATCAGTAAGATATGTATCAGCTCACAGTCTGCATTTAATAAAGAGAATTAACATGAACTGTGCACAGAACCCTCCATCTGCTGTAAAGATTCAAACTCTGCCATGAAACACCCCATTTTGATTTCCACTGAAAACTGGCTTGAAAGTGGCCATTCGTTTGGCCCGTTAGGGAACCTCAGCGTGGAGCGCTTTGGTTTCCAATTAATACATTTCTGACTTGGGGAACGCGGCTGTTTTGCTGCAGAGGGTGTTCTGCAATGCAAATATTGACATGAATCCTCTCCGGAGCAGTGGGGTGGCCTCGTGTTCCCTCCGCCTGCTCTGGGGGATCGCTTAACAAACACTTTCAGAGATGTATATTTTTCCTCTGATATCGAGACAGACAGGAATTCTTTATAAGATGCTAATTTCTAGCTGGTTTAGAAACTGTATTTGTACAAGGGAATAGGCTTCGTCTGAACCTGCCTGGTGATAACTCTGCCGTGGGTACCAGAGGAAGAAGTTGCCATAGAGAGAGCACTTGCTTCATGTAGTTTGTCTGGATGCTGGTAGTATTTGAAAACCTGTTACAGGAGGCAACCAGGGCTCAGTCTGTGGGATGTCTGACCGGGTGGGTGCGGGTTCCTGAGACTTCCCCCTCCTCTCTCTGATACTCTCTTAGGGGAAAAGAGCTGAGCCGGAGGGTGCGGGGCTGGGTGTGAGCATCCGAGCCTGGGATGGGGCTGTTGGGCTTGGCTTAGAATCATAGAATCATAGAATTGTCTAGGTTGGAAGAGACCCTTGGGATCATCGAGTCCAACCATCTACCCTAC
>JAOXNO010000003.1:34401968-34415826 GCA_028565335.1 Limnodromus scolopaceus
CCTGGACACGTTCCTGTGGGACCTGCTCTGGGTGGCCCTGCTCTGGCAGGGGGTTGGAGGAGATGATCTCCAGAGGTTCCTTCCAACCCCATATCATTCTGTGATTCTGTGAACTCTAGTCCCACCTGGGAAGGGGGATTGGAGAGAGTATAAAGAATGAAGAAATAAAGAATGAATATATAAAGAATAAATAATTCCTCCTCCGCCCCCCACCCTCACTGATTTACTGGTGATGTGGGCTGTAAGAGACAGATGTGCTGGGTTTATGATGGTCTCCTGGAGAGCCCTGCTCATGGGGGATGGCTCCCTATGCTCCCCTCATGTCACCGTCCCTGGCTGCCAGCCTGGGCTGGGGCACGGAGGGACCCGGGGAGGGCTCTGCCACTAAACTGCACCTCCCACACTCAGGGGAAAGGGGGGCTGCGTTTATTAAAGCAGGGGGACGGAGCAGGCTCACCCCAAACCTCCCCTCGCTCTGGAGTCCCACGGGGGGCAGGAGGGACCCCTGGGGCATCTGCAGCCCCTGCTGAGTGCTCCTGCCCACGGGTGCCAGGCATCAGCGCAGGCTCCTGCTCGGCGCTTGGTGGCTGCTGTGTGACCGTGGTGTCCTCTGAAGGGACAGGCCAGGGGACTTGCTCCTGACTGGGGCACCTTACACATTGGCCAGGATTTCACACCACTTTGGTGGATTTAGAACCCTGCACCCAGAAGGTTGCAGCAATGATCATCAAACCTGAGCTATGGTAGGCTCATTGCCTTGGCCTGGGAGTGGAAATCAAGGGGAGAATTCAACAAGGGGCTTTTAGAAGATCTAATCTTACATAATTTTTATCTTGTTAAATATATTTAAAAAAAAAATTAAAATTAATTGGGTTCTTCTCGGTTTTGCCTTTGGTGGCTCTCAAATATCGGTGAAGGTTTAATGTGAGACAGAGATGGCAAATTTAACTCTTCTCTGAAGTAGGAGGCCACGTTTTCAGTTACCGTTCCTGTCATGCCAGGGGTGGCAGAGGGTTCCGTGCTTCAGACACCGCTGTCCCCATCAGTCCTCCTCCCACGGCGTGTTTGGCTGCAGCCCCCGTGGAGGGCTTGCGCTTTCTTTGGCTTCTCAAATGAAAATAAGATTTGAGAAAAATGACTAAGATGTGAAAGATTCCTACCTCAGTGGAGGAAAAGCTATTCTTATGTTATTGCACTTATTGTGTTTCTCTCTCTCTCTCTGGTTTTTCAGTCGTGCCAAGCTGACCTCGTGAAGGACAACGGTCACAAATATTTCCTTTCCGTTCTGGCAGATCCTTACATGCCGGTAAGCACAAACCATCTTCATTCGGACTCTCCCGGCGCTTGCTAAGGTTGTCCCAGCTGCTCTTGCTGGTAGGACACAGCTGGTGCTGAGACAGGACCGTGTCCCACCTTGTCTCCCGTGACCCCCCTGCTCTCCTGGGGGGGCATTGCCGAGCAACCAGGGGAGTTAAAAATGCTCCTGGGGTGATGGAGCCAAACCAAGCAGGAATTTGCAAACTTGTCTGAAGTCACAGCAGCGTGGATTGCCCACTGGTGGTGGGAGCCGGGTGGATTGCCCACTGGTGGTGGGAGCCAGGTGGATTGCTCACTGGTGGTGGGAGCCGGGGGGAGTCCGGGGGCTGGGGGCAGAGGCATCCGCTAGCTCTGGGGCTCTGCTGGTCTCTGCAAAAGTTCTCTGTGGGTTCCTGCAATAGGGGTTTGTACCCCATAAACAGGGGCTGGCTGGGAGGATGGTACTGGCAATCTGCTGGGGTGTCTGGTGGCACTGGTGCCAGCGCTGCACAACAAGAAAATTCCATCTCCCTTTCCCCTCCCTTGTTGCTTTAATGTGATACAAACTGCGCTTAGAACAATCCCGTGTTTCAGAAGGGATGGGATAGAGTTGTTCTCTGACCTGTTTTCTAGATAACCATTAGTTGTCTGTTGTTTTAAGGCTGAACACAGGACGATGACGGCTTTTATCCTGGCTGTAATTGTGAACAACTACACCACGGGGCAGGTGAGTCCCAGCACCCTTCTCCCTTCACTCCCTCCCACCTCTCCTCTGCCTTCAGCCTTCACTTCCAAACTGAAATAGGAGATTGCTTTGCATTATTTTTGCGTGGATTAAAAGAAAAATTGCCCTGGAGGTGTGACAAACACATCATGTACCTGGAAGTGGAGGTTAAGGACGCTCAGAGCTGCCCCTCCAGGGCCATTAAAAAAATAGTGCCTGGTTCCTGTCAAATGGAAACTTGATGGCTGTGATAAAGTTGTTGGGAAGGGTATGTGGAATGAGCCATAAACCTTGGGGTTTTGACATGTGCAAGGAGTATTTCCAATGAGGAAAAAACGAGCTTTATGCATCACAGGAAGCATTTCTAATGCTCAGCCACTTACCTAGCTGTAGCAGCCTGTAGATGACCTTCCTTTCCTGCTGCTTCTAAATGGTATTTTGCAGCAAAATCAGTATATAACCACTGAATAATTATTTTTCTCTTGATTTCCTGTCTATTTCAGAAATAATCTTCTTTTTCGATGATGAGGTGGGGAGCTGTCGTCCAAAATAAACTGCATTGATTTGTGTTTTAGGAAGCTTGCCTTCAAGGAAACCTGATTGCTATTTGCCTGGAGCAGTTAAATGATCCACATCCTCTTCTGCGTCAGTGGGTGGCCATTTGTTTGGGACGCATTTGGCAGAACTTTGACTCAGCCAGGTGGTGCGGGGTGAGAGACAGCGCTCACGAAAAGCTCTACAGTCTCCTCTCAGATCCAATTCCAGAGGTAAAAATCCAACTTTTTAAATAAACGCCAGTTGAATTGTCAGGGTTCTGGCAGAGGAACACAGAAATACTTAGAAAACCAGGGCCCTCAAGAGCTTCATGATGGTGTCTGGTTCAAAGAAAGTTCTTATTGCTGTTTCTTCAAGGTGGGGCAAATCTTCCAAGTGCTGCGAGAGAAGTAACCAAAGAGATGCAGGAGGAGTTTGTGCAGCCCTTGGCATCTGGGCACGGGCGTTAGGAAACACCATGTTTTTTGCTTACTTGCATATCAGAAGCTTGTTAAAAATGTGGTCCCAAAACTCACTGTGTGTCGCAAAAAACCCTCTTGTCTTTTTGTCCAAGTATGAAAACTGTTCTGCTCCTGGTACGTGTGAAAATACATCTTTAATTGAACGTGTTTTACCTGTGTGACAAACTCTCCAAGAGGGAAGCGGTTCTCGTGCAGAGCCCGGCTGTGATTGACAGAGTCTGTCAGAGCCCGCTGCGATTACACGGCCCGGGGGAGATAAACCCTCTGCTAACGTGCCCAGATTGAAGATGAGATTCCCCTTTACCTTCAGCCTTTCTGTCCCGCATCCTCCACCTCCTTCCTCTGGCCCCAGCTTTTCCCCGTTTTCCAGGCGGGATCTGGGCAGAGGCAGACTCTCTGTCCTCACAGCGGAGACCCGGGCTGGCTGTCCCCATGGCGCACAGGGACAGCTCTTGGAGAAGCCCGAGCGAGCGTTTCTGCTTTACAGAGCACATCCCTCAGTTGCTGATTACGCCGTGTCCCCACCATTGGCAGCCCCTGCCGAGGCGAGCTGTGAGATTCCCGAACCACCTGATCCCTCTGTTCTTTGTGTGATCTGGCAGAGTTTACCCTGATTTGAGCTGCTGTCTCTTCTCCTTTTCTTTTTTCCATCATCTTTCTGCAAGCCCTTAGCTGAAGATGGTGGCTCAGCACTCGACATCCCAACAGCAACTCCCTGCGTACCTTATTCCCGTTAATTAATATTCTAGGCAATGTCAACTGGAAAAATCACCCATGGGAAGGTCACCAGGTATTCTGGGAAATTAAATATACTCCTGCATCTGTGAATACTTAAAACTCAGTGCTTTGCTGAATCTGTTTTGTTTTTTGCTCTCCACGGGCTTCCGTTTAGCCCTTGCTATTTCCCTGATGCAGTCCAGGTTTCCAGAGACGCCGTTTGTGGGGATGAGAAATCCCAGTGGCAAACTCTGAGCTGGAAACAAGAGGAAAATAATAATGAGTGTTTGTGTCCTGCAGGTTCGCTGTGCTGCAGTCTTTGCTCTGGGAACGTTTGTGGGCAACTCAGCTGAGCGGACGGATCACTCCACCACCATCGATCACAACGTGGCCATGATGCTGGCCCAGCTCATCAACGACGGGAGCCCCATGGTCAGGAAGGTAGGGAAGGGCTGGGGGCACCCAGCTTTGGGGGATTTGTGCTGATGGGCTCTGTGCTACGCCTAATCCGAGAGCGTGTTATTTAATTTGTCAATGGATGTGACTCATTTGGAAGTATCTGTTTCATTGTGAAGTCTCTTAACCTCACGTCCTGCTGAGAAGCTCCAGGCACGTGTGACGCCACCAGCGAAAGCCACAGCATCAGCGCAGCGGGGTGGCTGAAGGCTCAGGGCTCACACGCAGCAGCCTCCTGGGATGCTCTTTCATTCACTTGCCCTTTTTCAGTGCACATATTACAACATTTCGTTTACAATTTGCAATAGAAGGAGCCTACGGACCGGAATAATACGAGTAAAGTGTCGTGTGTCGTAGTGCCCAGGTGTTGACAAGATTGTTGTTCAGATCTAAATGTGTGTTTAACAGCAGATCTCTGGTTTAGCTCATGTGTTCGCTGAGCAAATGTCTGAAATAGCAGTAACAGTCTCGGGGGCTTGTGGAAATTTTTATATCCTGTTTTTTTCCTTTAAAGAGAATGTGAAGACAGGGATAAGGAAGGAGAGTAATTACACTGAAGTCTTTTTCAGGTGCACAAAACACTGAGAGTTCTTGCTGGGCTGCTCTTCTTCTAAGGCTCTTCTATTGATGGCTGGTTTGGTTGCAGTGTTTTACGTTACAAGATCTCAGGTTTTAAATGGAACAGTAATGTTGTGCTGGAAACAGGGAGTATGTGGCAGTCCTGGGGGAGGAAGAGGAGAGGGAGTGAGTGCTGTGGAGAGAACACGAGAGCTCTCTTCAGCAGCAAGATCTTGCTGCTTTTAGAAAGCACAAGGAGGGATGACAGACTGTTTCAAAGTAATTCTCCAGCTTTTGGAGAATCACAATTTCCAATGCGCCATCAATAGTACGTTAAATAGTTTTTGACGTTCTGGATTGTTCTTGATGGGTGTCTTTAGGCGTCCTAATGCTTGTGTTTACTTAACTGGAACATCAACACCCTGACAGTTGTCAACAGCGTTGTGAGGATTAATTTTTGTTGTCTCGTTCCAGCATTTAATCAGTTTAATTCAAGAGAGAGCTGCATGTCACACTGTACGCTCTTTGAGATTCATAAATCTCTCTTTTTGGAGATTAGTCCCCTGAACCGAGAACAGCAGTTACAGCCAGCTCCCCACCTCTCCCCTTTGCTGCTTCCAACTGCCCGGCCATTAGCCCTACCTAATTGAGGGTCTGAGCTTCACCTTCTCTTCCCTCCCCACCCCACCCCGGTAATTCGGGTTCTCAGGTGGCAGCCAGAACAGACGGCCTGGTGGCCCCTTGTAGGGGGGCTGCACGTTCTCGCGTTGGCTGCTGAGATTGCGGGTCAGCGTGAGACCTTGCGGTTTGGCGGAGGATTCACACTCCCTTCGTGGAGGGGCTGAGCCATGTCCCCGGGGGCCTCTTGTCAGGTTCTGTTTCCTTCAGCTGGGAGGGAATGTGGGACAGGCTGGAGGATGAGGGCTCTGCTCCGTGTGTACGTGTGTGGCACAGGGAGGGCTGGGGGACACTCATCCTCGGCACGACTGGTTGCTGCTCAGCAGGAGACACACATTTCTCGTGGGTGTTTGGTACCCGTTCGGTACTTTCTGTGACACCATCGGTTTGACAATACTGGGCAGAATCAAAGAGTAGCAGGAGCCTGTTCAGGTATAAAAGACTCGTGAAGAATTAGATTTGAAACACTGAAGTGAGGGGAAAATGACTGGTCTGGATGGTCACCTAATAATACCAACCATAATGACCATATTGTTCTGTGTTTCCCTTTGGTCCATTGTTTTTGACTGATGTAACCATGAACTACTTGTTTCTTCTGCTCTTTCCACAGGAGCTGGTGGTGGCTTTAAGTCACCTGGTGGTTCAGTACGAGAGCAATTTCTGCACCGTCGCCCTGCAGTTCATGGAAGAAGAGAAGAATTACCCTCTCCCTTCTCCAGCTGCCACTGGTAGGTGCTTTGTGTCTGTGTGGACAGGAAATGTATAGCCTGAAAGCACTCGGGAACTTTTATTTAAAGAGTTTGCCCAACGTGATGAAATTCTTGCTGGTAGTGATTTATCAAGCAGCGCCGTCGCTACAAAGGTGAGTGGCGTGGTGGGGAGCTCTGCTCTCTCTTAGCACCGTAATATATCGCGCTGGAGAAACGCATCCTCTGCTCAGGCTCCATCGAAAACACAGCTATAGCTCACCAACGAGATGCAGAGGCTGAACGCCCTCTCAAATTCAAAGGGATTCCCTTCACACAGGCTCACCAGACCGGGGGGTTTCCCCCCGAAATTATACCTGAAACTTCAGTGTCACGTTGACCTAATGAGAAGCTTGACCACACAACGATGAGCAGCAGTGAAGAACTTCGTGCTCTGTGCCTGTAATCCCACCCCTTTTCTTGTTTTTATTGCTGTATGTGAGGAATGAAAAGCCCTAGTGAAATTGTTGCTAACCTCATATTTTCTTTAGATGTTAGATACATTGGAAATCTTGAAGGATAATGGGACTTTTGCAATGGAAGCTTGGAGACGAGACCATGTGCTGTCTCTGCAACGAGTAGTTTAATCTTCCTATTGTCTGAATAACTAAATCAGAGCGGAAAATAAGCTTCTCCACATTTGTCCTTTTTGCTGCAGGAAATAAACATTACATGCAGTTTATGTAGCGCTTTTCCTTATCCAAAAGGATCCTGAAGTAGGATGCACTGGAAGCATCGGCCCCACCAGCATCATGCAGCCACCTCTGCAGTCAAATAAACTAGCTGTTCTGAAGCCATGGTGCTGTGTCTGTATTCAGGAATGAAAATGAGAAAGTTTGGGAAATTATAAGTATCCAGGTCATGGGTAAAATATGAGTTGAAACCAGGCCTGAAATTTGGTTAGGAAGGCAGGATTTTTGTCACTCTTTATAAAGAGAAAATGTACTGGGTGTTTAATGAGCAGAAGCAGACAGAAGCCTGCAAAGGCTGCCTCCTGACTGGTGTCTGCAGTGTCTCCTGGCACAGTGTCTGGGCAGTGGCCGGCACCGACCTGGAGAGGGGAGTCAGGGGGCCTTTCTGGGCAGTCTGCGGGCACTGGCCAGGCTCACCTCACCTGGGTTTAGTGGATATAAAAAAAAAAATCACAGCCTGAACAGCAGAGACACATGGTCTTTGTGCACAGAGGATCCTTTGTCATCCCTCATTCTGTTTTAGCCCAATGGGCAATGACTAAATTCTGTTCATATTGGTAGTATTTTAGTTCTGTTATTGCTGGGAAATAAGCAAAAGGCTCTGATGGCTTTGGTTACATCTGTAATTGTTAAATTTTGCACCCACAGAGGGTGGGAGTTTGACACCAGTGCGGGATGGTCCATGTACACCGAGGCTGCGCTCCGTCAGCTCCTACGGGAACATCCGAGCAGTTACCACAGCGAGGAACCTGAACAAGTCCTTGCAGAACCTCAGCCTGAATGAAGAATGTAAGAGATGTTTCAAAATTCATTCATTTTTCTTTACCTCTTCTCTGCCCCTGACAACATGAGCTGAGACTTTTGCCTGGCTTCTCCAGCTGCCAGTTCCAAGGGTTTAGATGAGAAACCCCCTCATAATTAGTTTCAATTTTCTGGTCATTAGTATTGATTTTTTCTGAGTGTTTGGGGAACAAAAAGGTGCCTTCCAACTTCCGAACGTGCGTGGATTTTTAACTGAATCTTTCCTGACCCCTTGATGCTTCCTCTGTATTTAAACATTCAGTGTTGCGGGTTTGCCTGCGCCTTCGTTGAGTGTTGCAGGGTTCAGGAAAGGGCTGGGTAAAAATTGTTCTCTTGCCAGTTCTTGTGGCAGCATCTGCTCTCTTTTTCTTCTGGCAGCTGGAAGCTCTGTTGCGTTTTCTCCTGGGAATCTCAGCACCAGCAGCAGTGCCAGCAGCACCTTGGGCAGCCCCGAGAACGAGGAGTATATCCTGTCCTTCGAGACCATCGACAAGATGAGACGAGTCAGCTCTTACTCTTCTCTGAATTCACTGATAGGTGAGTAAAGACCTTCTTACCCCTCCCTTGGTATCACCTTCCTTCATGTTCTTGCACTAGCTTTTGTGGAGAGCTTGGATCTTCGCTCCTCTAGATCTTACTGCAGCAGAACTCCTTGTCCCACTAGAAATGATGCTCTTGTGGTTGGGCTTCATGCAGAGCAGAGTCCCCCCTGCCCTGGTGGAGGGACTGGCAATGAGAGGCTCCAACCGTACACCTGACTGTGATGGACAGTTAGGAATTCGGGCACAAAATCTAGCATATAGAGGAATTTCACCTCCACTGCAGAGCCCTTGGCTGGAGCAGGAAAGCCAGGACTCCCAGTGCCACGGGCGGCAGCTGGGCACGCTGGCATTTTCAACCCAGCTTATTTTTCATGTGGGTGGTATTTCCATGCAGCACAGGCACAGTATTGTGTTACTCACCCGAGGAAGCCTCACCTGGCTGATTTCCTATGCAGGTTTATATGCACATTGTTAAAATAGGACGTAAAAAAACCGAAGAAATCCCAGGCTGTGTCATAAAAGCAAAAAGACTGAGTGTTTCACAGAGATCTGCTCTTGTGCAAGAAGTTCCGTGGGTGATGCCCCTGCCTCCAGTCCCCTCTCTGTTGGTCCCTCCCAGAGAAGCAGCTCTAACGTCACTGATAAAAATGATGGGCTTTTTACCATCACTCCACGGGCCCCTTCTCTCCCAGCGCCTGGCTCTGGGTAACGCTCAGAGCTCTGTGTAGCACAGAAGGAAAGGAAATTTTCCTTGGATTTACGCAGCACTTGGCTGATTTGTGTGTAGTGGGTTGTTTGCATTTCTTTTGTAGAACAAAACTGGAATGTTTGTATCGAGCTGGTTCAACTCGGTTGTTTTTCAGGGAACTTTCTCAGCCATGTCTGATTGCTACGGTCGCGGTGCTTTAAAATATCTGTAGTTTTTCAAACGATCTAAAGTGTTTGGGGATGGTAACACGGACAATGTGTGGAAGGACCGAGCTTTGGGAGCAGGGGAGGCAGCGGGGAAACGCTGGGGGAAGCCTCTGTATTTCCTTGGTCATCAGCAAATGTGCCTGTATTTTTCTAGCCCTCAAAAATCAGTGAAAAAAAGAGTGGTGTAGCTCAGAGAGGAGTCCACCTGGGGGATAGACTTACCTTGACTGAAGAAACATTTTGCTCTACTCTGTTTTGTGGAAGAAGTGACGGTGACTTGGGTCTCCTGAGCTGAAACGTTCTGGGGTTGGAATTCCTGAGCCCCTGTGGCAGTTCAAAGCCATGTGTTCGTTAGAAACTTGATCAATTCAGTTGCTTTTGATTGTAGGTAGTGAAATTGGCTCTTCTAAAGCATGACAGGAATGGTAGGAAATTTCTCTCCATCTTAAGCTAGAACTTGAGTTTTCCTCATTTCTGCTGGTGCCAACTGGTGTCTGCTCAGTGGCTGGTGCGTGTCTCCCGAGAGCTTTGCAGCAGAGTTGGAGAAGAATCTCAAGCTGAGCTGGAGATGAGCGAGGGAGACCTGGGAAAACAAAAAGAGCAGCTCTCCAAAGCCTCCCTCATTCCTATTCAATGGGAAGAGCTCATCTCCAGCTGGAAATGACGGAGCTTATAGAAGTGTTTAAAATTCATAACTCGCACAGAATCCCATTACCTTCAGCGTTTGCCTGCTGAAAGCCAGGCTTTTTTCATTTCTCCTGAAGAATCACCGGCTCCCAGCCTGCTCTCTCTGGCTCCCCAAGGAAAGAGATTTCAAAATGCCACCGGCTCCAGCCCCCCTCGGTGGTGCTGCAGCCACGCAGCCAGCCCAGGCTCCCATTAACCCCCCCTCATTGAAGTGTTAGTGCACAATAAAACACTGCTCTACAGCTGGCGAGAGCGGGGTAACGCGGAGAGGAGTCTGGCTGGGTGAGGGGCTTGTCTCCACTGAGGAAATGTTTTGCTCTACTCTCTGTCTTTTGGAAGAAGTCATATTAATTGGGCTCTGCAGTAATGACTCTGCCAAATATCTGAGACAGGCGGAGCGGTGAGAAGGATGCTTTGGGCACATGGGTAGGCTCACACCAGAGCAGAACTCTAGTCTGTCATAATAAAAGTAGAAATTTTCAACCACAGTTTAATTCTGTGTTCCGTGCTCTGCGTTCCCTCGGTGGATTCGCTGGTTTTCAGGGCTCTCTTCGTCTCTTGAGATTTTAGGAACATGGTGCTGGAGGGGTTGTTCTGGATCAGTCTCTCCATTTCACTGACACTGCAGCATCATACAGTGTTCTTCTTCACATAACTTTGAGGGAAATCTCTCTATTCCTTCTTGTGCCATTTTACAAACAGTTTCTTAGGCTCATTATAGGCCATGTAGTGTCCCCCCTCAACGCAACATGCAGGTTTTGTCGAGGTGTGCTGTTCTCTGCCTGTTCCTTGGCCAGACAGTCCTGTTACCAGAGGAGAGATTTATTTCTGGCCCATGTTTTCAAGCTGGCAAGAGGCAGTATTTGGTTAGTCAACAAAGACATCAGTTTGGATGGGAAGCTGAGCCGCGCTGCTTACTCCTTACAACTGCTCATTAATCTTGGTGTCCTGGAAATTTTTAGTTTAGTTTAAAGATAGGAAGAGGGAGGAAACTTAGATGGGGGGTTTTGCATACCTTGAGGCTGATTATTCATATCCAAACCGCGTGATTAAAGTCTTTGTCCTACAGAGAGCATCGCTGGAAAGATTCTATTAAGGAATGATCAAAGAAGGAGGAAAATAAATCTTGGAGCGATGAAATGCTGGGGAATAGTTCTCTTTTCCAGCAGGAGAGGCTGGGGACAGGAAACTTTGCCGTGTCACAAGATCTGTCCTAAAGAGCTGCCTCGAAGTAACGCTTCCAGCGGGAGGTTGCTGTGGTGAGGATGAGGAGGGATGCAGGTGGACAGGGAGCTGCAGCAGAAGAGAGCGGGAGCATTGGGAGAGGTAGAACCTCTTCCTCTATCCTTAGGCAATATATTTAAATGCACAGAGATCATGAGCAGTAACTGGTCAACCAGCAGTATTTTTAAATAGTAACTTGCACAGTAGCGAAATACAGGGATCTGAGGGGGTTTTGGAAGTGGAAGCTTCGTGGTGGCTACTTTCATGTTGGCTGTGGCAGCCCTGGTCCAGGGGAACTACCTGCTCTGGGGGAACATGTTTTTCCTAATGAGCTGCTTCTGGTTTCTCTTGAAATGCGAAAAAGCTCGTGCTTTGCCATTAGAATCACCATCAGGGGTTGGAGTGTGTGGGAAACCCTTTGCACGGCCCCGTGCAAGAACAGCAGCTTTACACCATCAGGTCTGTGCGAGAGACACTGATTTGCTGTTGCTGGAGGGAAGGGGCTGCTGTTTGCAGTTGTGGAGTTCGGAGAGCAGACAGGATTTCAGGTGTTCTCTTCAGCCGAGAAGCTCTGACAGGACCTTCTGTGTCACTCAGGGGACAAGGAGAGACTTGGGGATACAGGTTTACCTGGGATTGGCGTTGGTGGGAAGCAGATACCCGTGTCCTCGGGTACTGTTCTGCCTGAAATATTTCAGCTGCACGTTTCATTTCCAGTCTGAGCCTCGCCGTGCCCTGGGGCTGTGCAGGCAGAGGAGCTGCCACCCATCCCAGGGGAGCACCAGCACCTGGGCAGCTTTGGGGCATCTTTTGGGTATCTTTGGGGCAGCTTTTGCTGCTGCCTTGGATGGGGAGGGGCCCGCACCTTCTTCTGGAGATCCAGGCTTGGAACCGCTGCAGGGATTTTTACAGGGGATTAGAAAGAAACCCAGTCAAAGAATAAATAAAACCATTAGCATTCATTTTGGCATCCAGCGTGGTTCTGCCCTTCGTGCACTCGGTGACCCGGCGGCAGGACACCAGCCAGGTCCCTTCCTCGGGCCAGGCGTGATGCTGCTGAACTGAACTAAGAGTTGTGCATATGCAAAGAAAATCAAAGTCGTCAGTAAAGGCAGGCAATTTATTTTTGACATTCTTCGTGGAGAGGAATCATTTTGTAAACGTAAATCTATACTGCAAGGTCCATTTAACTGGCTTTGAATCAGCCTGACTAATTACAGAGCTGTCTGCTTAGATTAACACCCCGTCCCCCTTGCTCGGCTCTTTGTTTGCATCTCGTGGATATTTTTTGCATTTTGGTCCATTACATAAAATCAAGCCGCTGTTCCTCCTGCCACCTCTGCTGCCTCCCATTATCCCCCTGCCTCGGCGCTGGGGTTTTACGGGGACCGGTGTCAGATGTGTCACTCGGCTGAATCAGCGCCACGAGCATCACCGAAGGGGCCGGGGGGTGGCAGAAGAAAGGACCGGTCCTTCGAGCACTGGCTCTGAGCCCGAGATGCCTTTGTAGAAATTCCCTCTGTTCTTTTCAAAGGCTGGGAGTGAATGAGGAATTGCGCTGGTGCGGTTCTGTTTTAATTTTGGGTTGTTTTTTTCGTGACGCTTAGATGTATAAAAAAATGTTATTGGGTTTTTTTCTCCATGGCTGCGTCACGGGTGAGGTGGTCATCAGAGACACTGGGAAACCTGATGGGTAACCTCTCGTTCTCCCTTTCTTTCCCTTACCTTTTACTGTCTTTCAAGGGCTTTAAAAGAAATCAAGCTGTTCAGATTTCCCATAGGTCCTTATGTACCTTCTAGCACGGGCCCAAACGCAGGAGGCAGAGCTCTGAGCAGACCCCAGGTGACATTACTGATGGCTGCTTCACTGCCTCTTTGTCTCTCTGCCTCTTGCTCTTTCTCCTTCCCCCTCCTCCTTTCCTTTCCTTCCCAATAGAAGCTTCCAGGATGAACGTGGCAATTGCAAAAATAAAACCTAAATGGTCAGAAGCCCGGAGAAGACAGACAAGCGTCATATCACCATCCTGTAGGGTCGGGAGGCCTAACCCTCTCCCAAGCAGAGACTTCCTTTATTGTGTATTGACATTTTCTTTATTTGAACACGGATATGAGAAAAAGACAATGACTTTTTGCCCATTATGACCATAGCCAGAACCTGAGCTGGGATGCTGCAGGGTTCAGGTCTGCTCTGCTCGTGCACGTTGTCCTCACCCGTTCCCTCATCTCGTGCGCTTCGGGCTCTGGTCTCAGCTGGCACAAACCAAACGGGGCAGGTCAGCGCCCTCTGACTCTGCCCTCTGACTCTTGGCAGTTGTTATTGATTTCTGGGATTAGCAACTTCTTTGCTTTTCCTGGGCGGATTTAGCACTGCTGTGTCTTTGCCCTGCACCCTGCCTGTCGTGGGAAGGCTGGCATTAGCCAGAGGACTCTGCTGCGTAGGTGTCCCCCAGCAAATAGAGTGTGCAGTCCAAGTGGTGCCATCCCAAATACGTGTGAGATTTCTGGGTGGAACCCTGTAATAGACACCGCTTGGAAGATCCGTGGGGTGTCAGCCGAGTGAGAGACCCTTTTCTCTGCAGGTCAGACGGGAGGATGGAGTTGGGTCACTGCCTCCACGTTTTGCAGGATGCTTTGTCACATGCCAGGGAATGTTTCTGGCAGAAGGAAGGTTCCCCTGGGAAAGGCAGGCAAACCCAGAGCCTGGGCAAACCCAGTGGGCTCTGGGAGCTGGGCGATCCCTGCCTTCCTCAGCCAGCCTTCATGGCTGGACTCTCCAGGGCTGTTTTCATAGAATCATAGAATAGAA
>JAOXNO010000003.1:34427629-34444499 GCA_028565335.1 Limnodromus scolopaceus
GGTTGAGGCACCATCCCTGGAGGTATTCAAGAGACGAGTCGACATGGTGCTCGGGGATATGGATTAGTGTTGGGTGGGGTTTTGTGTGGTGGGTGTGTTTGTGGGTTTTTGTTTTGTTTTGTTTTGTTTTGTTTTTTTCCATTGGTTGGACTAGATGATCTTAAAAGGTCCCTTCCAACCTGGGTGATTCTGTGATTCTGTGTGATTCTGTGGTCTGGATCCACCAGTTTTGAGCAGTTGCAGGTTGCGTTGCTGAGTTGTTTCACTGTAAATGTTGTGCTTGTCTGCAAACTGAAAATTGCATTATAGTTAAAATTGATCTTTTTATATAAATAATTGGAGCAAGGAAGGTCCTTTATTCCAGAAGGGGCTGTGAGAGGCTGGAGAGAGAGGTGCTGTTTTCTTTCTGACACTCTAGTGGAATTTTCTGGCTGTGGTGATGCTGAAACATCAGAGGAGCTGGAGAGCACTGCCCTGGGGGCAGCAATCCCACGGAATCCCGGGGGCAGCGGAATGATCCCTCTGCTCCAAGCCGGGCTTGACTGTGCTCGAGTGGGACTTCAGAGTCATGCTCTGCCCCTGGGCACCCAGTGGAGATGCCTTTCACTTAATAAGGGGAAAGCAACAGTGGCAGGACACAGGCATGGCTGCCTGGGGGAGATTTGGAAGCATCATTGTTTTTTAAAGTTTAAAAAAAAAAAAAGAAAAGGTTCTATTATGGCAAAGAGTGAGGGTGGTAATGACAAATTTCCAGTGTGTTCTGGTAATGAAGTTGGCTTTATGTGAAGTGAGATATGCTGGAGCCTTGATCCAGGGAAGAATAAAAACAGAGCTCTTAAGAGATGGGGAAAGATCGTCAGTGACTGGAAACAGAAAATGTTAAATTCCCAGAATCTTTTAGCCAAAGATCAGGTTTCAATTTTAAGTACAAAATAAAAACAAGCGGTAAATCTTGCCTTATTATAAGCAGAGAGGGTGAGGCGAGCCTCCAGGTACCTCGGGAGTCGGGCAGCACAAACTGTAGCAGAAATCTCAGCTTCGTTTCGTGGAGGTGTTGCAGTTTCTGTGAATGATAATGCACCGTCGCTGTGAATGCCAGTACCTGAGCAACTCGGCATCGGGTGCTTATATCCAACCAGTGATGTTTAAATCTTAAGAATGAAGAAATTGTACGTTTTATGTGCTGGCTCACCCAAGAATTGCCACTGAGCCATCCGTCACCTCGTCCTCCCACTCTTCAGGCACGTTTAATTGATGACGGAGGGAGGTAATAGCCCCCAAGTTCAAGGATATCAGAAAACTAGTCAGATGGCAGCCGGTTTCTGTGTAGCTTTGGTTCCTTTAGAGAATCACCAGGAGGAACGACTGGGTGATAAAGTGATTGCCCGACACTTCCTCAGCTGCTGGTCAAATTAACTTGTTTCTGATATCATTAGCAGAATAATTCATTAGGACGTACATCTGGCCTGTGGGACTTGGTCAAGCTCTAAACCAGGGTCTTCTCTCATCACGATGAGTTTTGGTGTCTTGATTCGAGTCCAGAAGAGAGTACAAGAGGAGGAGGATGTTGTTCCATCTCTTACTTCTTATTAAAAACATTTGTCTACTTTCTAAGGAAAGCTTTTCCCAGTGAAGAGGGGTGTCTTTATTAATAAAATAGATCATGGTAGACAGCCAATGCAAGGCAGGTTCAGTGGGTAGATGGGGAGCTCTGGGGGGGGCGTTAGTTCTTCACGTGCATAAAATAGAGAAAATTACTTGAGGGGAGGGAAGAAAAAATAGGGAGCATTCCTGGAAGCCAGGGAGGGGAAGTCATGGAAATTGAGGGTTCCCCTGCATCCTGGTGAGTGTTCAATGTCTCACCAGGTGGATGAAGGTGCTGCAGCCCGGTGCGTGCCACCACGCAGGCTCTGTCCCTCTCTGTCCCTCCCGTGTGTGACAGCGATGGCTCTTTTCATGGTTTCCCAAGTGCTTTCGTTTGGAAAGACACACTGACTGGGGCTGAGCTTTCTGAGCACAGACTGTCCTCAGCAGCAGTGTTTTAGGTAAAGTTTGAGCAAAACAAAACTGTGTTTCCTAATAAAATAGGGAAGAGAATTGATTTCCCCATTACTTCCGAAAAGCAGCTTTAAGAGGCCGAGTAGAGGGTTTCTGCAGAAAAACTCACGTGTTATGCTGTGCTAACAGGGAATTCTGTGTATCTTTGTAATTGGAGTGGGTGGTGCGTGCGCAAGGGACGGGGAGAAGTCCCTCGGCGAGAACTTTCCTTGGCGTTTCTTGATTGCTGGTTGTGTAATTGGGCAGCGCCGGCCGGCCGGTAACCGGGGTGTGGGCTGAGCTTCCACAGAGTCCTCCTTTCCTGGAAAACATGGAACAAACAGTCCTGGCTGGTGGCTGCTGCCTTTGGGGAGCTTCAGACTCATGAAAAAGGCAAAGAGTAAAGTCTACCGGGTCCTGATGGAAGAAGACAACGTTGATGTTTAATTCCAGTGCTTCATTTGGAGATGCCGCCTACCATCATAAACAGGGAAAGACAAGACAACTGTTCCTGTAATGAATAAACATAAAATGACTGTGAGTGCATCTTAGTCATATTTAATTTATGAATTTAGTTTTGCTTCATAGACCTTGCTCTGAGAATGCTTTCACTGGAAAGATTGAGGGATTAATTTCCAGTGTAAATCACTGGCTCCGTTTCAAGCCATCATTCCGAATTTGATTTATTGATTATCTGATCAAATAAATGGAGAAAGAAAGTACTGCATTGTGAATTCTCACCGTGCCAGGAAAAACAGATACCTACCCCAGCTCTGAGCTCTACAAATGTCTTTCCTCTTCCCAAAAACTCTTGTGGCACCAGGCTGTGCTGTCACCACGGGCGGGCTTGGAGCGGCGGCACAGGAAAGCCGCGCTGCCGGCTGTCAGGAAGCCCGGAGTCACCGAGAGCGGGAGCAGCATCTGTCGTTCCCAGGACTGGCAGAACATGCAGGAGCTGGTGAGCATCCTGGAAGGTGAGAATTACATCAGAAATCCTTCCTGATAAGTCGCTGCCTTCACTTCAGCGCTTGTGCCTTGGCCGTTGTTCAAAGTCCTGGCAGAGAAGGGAGCTTTCCTTGCAATCGCTGCAGTAAAATCAACCCTGGGGAAAAACCTCCTTCGCTGCCGGAGCCGAACCTGCCCCGCGCCCCTCCGAACACCGACCTCCATGTGGAGAGGGAGAGACGGAGCGTTAAAGAAGAAAAACTTCGGTCGTCGTCGTTCAGATGACACTGCTGGGTGGGAGGTTTCGGAATGGAAATTGGTTTCTGTCTGAGTGGAAGCTCAGAGATGCCGGGAGTCGGTGGCGTGATCCTCCTCGTGTGGCAGCGTTTGTGACTCCCGCGTTCCTTGGGGAGCTCTGCTCGAGGGGAACTGAGCAACAGCCAGAACCAGGCTGGTGGTTACTCAAATCGCTTTCTGATGCTTAGATGGGAGCCGGCTGGGAGGGAGACAGAGACATGAATAGAGCCTAAATAGTTCATTTGAAAAATAATTTCTGGATTTCCAGCAGCAGCCGGGCTGAGGTCTCGACTCTCTGCTACACACACACCCTGACGGACGCCCGTGCTTGTGTGTCACCAAAAGCTCCCTCGTGACACGTTCTGTGGGGTTCACATTTGCATAGGTGCATGTGGTGTTTGGGTTGATCGTGGTTGGACTTCTGATGGTTGGACATCTGGCAGTTTTTCTCCAATATGCACAGTTTCACCATCACAAGCAGTACTGGGGATTTCTCACAAGCCAGCCTGCCAGAACTTCCCTGGAGATCCATCATCCCATTGGTGACCAGCTACAGGTGGCACTGGCCGTACTTCTGTCTTGGTTCCTTGCTCGGTCCCTTGTGTCACCGGCTGCTCCCTTGCAGGTGGTTTGCAGGACACCCCAGGCAACGGCGGGGGGGTGGTGGTGGTGGAATGGAAAGACCATTTCTGCCCCCAAAACCCATTTGTTGCTGAGACAAACGGTGTCCTGGCGAACTAGGGAGGATGGACGGATGTTTGCTGGTCTCGATGGGCTTGGTGTGACTGTCCTGTCCCGTGTCTCTGCTCTTTTTGCATCACTTTTCCTCTGTTGCGGCCACACACACGCTGTGTCCCTCTCGTCGGAGTGTCCCCTCCCGCACCCCCTTGCACCAGCCCCACTCCAGGTGCTGCAGCCTCTGGGGACCGTACCCCAGAGATCTCGTTAGAGCAGGGATCTTCCTTTACTGATACCTGGTGATAAAAGCAACTGCCTGCTCGGCCTCCCTGGGAGAGGGAAGTTATTTTTCTTCAGACCCAAAAAGCCCGGCAACTCCTTTAATCTGATATTCTTTATCTGCTGGAATGAAGAGCGCTTTGCTCAACTGCGTGACGGCGCTTTTCTTAGTCCTAAACTCTGGAAGCTGCTGGGTGCCTGCAGGAGCATTTACCATTCTGCTCCTTCCCTTCTCCTCTCCTGCCCTTTTAGGTCTTACTTTAATTTATTCCCAGAGAAGCTGGATTTTCATTAAGGTGTAGGTGTAATCTCGCTGCTCTCAGATCTCCTTTGATGTATTCTATCTTAGGTTTGTTTATTGCTTTACGTTATTGGTCATTTGTCATTGCCTTTCTAATAGATGTTGCATTCTTGAAATATTGAAATAGTAGAACTTTTTGGTTTGGTTTTTTTTTTTGCCAGGAGGAAAGGTGGAAGGTGGGTTTCTTAGTTTTTATTTATTTTTGAAGAAGCAGAAATTCAGCTCAGTAATAGATGTTTTCCAAGGTGTAGTGCATTTTGAAAACAATATATATAATAGTGACAGATGATTTAAGGACTTTCTCATTAAGGAAAAAAAGTGTGTGTTTGTGGGGAATGGGGAAGGAGCGAAAGGACCTTGTCTTTTATGTCTCCCTTCTCCAAGAGTTACTCCTTTTGGAACAGCCATCATTTCCTCCATCGATAGAAGCTGGATTAGAGTCCTCTATCTCAGCTCCTTAATTGACGCAAGGATGTTTCTAGCACAGTGCTGCTACTGGCCTTGGATAATTTTTTCAGCATTAAATAAAAGACACATCACACGTAACTGCTGCAGCGGTGTTGGGGATGAGATCGGATGAGTTCATTCCTTTTGATCCTGTTCTTTGGCTCCGGGTGGGAGTTCCCAGGATCTCTGCCTGTCCTCGGGAGCAGCACCTTGACTCGCCAGATCCCTGGCAGGAGGTGCTGGTGCAGAATCCTGACCCGGCCTGTGGCTGGAGGATGGATTTTGCAGGAAAACCGTGCGGGAGCCTGGCGCTATGGGTGTGAATAAAGGTAATAAACTAGGTCAGAGGGGCTGTACACGCTCCAGGGGTTCGCTCCAGTTTCAGGTAGAACTTTGTGTGTAATCAAACCAGGATGACACGGGGGCATCGTTTGCTTGGAACCAATTCTGCTATGGGGGAGTAAAACAGTTACCGTTACGAGTGAAATACAGTGTTGGTAACTTGAGCATCTCAGGGATTTGAAAGTGAAGTAATGCCTTTTTTGGCCTGCAGTCATCTCTTAGCAGGGAAAGATTTTAATGTGTTCTGAGCTTTCTGTCTGTACCAGGGCTTTGTTCTCTCTTTAATCTCAGGATTGCTACGTGATGCTTTTCAGCTGGAAAGTGTTAAGTGGAGTGATCTGTGTTGCAGGGAAATGGGGCTCGCGCTGTTTGGGGGGGGGAGAGGAGTTACGGTGGCTGTGTCTGCAGCAGAAAATGTTCCTCACAAACCCATCGCTGTTACAGCCACCGGTGATTTGAAATGATTTGAATGCGTGTGGCTCTTCCGAAACCCCGTGTCAGTCACTCTGGAGAAATGCCTACGACTTAAAACGAAATATAGGACAGCAAAAGGGAAGGGGAAGAGATTACAGATGATGGGGACGATTTAGATCAGAAAGATGCTCAAGTGTTTAATAACATAAAGTCCCACGAGCTCCTCTGTTTACTGCCTGAAGCTGGAGGCCCTAAAGAATTTATGGCTTAGCCTGATGTGCATGTGTATGAGTGCGCGTTACAAGGGTAATTCATGGAGTTTTGATGGTTACTGTTGTTTTGTGTTGTCATTATGTTGATATTCTGAAAGATCCCAGAGGAGCACGACTTGGAGAGCCAGATCCGCAAGGAGAGAGAGTGGCGGTTCCTGCGCAACGCCCGTGTCAGGAAGCAAGCCCAGAAGATCATCCAGAAGGGTGAGTGATGTCCTTCCTGCCCACTCTGCAGGCACCTCCCTCGGCCTCCCAGTGCTGCTTACTGAGCTGTAAAACCCCCCTCAATGATGGTTCCATACTGCCCCTCAGACTGGGATGGTGCTTCTGTGCTCCGGCGGGCAGGAGATGCTGCTCTGGGGTCACTTGTCATTCTCAGCTACTGGGTTTGTTCACCAGATCAAGGGAGCAACCACTTAAAATGCCAAATGTCTGCTTTCCCCTTTGAAAACCTCACCGCAGGGCTGTGATATAAACAACCGAGGTGGTTGGTCACCAGTGGGAGTGCCCAGCCGGAGCATGGCCAACCTGTCGGGACCGGAGGAGCCCAAGAGTAATGACTTCTTTGAGTCATTTGAGTCTTCGAGTCTCCTCCCTTCTTTGAGGGAGGAGAGACCTTGCCGTGAAAGCAGCTTCCCTGCTTACAAGAATTGACAGAGCATCCGATTTTCGGTGCGAATGCTGGCTCCCGAGCCCTCTGGGCTGTCGGGCAGCAGCTGAGGTCAGACCCGACCGCAGCCGGCACCTCCACGAGAGCCAGGGCACTCGGCCTGAAATCAATAATTCAGAGAACTTTAACAGATGGTATTGATTCGCCATTTGGGCTTTCCCTCCCTGCCCTGTAAAGTTGGGATGGATGCTGTGGGTTAGGTTTTTAAAGGGACAGAAGGCAGAATAATGTAGGATGAACTTCGGGACTGCGGTCTGGCCGGGAAGGCTCAGAGTGTTTGTCGTGTGGTGGACACCCTTTGGAGGGCCGTCGTGGTGAACCAGCTCCCCCCACGCTCATAAGACATCTCAACCGTGTCTTCCACGTTCCCTGCTCTGCTGAGCTCTCTGAATGATTGCTTACTCCTTATATCCCATCATATTGTTAATACTTGTATGCGTGGCTTTATGTCTGCCTACACGTTTCCCTCTCGTGAGCTTCGGGTTCACGTCTCATTAGTGTGCACTCTCCAGAAAGCTGATGTTGCTGGTTTTATTACATTTATGCCTCTGTGAGGCATATGGACTAGAATTCTTTTAGCATGGGAATTTATTCGAATATAGCGGAGCCCGATGAAATGCCCTCAGGAATTTGCATACTTGAATTATTCCTGCTGTTGTGCCTCGATCAGCAGAGCCTGGGGATGGTGTTTATGGGAGCTGCTCTCCTGGCACCGTCCCGGGGCAGAGCGGTGCGGTGGGTGCCGTTCCTCACCAGGGGCACTCGCTGAGCTGGAAATCACAATTTACTGAATGAGGAACCACCCAGGGCTCAACCTCCCGCGAGCACCTCGCTGTCTGGAGGTTTGCTGGGCTCCAGTCAGCACAATGGGCAGCTTAATGTCCCAAAACTGCGGGAGATCATGAACCAGAGCCATCTAGAAATGAAATGGGAGCCCAGGAGATGGCTTGGGAGATCTTCTTGAATACAAAGAAGGAGATTTTTCATGCTTGCCTGAAGATGTTAAATCTTTTTCTAGACAGTGTTCATATTTAGTTGCTTGACCTGAGTGACTAAAATGCCAGTATTCATTAAAAAAAAATGAAAATGTGAAATATTAAAAAGAATTAAAACAGACTTACAGTCTTTTAATGAAAATTAGATTAAATGGATGCATTCTAAAACAAACTAGAAGTGAGTAAATGTCTCCTGGGCTTAGGGTTTTGTGTGATGAATTCATCCTGTGCCAAAAAATGGCAGTGTCAGGGGTACCAAAACTGTTAGTGAACAGCAAACTGGGCTAAAGAAAAGATGGGAAAGGTCTTCAACCGTCATTTTGATGTCTCTGTGGAAAATATATTTTTCACTTGCAAATTAACCTCAAATTTAAAAGAACTGAAATGGAAGATGAAATGAATAATCCACAAGCTGAAGTGAAATACTATGTTTTAAGTTGAAAAAAAGTATTTTCGTTTTTTTTTTACTTTGAAAAAATAATGTTGATTTTTCTATCAACACCAAATGGTGTTTCTCTGGGCTGGGCTGTGCTTGTTTGCTGCGTCCTCTTCAGTTGCCGACGTAACTGTGGTGGGACAGTCAGCCTCTGATAACTGGGGGCTGAGGAGGTTCGTGAAGGTGGAGAACCTCGAGGGTTCTGTTGGTGAGAACTGGGGAGAAGGAGGAAGGTGACATGTGGCACTGGGAAGTCAGGGAGCCTCTGATCAGGGCTGCCTCCTGTTCCCCCGCAGGTATTTCCCGGCTGGATGATCAGATCTTCCTCAACAGGAACCCGGGCGTCCCCTCGGTGGTGAAGTTCCACCCCTTCACGCCCTGCATCGCCGTGGCTGACAAAGACAGCATCTGGTAAGAGCCTCCCTGGGTCCCTGCAGCGCGGGTTGTTGCGGGGCAGCACTGCCCTGTGTTACCCCGCTTCTTCTCCCCGCTCCCCTCCGTGACCATCCTTCTCTTGGGGTGAGGGGGACACAGGAGAGCCCCCCAGGAGCTCAGGGCCACGGGTGCACCAGGCACCGAGTCCTTTCCCACGGGAGGTGCTGGGTTAAAGGGCTGCAAGGGAATCCCAACAGATTTATAATAATTACTTACAACTGGGCTTTTATCCTGTTTCTTTTACTGGAGGTTGACGTACATTATTAATAAAATGATGCTGAATACCAAAGGAGAAAAACAAATTCAATTGGTATCCAACTTATCTAATTTTTAGTTTCCCTGTAGTGAGTAGATCTCTTTTATAGCTTGCACAGAGAACCACGAACTGACTTGGGTGCTTTTTTTCCCTCCCCCAGTTTTTGGGACTGGGAGAAAGGGGAAAAGTTGGACTACTTCCACAACGGGAACCCTCGATACACCAGGATCACAGCCATGGAGTACCTGAATGGACAGGACTGCTCCTTGCTGCTGACCGCTACAGGTAAATAACCTATTTTCCCACATACGGGGGCAGCACTGGGGGGGACCTTTCCAGAACTGGAGCCAGTGTGAGCCGTTCTGGTGCTCTGCTCTCCCCTCTGTGGATTTGGCCCAGCCTGAGCTTTCCCTCCCCTGGGACCTGCCTGGTCTGGGCTGAGGCGGCATTTCCAGCGTCAAAGCTGAAAGTTGTTTCTGGCAGCACTGAGATCTCTTAAGTGTGTGCTGCAAAGCTTTTTCAGATGACTAACAAATCCAACACTTGCCGAAAGCATTTCCAGTCACAGCTTTGTTACGTCATTCCCGGTCTTTACCTGTCATTGCAAGTTCGTGGTAACCTCCTTCTATCCAATACCTCGGGATTTTACCGGCTTAAAAGCTGCAGTCCAGAGCTGAGAAGGAAATGATGCTGCAAAGTAGAAGAAATCAACTTCTGTTACTTGTGCTGTTTTAAGCCTAGAGCAGGCGGGGCTTATTTTAAGCACAACTTCTCAGAAATTGGGAGTTCTCTCTGGTCCCTGTATCTCACCCAGGGGAGTCAGTTCTCTCGAATGCCCCGTTGCATCGCGTAAGGCAGCATGAAGAGCCCTTTCCCCATTCATTGCTCTGTGAAGCTGTGAGTAAGATCTGCTTCTCTCCCAAGGAACCGTTCCAAACCTGTCAGTCTGAGTGTTTTCAATAGCTTTTCAAACTCCGTGCTGAAACGTACGGGTTGGGTATAATTAAGAGAGGTGGAAGAGGAGCTGAGAGGGCCTTCAGGACATTTTCCTTTCCATTTATTGATTCTTAGCACAAAAGTTTCACAGATGGGGAACAAATTGAAAAAATACATGATGTTCTTGAAAGATTTGCTGCTGATGGGCTGGGCTTTGATTCAACTTCTTCAGCGGGGTTGTATTTTGTATTTAGCAGGTGCTTGTATTCTGTGGTGCTTGGCACTAAGAGCAGGGAGGACAGAGAGGAATCCTAGAGAAAATGAACGAATGGGTCAAAGAAACGGAGCGACATCTAATGTCGGGTTGTTAGAGGGAAGGAGTTAAGCTCTTCCAGAACAGTTGCTGGTAGAACAATGCTGTAGGTTTCATGGATGTAATATTAGAGAGGAAAAACAACTCTAATAAACGAGATAAAGCTCAGGTGACACTCTCGGGTTTGGAGTTTGTATGACTGCAGTTCCGCTTCGGTTCTTCGTTGTGCACAAGTGATTATGAGCATCACATCAGCAGTGACGTTGTGTTGTGGTCTCTTTTTCTGTGCTCCCCAAGATGACGGTGCCATCAGGGTGTGGAAGAACTTTGCAGACCTGGAAAAGAACCCGGAGATGGTAACTGCTTGGCAGGGGCTGTCAGACATGCTGCCGACTACACGAGGTGGGTCCCCGCTAAGTTTTGTCGGGGGGATAAGGCTAATTTGTGATGGTGGGGTTTTTTCTAGGGATGGGGAGAGTAAAATGGGTTTCTCAACTTCAGCCATCAGTACCATCCTTGTTCAAGGTCTCTGCCTTCTGGAATGGCCTCTTGCCAGGCCTTGGGGAGGAATTAGTTTTCCAGTTCTCGCAAAACCAACCAAACTGAAAGTCCCACAGGGCAACCTCACACACACACACTGAGGAACAGCCAGAGCAGGCTCGTGCTGGGGAGCAGATGGGTACAACCTCCTTGTCCTTTACCAGCTCCACAGCAGCTGCCTTGCCCGAGCGTTCCTCTTCCTGGTGTTGCTAAGGAGAGAACTGTGGAACAAGGGTGGAACTGGGCTGCCCGGCTCCGTGCTCCTCGTGGCAGGAGGCTGTTCTTGCCCTTTGGGTGGTAGCTCACGTTTTGCCCCTTCCCTTCTGATGGGCTGCTCAGCCTTTGCACAGCTTTGCATGTTGCACCCTGGGACCTCCTTTAGCCTGAGCTCAAATTTTGGCAATTATTCTTCACTGTTTATTGTGGGTCAGGAGGTGGCAAGAGAATATGCCATCTAAATCTGGCGCGTGCAGAAGGACAGCACAGTTAGACACTGACCTGCTTGGAATGTTAGAAAAGTTGGATAGAAAAAGCAGTAAAAAGGAGCACTGGTGTCCAGCCATACACGGGATGAGGCCAGAAGACCAGTTTGAGTAACCCTGAAGTCTGTTTTAGGACATTAAAGGAGGTGGACATCCTGTCCTTCTGAGACCTGGTGATGTACTAATGCTCTAATGTAATTCTCTGTCACTTGAATATTTTTAATCAAGGCTACAAGTTCTTCTAAATGTGGGGTAGTTCAATCAGCGCTGGGGGATTGATGCAGGAATTGCTGGGTGAGGCTTGTGCCGTGCAGGAGGTCAGATGAGACGACCATCATAATTCATCCTGACCTTAAAGTCTGACAGTTCTCATTTCTGAGCTGATGTGGTTCATCACAGGAGTCTGACAGAGCTCTCTCAGCTATTCATTGCATTTTACTAGCGCTGCCTTGTTGAGCCCCTATCTGTTATGTTTTCCTTAACACCTCGTGGTTCATCTCCGATGTTTTAGGGAAGAGGAACTGCATCTGAGGGAGCTTTCGGCTCTGTGCCACGCTGCGGTATGTGCACAAAACTGATTAGAAGCTGCTGGAAGTTTGCGGCACACTGAGAAAATTGCCGTGGTCAAAACCTGCTCTTTGCAGAGGTGTCAGTAAAAGCAGGAGGAAACCAGTGGTGGTGATGCACCAAGCGATGAAAAACCTGAATCTCCTTAGGTGGAGAGGAAACGTCCAGAAGTCTTCTCAAGTTGCCCTTAGTCATTAGTGTCATTCAGTTGGTCCATATTTCTTTCTTGTCAACACCAGCTTTCCTGAAGGTCAGTGTTGGCCATCCCTGGATTCAGGATCTCTCCCCCTTGGCAGTGGTAACGGACTCCCCCAAACACCGGGGAGTTCCCCCAGATCTCCGGCTTCTTGCTGCATCGTCGGTCATGTTCTGGGAGGATGCGGACAAGTGTCGATGGAACTCCTTCAGGCTGATTCCATTTTCCTGCCTGACTTTCCCTGTCACCATATCAGAGCACAGCACTGGCTGGTTGTGCCCTTCTCTCTGCAGGCCTTTGGTGCAGAAGAAAGGGCTGTAGGCATCGGTGTTTGGCGTTGAAAATAGGGCAAGAGCTGAGGCAAGAGCTGATGTAGCTGTAGGGGTTGAATGGTTGCCAAAACAGGAGTGTTGAAACTTTTAAGTCTGTTCTCTTTAAGATTATGGGGTTTTTTGCTCTTGTCTTTCCCTGATGGTCTTAGAAAGTCTGGGTCCCGTTGCACCTTTGGAGCGATAGGAGAAGATCTTCGGGAGAAGAGAAGGACAGATTTCTTTGTGGAGAGAGAAAGAGATTGTAGTCACTTCAGAAGAGCCACATGGATCGAGTCCACACTGAGACTCTCTTGAACTGAGACTCTCTTGAACTGAGACTCTCTTGAACAGTTGTCTTTTGCTGCCAAGACCATCATTATGGTCCAGCGCTGGCTTATAAAACTGGAGATGCATCTTTGGAGCTGCAGAGCTCAGGAGTTCTGCTGGAGTTTATTTGCTCCTGCTATTGACTTCCTTCTCTCCTCTCCCACCCTTTTCCCCCGTGTCATACTCATCTCTGAGTTTAATAGTTGCCTTGACAGCGACCAGAACACTGACTTTTCAAGGCAATTTTCCCACTTGTAGAAGGAGAGAGAAATACCCAATACCTTGGAAGCTTGAAAAGCATCCCCGGGTTGTCCAAGTAATGGGAGGTCGAGAACCACACGCTCAGGGGCTGCCCGAGGGCAGGGAGCAGACCCCAGGGAGGCACAGAACGTGAACTTTTACGCTCTGTAAAGGACTTGTGGTTGCAGCCCGAGGTGAGAGGCAGGAGCTGACATGGTGTGTTAAACCCCTGCGTGGGGATGCCCTCGCTCAGGAGTAGCTCGGCCCCAGCTCATTGCTCTTGATGCTGACTTGAGGCTCAGGGTAGGCGAGTCTTAATTTAAACACTGGCAAACTGTGTGGACACCCACTTTTTTCCAGTGTAAGGTCTGTTAATTTTGATCTTGTTTAGATCTGCACTCATGATGCACCAGTGAAGTCCTTTTCGATCAAAATCGGGGCGTTTAAAGCAGCGTTGGTACCAGGAGCAGCAGCGAAAGGCAGTGCCTGGGAATCCCCAGGACGGGAGATGGAGGGGGCAGAGAAAGAGGCCAAAAGCCTGTTGTTAAAGCCTGGTGTTCCGAAAGGTGTAGGAAAAACTAAGCATTTTTTATTGAGCAGCATAGGAAGAACATAAACCTGACGTGCACCAAAGCTGTGGTCTCACAGCAGGAGGCTTTGGGAATTCTGGCAGTTTCTAGAGAGGAGGGTGTGTGAAGGCTGCGGGCGGTACGAGCTCCGGAGCAGCCTGGACCCATCGCCTGGTGCCTGCGGGAGAGCTCGGAATTCCGGCTGCTGGGTCCCCTGTGCTCCGGCCGGCTCCTGCAGCACTGGCCACGCTGGTGCCTCTGAACAGAACTGCCTTGTGTGTACTGGTTCTGTGTGACAAAGGGAAACAAGCCACGGTCCCCCAGTCAGAATGGCTTTGCCCTTTAAAGCAGTACAGTCCTGGAATTTGGAAAAACACAGAAGTGTAACCAGCTGCTTCCCAATTAGCAGCCGCCGTCTGCTCAGCCCATCCCTCCCCAGCTCCCTGTGCTCGCTGCAGATGCCTGCGCTGTTTTCTCTTCTCCAGTTCAGCAAAGAAAACCAGTTTATCCCTTCTAAAGGGGGCCAGGGGAGGACCGAAGGGCTCAGCCCTGTCTGTTCCTGAATATCTGGAGCTCCCGGTGGAAGCTTTTTCAGGGCTGTCCCCAGGTGCCCCGTGGCCACTGGGCTCCCTCACTGCCCTGGGGCCAGATATCTGGCTGTGGCCAACGTATGGGTTGTTTAAATGGAGCACCCATAGGTTGTTGGTGCTCTCTGGGTGCTTGTTAGAGTCTGTCCATCCCCTGAACCCCAGTACCCTCACTGTGGGGAGCCCAGACTTTCCAGGGTAGGAGCCTCCTGTGCTGGGCTTGCTTTGGTTTGCACAGATGCCATCCATTATCTGCGTTTCCATCTGCCGCTTCCTGATGCCTTTCGCTTCGGAACAGGGACCAGATCATGCAAAGGATAAGTCTCCTTGTTGAAGAAGAAATGTCAAATCTGTGCTGTTGTCAGCCAGCCAGAATCCTCCCTTCACACACGACAAGCGCCACCGTTGATGGCTTCCCAGGGAACGCTGTGGTTGAACTAGTGCCTGCTCTTCCTGCTTCTGCTTCTCTGTTACCTTCTTTCCTCTAATTTTGAGTTGCTTTTTCTAATCCTTTTTTAAGATTGATTTTTGCTCTGGCTGACCGACTTACCCTTAGCATCAACCCCTTAAATCCCTGTCTTCTCACAGGTCTGGCCCGAAGGGTTTCAATCTATCTTGACAGAAGTAAACAGGGAGGTGAGTGCTCTCTTTCTGTTACCTATGGTCAGCCGGGTGGGAAGGAAGGATCTCCTCGTCTGCCCGCGGGTTGATTGGCTGCTTGGTTGGGTTTTTTGGCATTGTTTGAGTGACTGCTGTGTTCCTTGTGGTTCCTAGAAAGCTTTGCTACTCCCACCTCTCCCCGTTCATTGCCTCGTGTCTGTCCGTGGAGCCGTGAGAAGGGCAGGAGTGTGTCCTCCTGCAGAGGAGACCCTCAGGGGAAGGGCAGCTCGATGGCAGACCCTCAGCTTCCCGCAGTGAGGGGAGGTCTTGGGGGGATGGACCAGACTCTCCTTCCAGGAAGATTTCAAAGCATCACTGGGCAAAAGGGTTTGACCCACAGGTTCCAGATGTGAACCGCTGTCACGCTAATGTGTTCGCTGGGGTTTATTTGTAACACACTTTTGCTGTAAAGATCATGTGAAAAGGAGAAGCTGATGAATCTGTAAGGGAGGCTTAGAATAGTGGACTTCTGGCCAAGGATATGCCTAATGAATTTTACAAATTCTGTTTTTTCGCGTGGAAGGAAGGTCAATGAACTCTCCGATTCCATCTGTAGCAGGCAGGACGGTGCGGAGTCCGCTCTGCTCCGGAGCCGAGGTCTCCGGGGGAAACAGATGGTGAATGTCCCAGGGCATCTCTGTGTGTGCGTGCGTGCGTCCGTGGGTGTGAATGTCGACGTCGTCATCCTGGGTTATTCATCAATTAGTAATATTTGCTGAGCGATGAGAGCTGAGCGTGTCTGTCATGATGAAGAGGACGTAGATGATTGCGGCGCGGTGTGATTCAGAGCCTCAGTAGCTCGAGGTCTTTGCAAATCTCTCTCTCTCTCGCTGTCGGGAGGCAGAGCCCTGGGACAGAAATCAGCAGCGCTGATGCGTTGCCATCAGCTGCCGGGCACCGGCACACGGAAAGGCTAAAATTAGCAAGACTTGGCTGCGGGGAATTCCCCGCTCGGTAAACGGGGCATCGGAAGCGTTTAAGGAAATCCCAGCCCCTGCCTCGCCGGATCGATACGGCTGATGCCGAGCAGCCGCGCTCCGTCCCGACCTCGCAAATAACTGCGAATCGATAAAAAGCATCCACCAGCATTTTCTGGCCGGGTGTTCTCCTGGTGAAAAATGCAGTAAAAAAGGACTCCTCCTCTCCCACTGAAGAAGCCTTAAAAAAACGCGCAAGATGAGCTCTTTGCCTGACAGCAAAATACATCAGCAATATTTAGATAAAATATACTCATTTTGCCACTAAAGCACAGAAAATCTGTTCTCGTCGCCTAGGCTTCTGCGAGGAATTTTTACAGAAAGAAAGACAGGGACTGTCTCTTCGCTCTCGCATCGCTGGGTGCTGGTTGCAGGCGGGGGTCCCCGGGCAGTGCTGTCGTGCAGATCGGTGGTGAATTAGAGGAAAAACCAACTGTTTAATGGTCCAGGTCGTATCAGGCCACTGCTCAGGTCCGCCCGGGAGCCCCTGCAGTCGGGGTGAGCACAGGGGGGGGTCCGCAGGGAACACAGGCAGCGGCACAAAGGCAGCCGAGCAGGAGCCCGGAGATGTGTTACCTTGACCCCCTTCCCCATCAGAGCTCCCGGGGGGGGGTCCCGGCATCGCCTTCCCTCAGCATGACGGACCGTGCGAGAGGAAGGGGAGGGTGTTAACGAGAGAATGTGCATCTGACCTGTGCCCACCTCCATCCCTCGCTGCCTCCTGAGGGCCGTTGGTGCCGGTGCATAAACGGCCCGTAATCTGTCTTACCTCAAGAAAATGTATGCTGATGCCAAGCGAGGAAAAAAAAAAAATAAGTGCATAGTTGGCAGTTCCCCGCTTCCTTCCTGCTCTCCTGGGGCTTCCGAAACAAAGCGAAAGACGTCAAATAAATACCTGCTCTGCGGAAAAACAGGCCCTCGGCCTCTGGAGGCTCGGCTCTGCTTTGAACGTGCTTGGCTCTGCCGGTCAACGATTCCGATGGGAGATGGGCAGAGACACCTCGGCACCGGCTTAGAAATAAAAGTTATCAGTGGACTGGGAGGGGATGTTCCTGGGGAGCCACGTGGGGCTCCTTGCGACAGAGGGAAGGCTCTGACCTGCAAAAGGAGCCAATCAAACGGTCCCCATCCAACAGAGCAGAAGAAGAGGGAGAGAGAAAAATTGGTTGGTTGGATGAAGGGAGGGCAGCAGATGTCATCTACCTTGGCTTCAGCAAGGCTTTTGACACTGTCTCCCATAACATCCTCACTGGGAAACTAAGAAAGTGTGGGCTGGATGAGGGGACAGTGAGGTGGACTGAGAACTGGCTGTGTGACAGGACCCAAAGGGTAATGATTAATGGAGCAGGTTCAAGCTGGAG
>JAOXNO010000003.1:34479850-34497741 GCA_028565335.1 Limnodromus scolopaceus
CCCTCCAGATGTTCCTCCTCTGGACGGCCACAAGCCCCTGGGACACCCCGGTGGGGAGGGCTGCAAGGTAGGGGGACGCGGGGCGCTGGCTCTGGGACACGGTCCTGCTCCTCGCGTCCTTCGGGAGCTGTGAAAAAATGTGGTTGCCACCGGCCCGAGGGATGGGAAGGACAGAGATCCATAGCTTTGCAATCCCTGCTGGTCAGGAGGGACGGTGAGGACCTCCCGGGGGAATCCCAGTGCCTCTGGGGAAGTTGTGAGGCCGGTTCTCCCAGTGGGACAGCGAGGGGACAGCGAGGGGACAGGCAGGGGCTGCCTCTCCTTCTGCTCAGGCTGGTGACCCCCAAGCCAAGCCCTTCTCCAGGCTGAGGACCATCACCAGGAGGTCACCCTAGGGGCTGCTCAGCCCACCTCTGCTCTCCTGGATGGCGTCCACCATCTTTCCCCGTATAAAACCAACACTGGCTGCTCTCTGCTCCTCACCCGTCCACCCCGATGCTGCGCAACCGGGGAACGGAGCACAGCACCAGGCCCGGGGGGTGCCACGAGGGTGGTGGGGTACAGCAGGGGCTGTGGCATGAGGTGTCTCAGGGATGGGGGGAAGTAGGGCTGTCGTATGGAGTATGGTGGGCTACAGTAAAGGGGGGTGGTAGGGGGTGTAGGATAGGTTATGGGGCATAGCGGGGGTATGGGATGGGGAATGGGGTATGGGATGGGGTATGGGATGGGGAAATGGGATGGGGAATGGGGAATGGGATGGAGTATGGGATGGGGAAATGGGTATGGGATGGGGAATGGGATGGGGAATGGGTTACAGGATGGGGAATGGGCTATAATGGGGTACGGGATGGGGAATGGGGTACAGGATGGAGAACGGGGTATGGAGAGGTACGGGATAGGAAATAGGGTACAGGATGGGGAATGGGATGGTGAATGACGAGGGGAATGGGGTATGGGATGGAGAATGGGGTGTGGGATGGGGTACAGGATGGGGAACGAGGTATGGGATGGGGAACGGGGTACGGGATGTGGAATGGGGTAGGGGATGGGGAATGGGGTAGGGGATGGGACATACTGGGGTACAGGAGGTGGGCTGGGGGGGGGCCCAACACAGTGCATCCCCCCTGCCCCTGGGGCTCGCCGTCCCCCGCCTCCCGTCCCCAGGCCGCCCCGTCCCCGTCCCGCCGCCCCGTCTCCGTCCCGCTCCCGCCGCCCCGGCGGATCCCGGCGCTGCTCGACGGCTCCTCCCCCGCGGGGCGGGACGGGGCGGGCGGCGGCCCCCGGCAGCTGATAAAAGGCGTCGGTGCCGCCGCTCCGCGCTGCTCTCCGCGTCCGCCGCCCGGCTCCGCGCCGTCCCCGCCGCCGCCCGCCCATGGTGCTGCCCGGCCCGCCCGCCATGTCCCGCTCCGAGGAGGTGCACCGGCTCACCGAGAATGTCTACAAGGTCAGACCGGCAACAGGTGCCGGACCCGGGGGCACCGTTGCCGTTTAGTTGTTGGTTTTTGGGGGTTTTTTGGTTTTTTGTTGGGTTTTTTTTTCCCCCCCTTTTATTTTAATCCCCCCCCTCCGCCTCCATCTTCCGCGGGGGCGGCGGGAGGAGGCGCGGCGGCCGCCCCCGCTCCATCCCCGGGGATGCGCTCGGGATGCCGGGGCACGGAGCGCCCGGAGCCGGCCGGGGCGGCAGCGGCTGCCGGAGCCCCGGAGCGAGGAGTTCCTACCCCCGGGGACCCCCCAACCTCCCGTGGGTGCCGAGCTGGGGGGGGGGGAGGGGAGGGTGATCCCTCGGGGGGGCAGGAGCCGGCGTGGGAATTTGCTTTATCCCCCGGGCTGTCCCCAAATCACCTCGATCCGGGGCCGGGCTGCGGCCACTCGCGTCCCAGTAGCAATTAACAGCGACCGGAGCCTTTTCCCTGCCCCGGTTACGGCCGGAGTTTGTGAATTTCTTGGGTTTGTTTGGGTTTTTTTGTTGGTTTTTTTTTTTTCCTTTCTGCTTTGCTCCCGGTGCCATGAGAAAAAAAAAAATCAAATAATTTATGTGCTTTAATTTTCCTCGTGAAGGAAGTGGTTTCTGCTCTGCTGGGTTCTGTGACCGAGTCGACGAAAACCTTTCTAGCCTAACATGTAATGCAGGATGTCATTTGTTAAACTGGAAAGCTTGCTTGATTTCCTGCGATTTAAGGGGTTGGATTGAGTTACCTGGGAGTAGCAAGCAAAAAAAAAAAAAAAAAGCTCTGATAGAAAAATTTAGTACGAAAAAATAGTGGTGAAGTTCTAAGGTTTTGGGGTTTGGGATCCAGGGGCACAGCAGATGTTCGGATGGAGTTAATGGCACCCGGAATTTTGGCTACTGGGAATGTAGAGCGGGTCTGCCAATGGAGCTACTGGGTTTTGGTGTTTGCCACGGCCGGGGCCTGGGTGTCTGGGATCCCTTCCACCCTCTGAATGTGGCCAAGGTGCCCGACTCATGGCCGTGTGGGTTCCTCTTGGACTGGGAGGGCTGAGCCTGGCCCCGTGGGGTGTTGATGCAGTCGGGTCCCCATCATGGCTCGGCCCCGGGAGCTGCTGGAGCTTCCCCGGATCGAGCGGTGGTGGGGTTGGTCTGGGGACAGTTGCTGGGATCAGTTTCAGCTGGTGACTCAGTTGTTTTTTGAGGTGTGTTGTCCTCGAAGAACTGTGCTAATAACAGGTTTGTGGTAGCAGGTCACAATTTCTCCGGGCGCAGCCCAGTAAGGAGCATGTGGGGTGGCTTCTGCCATCGCAACCCCTGCGCTTAAATGTAGCTTGTTGCCCTGAGAAACAAGGGGTGAAGGGTGGGTGCTGGCTGGGCTCTTCTCTTGCCTCTGACCATCGGCTTCATCCTTCCAGCGCTGTGTGAGCCACGGGTCTAGAGATGGAGCAGAGCGCCCTTGGCCCAGAGAAAGCGGCAGCACCATCTCCATGGAAGCCTGGCTGGAGTGCAGGGAGAGCACAGGGGCCCCAAGGGCCAAGGATGGACTCGAGAGGAGTCCAAATGTCTCCATCAGTTAGGGGACACTTGAATTTCTCGGTGGGAGCCGCCAGGGTGTAGGGAGGGAGGACGCGGAGCTGGAGGCAGATCCCACCATCAGCATCCCTGCGCTGGGAGCTGGAGGAGGATGGTCCTGACTCTGCCTTTGCTGCAGTGAACGAGGAGCCTTGTCTCCTCTGAAGAAGAAGATGCTTTTCTTGGCCTCTGGAAGTGTGTGGCATGGGGTGTGTGCAGGAACACGGTGTTTGCCTGTTTCTTTGAGGGCTTCTGTGGCCTCCTGGAGCCCAGCGTGAGGGCTGGAGATTCAGGGACTGTGTGGACTCCCCAGAGCTCCTTAAGCTTTGGAGTCTCCCAGTCCCAAACCAGCCCCGGTGCTTCACACCCCCATTGACCAAGTAAGTTTTTTGGCCCGTGCTTTTCTGGCGTGTGCAGTAGCCGGAACCTTGCTGTGGTCAGGGAGGAGAGAACCCTCAGGAAGGGGGACGATGCTGGGGTCAACCAGGGGGTTGAGCCGGTTCCCTGCGAGGTCTGGGGCAGGAGGAGGCAGCTCCCCGTGCCAGGCACCGTCTCCCGCGCAGGCTTTCCCGGGGCGTTCTGCTCGGGAAGCCCATTGTAATCATTTTTGCAGAACCAGTGCTCGCCCTCGGAGTGACTGTGCTAATGAGATGGTGGAGGAGCTGTCAGCCGCCCCCTCGCCGATGCTGCCACTACAGGCAGCTGCCTACACATGTGTAGTAATTACAGAGGGAGACGGAGGCTGCTGGCACCTTCCACCAACGTAATCCCACCTTCTCCAGCGCTGATTCACCCCCAGACCCCCTCGCAGCTGCGGGGCGCGGGGTCGGCAGCTCCCCGGGCACCGCTCATCCCTCGCAGGGGACCGTCCGCCCGCGGAAAAGGAGGCAGCGGCAGTTCCTCCTTCCCTGGAAGACAAATCTGTCCTGTTTATGACAGATTATCGCCGTTTACAGGCTAACCTCCATTTCGTTTGAAAGCTGTTCCTTCGCGTGGAAGATTGTTTCGCAATGGTGTACGAATAGCTCCGCGTTTGGAGAGGTGTTTGCTTAAAAGCACCCCAAACCTGGAGCCTAATTGTCTTTCACAAACGCAGGCATCATTCCTGGTCGCCGTTCGCTCCGCGTCGGCGGGAATAAATGTTATTGCCGGCAGAACAGCCTCTTGCCTCGTTAGCTCCCGAGTCCAGAGGGAAGGGGAGTCTTGCTCTCCGAGCCTTGCTCAAGTGAATCAGAAGGGAAATTGTGGGTGGCTCGGTGTGTGTGGCAGCGGAGGGACGATGTGGTATGACGGAGGGGGAAGGAGCTGGCCCCCGGCGCCAGCCTGCGCCACCCCCGAGTTCCACGCGCCCTGCTCCCTGCGTGGGACCGGGATGTCAGGGTGGCCGGTGGCACTGGTGTTCCCAGGGGGAGTGGGTGCTGGTGTCACTGGGGAGCAGGTCTAGCGGGGGCAATTCTTTTCCCAGCAATAACTGGGGGGAGGCCCGGCTTGTCGTCCCGTAGTGAGCGGGGCCTGGGGCTGTGGTGTTTTTGTGGGACATCACGCTTTTGCTGGGGTTGCATCTTTGTAGGTGTCTTGGCTCCTACAGCCAAGCGAGGGTCTGTGCTCCCGGGGGGGGTCTCAGTGCTGGGGGGGATGCTGGGGGCTGCTCCAGCCCCTCTGCTGCTGTGGATGGGGAGAGGGGTCTGTGACCTCTGCTGAGATGGTGCGTCTCCAGGCTCCTGAACCTCGTGGACTAAGAAGCGTTAGAAAGCGGGATGCTCCTGACTTGCCGAAGGTACCCCAGCTTGCTCCTGCCGATGGGGGATGCCCTTCCCTGGGATGGAGGGAGCTGCTGGCTTCACCTTCAGCGCCTTGTTGTGTTGAGTCTCTCCTGGCGGTGGTTTCCCCACTGTGCTGCTCGTGGGGCACACACATCTCCCATCTCCTGTGCCAAGCTCATCGGGCTGAAGCCCTTGGCTGAGCCCAGCTCCTTAGAGCGGGGTCTGCAGGAAGGGGCTGGGTGACCCTCCTGGCCACATCGATCCCAACCCCGGGGGGGCTGGGGATGGGTCTGCCTTGTGGGGTGGCTGCTGGTGGGTACTGGTGAGGTGTTCCTCAGGGATGCTGGGGGGGCTCTGTGCACCATGCGGGTCCCCATTCCCCTTTCCTTCAAGCCCAGACTCCAGTTACAAAGATGTTCAGAGCTGAAACTTGGATCCCTTCATCCTTTGACATGATTTAGTAGAAACTAAATGCCTTTAGATGAGGACCCTGAGTTTTTTTCCCCCCGATTCCCCTGCTCCTCAGCCCCTTTCTCTGCTAAAGATTGTGGTGAGCCCTGGTCTGGCTTTGGGGCAGGATGCTGTGCAAGCCCCAGCCGGAGGACAGTGGCCCAGCTGTTCCCACCAGCTTGGAGGGAGCTGTGGGAGCACTGGGTGAGGTGGGATGAGGGCGGGATGCAGCTGTCAGCAGCTCGGGTTGTGAAACGCTTGTGTGTTACGGTGCACCGAGATAGTGGGGACTTGGGCTGGATGGGGCAGTTCCAGGTGGTGGGTGTGTTGTAAGTAATTGCAATCAGCCCCGCTAACGAGCCTGGCAGGGCTCTCCTCCCAGCTGAAACTTGGCTGCTAAAGCTACGGGGCTGTCTTCTGATGGCACAGAGTGGGACAAGCTGAGATGGAGGCAGTGCCGGGCTTGGTTTGGGCATTAAATATTAACACAAGAAATAATGAAGGCGTTCCTGGAGCTGGGCTGACCCACTTAGAAGCCAAACTTCCTTATAGCTGAACCGCTTCTGCAGTGTGGCTGCGGTGGGGTGGAGAGTCCCATGGTGCTTCCCTCTCTGATGGCACTCGTCATGGTCACGTAAGGTCCTGCTGTCGCTCATGAGTCACCCAGGAAAGCCGTGGGTGCCACTGGGCCACCCATACCACTGTGCAGCATTGGTCTCGCACGGGGCCATCGTGCTGCGTATGGGCAGCAAAGAGTGGTACTAGGAGAACACTGATGTTGGGTTTTTTTAGCTCAAAGTCCATCACTTGCGTTGGCTGAGGTGTCCTGATGTCCCCAGCGAGCGCTGCCCGGGCTGTCCCCGTGGGAGGGTGGCTGAGGAGGAGCCCAGGGCATGGCAGGCGCTGCCGGGTTCCTGATGATGCTCATCCCAGGATGAATCCAGGAGCCTCCTCGCCGTGATCCCGGTCTCTCCAGCCCTCGGCCGTGTGGAGGAGAGACTGGACATGAAGTCGGCTGTAATTACAGCTCCATAATCAGGGCAGCGTGTGCGTTGCTGATGGCAGGGTGAGGTCCGGTCCCAGCCGTGTGGCAATGACACTGCGGCTGGTGCAGAGCCTGGGGGACCAGCAGCCACCGGCATCTCCTGCCCCAGCAGAGCGGAGAAGCACCTACTCCTTATTTCCCTCTGTATTCAGTTTTAGGAGCTGCTTGGGAGGCTGCGGGGATGGACCTGGGGAGAACTGCTCAGCCCGTTTTTAAATTTTTTAACGAGCCCTGAAGGAGGTGTCGGGCAGGTCTTTCCTACGGAGGAGAAACCTGATACAGCCTGAACCTGCTCCATTTCCAGCTCCTTCTTGGGGGAGGACTTAAACTTTTACTTTATGGGCTGCCTATTACAGCGCGGGAGCAGCCGGTGGATCCCTGCTGTCTCATGGAGAGGGGGGGAGACCAGGATACCATTTTCTGTTGCCTCTATTATTTTTTTTACACACACCCCCCCCACGGTTCAGCAGGACTATGTCCTGGAGACCTCGTGCTTTGCATTAGTTTCATTTTTGGCAGCTGAATAAAGCCGTGCCAATCCCGGGGAGCTGAGTGGTATTACCCAGGGAATTGAGCGCAGTGGAACAAAGCAAAGCCCTTTCAAACCTCTGCCTGCCAGGTTTTGGGTTTGTGTTGTGTGTTTTTTGGGTGTGTTTTTTTTTTTTTTCTGGGGTCTGTGTTTTTCTAAACTCTGCCCAGGCGGCGCGTGGAAGGCAAACAACTTGTGGGTGGTGCTGATGGAGCAAAAATTTGAAGGAGAACGGGATTTGCTTTTGTTAACCAGAATTTTGCTTTGCCTCGGCACCCGGCAAACCCACCCTCTCCTCGGCAGCCAAGGAGAGCCCTGTCATAGCCCTGTGGCCACCTCTGCCCTCCCCGTGGTGGGACCTGCACTTTGAGCCCTTTGGCTGGCTTGGGTGCACCGAGTGATGGCTTGTTGAGCATATTCCGTGACACAGATATACCTAGTATAAATATGTTTGTTTTTCTCCTCAGCAGCTGGTGGCTTTTCAGCTTCTCACCTGGCGGGGGATGCGAAGGTGTGTTAGTTGTGGAGGCACCTTCCCTTCCCACCCTGGGAGTGAGAAGGCGGCTTGAAAAACCTCTATTTTTATCTCTGTAGTGAAGAGCCCTTTTCAACATCCTCATCCTGCCGGGCTGTTGTTGTTGGAGGCTCCAGACAATGTCTTAAAAACATTCACTTTTAGCAAACTTCCTCTTAAAGTTTTGTGGATTTTATTTGGCCAGTGGCGAGTTGCCTCCCCCCCCCCCCATCCCCCCCCATTCTTCAGCTGGTCAGCGGGACCCTTTCTTGTGGGGCTTTTTTCTCTTTATTTGTCTCTTTAAAATGGCAGTTGTTGGTCAGCGGGGACAACTCTGCCCCGAGCGGCGCTGGCAGCTGCTGGGGCTGAGTTGTGATTTAGTTCCCTCTCGTTTGGGGAAGATGCGCTGAATTTTGGGGAAGGGGCTTTCCGCGAGTCTGTTCCCTCGCGCCCATCCCCGCGAGACCCACGGATCGAGGGAGCAGCTCGGCGGCACGAAGCCTTTGGGGACGGTGCTCCCCGCTCTGCCGTGCCACCGGGATGATGCTTCGGTGATGCTTCGTCCGTGGATCTCGTTCCATCACTTACCCGCTAAGTTTCGTGCTGCGGGGAGGTGTGTGTTTACACAGGCTGCAAAAATCGCTTTATTTATGTATGCATGTATACAGACGTATACATAAACACTTACTGCACTCAACCTAGCAAACTGTTTAAAAAAAAAAAAAAAAAAATCACTTCCCCACAGAAATTCTGCCAATATTTCTTCTGCCTCAGCGTTATTCCGCTGCAAACTGCTCAGGCTGAGCCCCAGCCTGGTGGTGGCTGTAGCCAGGGCTCTGCCGGCAGCGGGCACGTGTCCCTGTCCCCTCCGAGGGCAGCAATCCCGCACCTCCAGCCCCTTGGTGGGATAACGCAGGTGGATTTTTTTTGACCAAAGCTAAACACGATGGTGGGAAGGACGGAGCAATCCTCGTCGGTGTTAATTAACTCCTGTGCAATGGTCTCCTGCGACGAGGGAAAACAACTCGCTACGTGGCTTGTTGCTACAGGTTAATTTTCCTCCTTTCAAGCTGAGTGTGTTCACTGAACTGCTCGGCGCTGCCCCAAAGCAGCTTCCACATGGGCCATGTTGCTGCCGAGCTTGACCCGCAGCCTTAATTAGTGGTGGAGTTTCTCGTTAGCCTGGCACTTGTCTCATCAGATGCCTGCAATCATCCCCTGCCCTTTGCAGGGCTGCATAGGGTGCTGTGGGTGATGGGTGCTGTGGGTGATGGGATGGTGGTGGTGGCTTCTTGGCCACCTTGGCTTGGGCTGGGCAGGAGCTCCAGCCTCATCCCACCACCTTCCAGCCGAGAGCGGGGCTGCTGCGTGCTCCGTGGGGGATGAGGAGGATTTCTCCTGCCAGCAAATACCAGGAGCTCGGTGATGGCCCCCGACAGCGCGCTGGACACCGGCCCCGAGCTGGCATCTTGCACGGGTTCCTGCTCGCCCACGTGAGAAGAAATGGCTGGTTGGAGGTGGGGGAGGCGGGGGCCGAGCCCCGCACCCTCCCAGGGAAATCAAACTGTCAGGCTCTTCCCGAGGCCAGGCAGCAGGAACTGGGGATAAAAATGCCTCAGGCAGAAAATGAGCTTTATAGTGTTTGGCCAGCTTCGGGTGAGGTGACAGATGCTTAATCAGCTTATTCGCCATAAGTGTCTGTCTGTCATCTTCCCTCCCCTTCCCGGGATGGGACGTTGCCAGCGTGGGGGGGTGCAGAGGCCTTGCTTCCTGGGGGGGACATCCCCGCATCCCCACTCGGGGTGTGTGGGGACATTTTAGGCATTCCACTTAATTTCTTGGTGGTACCCTTGGTGGGGGACTGTCTCCGAGGTGGGACTGGCTCTGGGGCTGTTCGGCTGTGGCCGGGCTCGGTTCGGAGGTGGGATTTTCAGGGAGAGAATGGAGATTTTTTTTGTTGTCTCTTCCAGGGCCGGGCTGGGAATGGGTGTCTGGTTTTAGAGATGCTATCGGTGCCGGGGATTGAATAGCTCTGGTAGGGGAGGGTCAGGAGCTGCGGTGCCAAACGTACAAAGAGCCCTTCTTCTTTGTGATCCGATTATTCCTTTCTTCCTCCTCTCCCCCCCCGCTATGTTTAAATAAGGACCTTAAAGCGAGGGAGGAAAAGCTGTCAGACAGCGCTTCTGGTGTTCACCAACACCCTAATGTATGCCTTCATGGGCAGGTGGAAAGTGACACCCAGGGCTTTGAGACTGAGGTGTAAATTCCTCACACATGGCTTCAGCCGCGGCTGGCACCGGCTCAGTGGGGACGATGGTGGCTTTGTTCTGGCTCTCTGGTAGTTATTTCAAATTCTGCTCCTCAACCCTTTCTGCTTGTCCATCATGGACCAAGCTGATGCTGCTCTCCGAGGCCATCCCAGGAGTGGGACATCATCTCCCAGAGCTCAGGTCAACTCCATGGTTGGTCTGAGGGCCATTGCCTGCTGGCTCAAACAGCCACTTACGGTTATTATGGTGGTTATGTTTGCTGTATCTGATAACTTTCTGGTTTGGGATGTTCCCTTATCCCTTACGGTGAAGACACCTGCACAAGGTGTCTCTTGCTGAGGCACTGCAGAACCACCTTGTCATTGACCCTCTGCCTCATGGCCTTCAAAACCCAAGTTTGGTCTTCCTCGGTGTAGCGGTGGGATGAAGGGAGGATCTGGGGCATCTCCCCTCTCTGTTGTGTGCTGGTTCTGCTCTCTCCTGGTGTCAGGGCAGTGCCATTGTCCCTCACCAGAGCTGGATGGTCCTCTGGAGTGGCTCTCCTTGGTGAGAGGTGAAGGTGCCTCCAAGGCTCTCATGAAGAGCTGGAGAAGGCATTGTGTGATGTGGCAGCACAGGTTGTTGCATTCAGCTGATTCCTGTCTGTGTTCAACAGCTCTTACCGTCATGTTTGATTTAGTGTTGGACTTATTCTGCACTGACCCCATCCCATACTTCTGACTTAGCCAAAATGAGAACGTTTGCCCTTCCAGGTCAGTAGGACCAACGCTTTTGTGCGTTATTTGCAAGACACAGGTATACTTAAGGCTTCTTGTAAAACCAGCATCTTCTTGCAGACGTAGGGAAGCCTGGGTTGAGTGGTGAGAAGTGTGGGAGGACATTTTTTTTTGTTCCATTATTGCATTTATGAGCATGAAGTTCAGCGTGGCTGCCCCGGGGAGCGTGGAGCTGCTTTGTCCAGTTCCCCACCATTTCTAACCCTTGGCAATGTTCTTCTCTTTCCTCTAGACGATCATGGAGCAGTTCAATCCCAGCCTCAGGAATTTCATTTCTATGGGGAAGACCTATGAAAAAGCCTTAGCAAGTAAGTGAAAGTGATGTGTTTACTGTTGAGATGCTGGGGGCTGCCAGGGTGGTGAGGGTCCCATGGGACGGCATGATCTGGGAAGGGAGGGAAGCTGGAAAATCAGCTTGGGGTGCTCTTTTTCCCTGGGAGAGTGAGGGGAGGAAACTGGGGAGGTGGTTCTTGGACCTCAATGCAAAGCTTTGCAAAAAAGCAAAGTGTGAAAGTGTTGGGTGGCAGCTGGGTAACGAGTACATCTCCAATCAACTGATCTTTAAATGTTAGTTTAAAATATTTAGAATTAAGATTTTAAGTTATGCTTAAAGGTGTGTCACTGAAATGTTAAAATTGCCCAGAGGAATGGATTGGGAGACAAGGAGAAAACCTAAAAATATTGGTGGCAGCTCTTGGTTGGGAATAGAGAGTCCTATTGGGAGCCATGAGGGAGGTGTAGATTTAAGTGCTCAAAAGTAAAATACGAATTGATGCAAACCAAAAATGGACTGTTTTGACTTAAAATGACTTTACATGGTGCCTGGGCCCTCCTCAGCTGGGTTTTGAGGAGGTTTAAGGCAGGCTCTCCTCCACCCCAGAGAGGGAGGGCTCTGCTCGCTGCGGAGCCAGGCTGCACGTCTCTCTTGGCTTTCATTTTTTTTAATTGGCTCCATGAAAACGCCTGTAAGGGAAGAGGCTGTCAGAATCTTAAACCAGTGGAGGAAAAAAAAAAGTATTTTGGTGTCTCATGTTCTTAAACGGCGGTGTTCGAAATCCGCCCTTTGGGAAGGATCTGTGCCTTCTTGCTTTGCACCTGGGGCGAATTTTATTTCCCACAAGTCAAATGAGGTTCCTGGATGTTTCAGTGAAGGGTTTTTGAGCCGCAGACCTCCTGCTCGCTCCTCTCCGGCCAGTTCTCGGCACTGTTTTTAACCAGGTTTTAATGGATCAACTGGCCGTAACGTGGGACGTGCCCCTCCATCCCGGTCCACTGCCCAGGGGCTGTGGACTCTGCTCCCCCAGGGATGGGGCCCTTCGTACACCCTCACCAGCACTTCCCAGCTATTGCTAACGATGCTAATGAAGCAGGGTTCCTGATTGGGGTGGGCTCCTGCAGCAGGGGAGGGAGGAGAAGGCAGGGTCTGACGGGGGAGAAGAGGTTGCCCTTGGGACTGTCCTTTTTTTTTTTTTTTTTTATTTGTTCTTCTCAAATGTGACACTGATAATGCAGCTTTTAATTACCCGGGTGGTGGAGTCTGTTTGTAACGTGCTGCTTTATCACAGCTTAAGTTGGGCACAGTAACGGCAGCGTTTTGTGGATAACCAGCACGATGGCTTAATTTCTATTTTTCTCACATCCCTGCTGCGAATACGCTTTGAAGCCCAAGATCTTCTTGTAATTTTTTAAAATTGCCTTTGGTCATCCCTTACCGTGGATCTGTGAGCTTGCGAGGGCATCTGAAGGAAGTCTCTTAATGAGTAAATCATGCTGGAAGAGGCTTCAGCACATAATTTGACGGTGTTGAGCTGAAGCCGTACAACATGTTCTCGTGATTAGAGGAAACCCCCTGCTTATCTGATTAAAGTGGAGTGTGTAGCTGGAATGTCAACAAACAAGACTGAACTATAATGAAAGTCTGTGATATTCAATTATTCCACAGTGATTTTTTTTTTTCTGAGCAGCATTAAGCAGGCTGATGGTTACACTGGAATGAAAACCACCTAGGTCCTACACGTACCTTTTTTCCCTCCTAAATAGCCCTGTAATCTTGCTGCTTGAGCTTTTTTCCTTCCCTTTTTTTTTTCCTTCTGTTTGTTGTCTAGTCCCTCCCCACGGGGTTAAGCCCTTTGAAGTATTGTCTATTTTAGTGTCTAGCATCTATCCAGTGCCATAGAAGTTTTCATAGCCTTTAAAGAGAATATAACCTGCATTTTTAAATTTTTTTTTTGATGCTCTTAGGTATGACATACGCAGCAAAAGGATACTTTGATGCTCTGGTTAAGATGGGAGAGTTGGCCAGCGAAAGCCAAGGATCGAAAGAATTGGGTAAGTCACCAATTTACTGCTAAATGGAGTCGCAGTCCGGGGCAGGCTCCGGGCACAGGAATGAAACCAGATTTTTTTGCTGTTGATGGGTATGAGCTTAATGTGGAGCTGATCCTGCTTCATGCCAATGGTAAAAGTGTTTTCTGTTAATGTAGCTTAAAAAAAAAAGGCTGCTACTCTTAGTGTCCGGATTTTGGGGCACTGTCAGCTGGTGGTGTTTGCGAAGAGGAAGCGTTTGTGGAGAGCGGTGGTTTCGTCTCACTTTGCAAAGGAGGAGCTCTGGTGGAGGAGCTGGCTTGCCAAGGAGATGCTGCTGGCCTGATGCTGGTGGCAGTGGGAGCCGGTGGCTAGTGGCCACAGGACCAGCTCCCTGGCAAAGCCAGGGACCAAAAGCAGCAGGTTCTGCTCTGGGAGCCGGGGCAGCGCTGCCCGCCCTCATCCTCCGGTGAAGGGGATGAAGCAGGGATGAGGGGACAAAGCTGGGGACCAGCAGGTCAGCGGTGCTGGAGCATGTTTCCGCCCCCCACCCCGATGGCAGTTGCCCAGAGCAGGCTGTGGTTGCCCCCCGAGCCCTGTGGAGCACGGGCTGTGCCACGTCTCAGCACTGCGGGTGTGATGCTGTGATCCCAGCAGTGATGCTCAATGCCTCCTTTCCCTTTCCTGCATTTATTCCTCTGGTAAGTCGTTTGGGAGCTCCCTTTCCAATCTGCCCATCGCTCGGATGAGGCTCCTGTGCTCTCCCCCCGAGGTGTTCCCCCCTCGCTGCTGTTTCCCTGTGCAGAAGGGGTCAGAGACTGTTCCTCTCCCGGCTCCCCCCAGGGATGCTGCAGCCTCTGGTGGGGCTGAGGTGGGGTTTGGTCTTGTGTCCTTTGCAGTCCCAGGTGAACTCCTCCTCCTCCTCCCAGTCCCTCCTGCAGGTCTGGCTCACCAGATTGCTGTGCTAGGAAGGGAGACCGTCCTCATTAATGCCATCTCTCCAAGGAGGTCAATTAACAGAGAAGAGGTTGAGCTGAAATGACTCTCAGGGCCGATGAGGCAGTGGGTGGGCAGCCCCTCGGAGGGGCCAGGCTCCGTTTTCCCCGTCTCGGGCACCGCTCGCCCCGGCGGCTGCAGCTCGGCCCCGCGCAGTTCCCTGCCTCTGAATTTTCATGGGGAAGCAGTAAGTGGCTATGGAAACCGATTTTATCACTCGGATTAAAGCTGCCTATAGCAATCTGTTTCTGTTTAATAAATAAAACAAAAGAGCTGTGTGTGCAAGGGATGCGGGGACTGGGATTGCAGGGGCTGTGCAGACCTCGCTGCCTCTTCTGCCTCTCTGGGCTGGGGGGGGAAAGATGCAGCATCTCTGTCCTGGCAGTGAGAGCTCGGGAAACCCTTATCAGAGGCAGCTCTGCCGTGCGAGGGCAGGAGCTTGGGGATCACAAACCTCATCTTGCCCTTCCAAGCAGCTCCAGGCTTTGCTCCCACTTAAAAACTGGCTTTGGTGTCTTCTGGTGGTCCTGCTTCCTGGCCGAAGGACGGTGGTGTGCCAAGGAGGCATCCTTTCTGCCCTCCCCACAGGCACTCGCTGCGTGGCTGGAGTATTTTGGGGTTTGTTTAACATATATGCAAGTTTCTCCACCTTCCCCGCTGGGTGGGAGGGGGTTTGAAGGAGAAAATCCTGGCAGCTCCTGCTCGGCCCAGGGCCGTGACGGGCAGCTGCTCCCCGGACCTCTGGCTTTGTTGATCTTGCTGATATTTATTGTGGCAGCTGCTCCCTGCAGAAGAAAGTTAAGATAAAATTTCTGGCTGCAGTTTGCTGGAGCTGATAAGAGCCGGGGACACAACCCCCACCACCACCCCCTCTGGCAGGGTGTGTAAACAGGGGCTGAAAAAAGTTTTAGGTGGGGGCTGAGCTCGCCAAAGGTACGGCTGTTCCTGGGAACCCCTTTACCTTATCGGCCCCTGTGCCGTGATTGCTGATAGTGCCGGAAAGGAGCGCTGCCTCTGGGTTATTTCATTCCTTCCTAGAGGCAGCAGCAAATGGGGGGTGTCCATAACTGTCTTGCGTTAACGTTGTGCCCCCACCACTGGTCTCCTCCACGAGCTGCAGGACAGGCAAAGCTGCTCCCGGAGGTCAGGCAGGATCCGGGATGCTCTGGCTGGCACTGCAGCTCGCATCTGTTTCCAGTGCATCTGTTTCCAGCCTCCACGGAAAAGAATCTGAGATCTTTTTTTCCCCCCCTCCTTAACCCTTTCTTTTCTGACCATGGATACTTTTCTGATGCCATTTCTGGAACAGGAGGTGTCAAAAGAACATCAAAATACACAGAAGTTCCCCTGTCTAAGAGGTGATGAAGGTGGCCACATCTGTCCCTAGCTGTACTGCAGTGATGTGTCCTGTGCTGGGGTGGCTGTGGGGACTTAGGACCCGCTGGGTAACAGCGACCAGGAGCTCCAGGAGCTGGGTGGACACTTGGAGCTGCCCTGTGCCAGGAGAGTTGCTGTGGCTCTTGCCATCGGTGCTCAAAACCAGACATGTTCCCATGTCATCACCTCTCCTGCAGTACCTGTAACTCCAAGGAGTCGCTCTTTGATTATGGTGGGCACTGGAAAACTGCCCCTTGGTGGCCAGTCCCTGGCTGGGTGGCCTGGCTGCTCAGTGCTGGCTCTTTTTAAAACCCCGTTCCTGCGATGGTGGTGATGCTGCCCGTTTCTCTTGCTGGAAGGAGTCAGCAGCCCAACAACGCTACCCCTGAGCCTGGGTCTCTGCTCACCAGCTGCTTAGCACTTCACATTTTTTTTGTAAATTCTCCACCAGATTTTAGCAGCTGTGTGTAGATGGGATAATCCTGGGGGGTAAGGGAAAACCTGGCAATAACGAGGTACTCGAGCTATAATCGGCTCTGTGGCTGGAGTTTTATGAGTGCAAGCGTCTGGGCAGGGGTGTCTGTCTGTCTGAACCCCGCTGCCGTGGTGTTCCCGGGAGCTGGATTGCTGGGGGGGGTGGTCATAGGAAAGCTGCTCCCCTCCCTGCCCTGCGCTGCTGCCCTGTCTCTGGTCCTTGGAAGATTCGACCCATCCCCACGCTTCCTCGGAGAGGGGTTCCTGATGCTGCTCCTCACATCTCCAGTGGTTGCTGCGGGGGCTTTGGGGAAGCTGAGAAGCTGGTGTGAAGAGTGTGAACACTGTGTGTCTGCTCGGTGAAGGTTTGCTCTGGGCTGGATCTGGGAACACTTTGTAGACCCTTCCAAGGAGCTCCAGTCTCAGGCGTGCAAGTGCTTGGGTGACTTTGGCCCTTGGCTGGCTCCTGCTTAGGTGCCTTGGATGCTACTCAACATGTTTCTTTTGTCCTCCTTTAAAACTAGACCATGGCAAAGTCATGGGAAAGGGTTTTCCTTCCCAAAAGATGTACTTTCCTGGTGAGTGGAGCTGAGGGCATTTTCCAGCGGGCTGGGAGAGCGTGGGACACTGGGGCTGAGCAGCACCTGCAGGAAACTCCTCCAGGGCTGGAGGTGGGTTTTGTTCTGGGGTTGGTTTTGTTCTGGGGTTGGTTTTTCTGGAAGGTCCTCTTGAATTAGTGAATGCTGCTCTGACTGAAGCACGGTGCTATGAAAGGGCAAGACATGCAGTGATTAGTCTTCCATTGTTGAGCTGAAATGAGCCTCTGGTAGATAATGGCTTTCTTCTGGTACACAATTTGCATGATAAAATCGGGGCTGGTGGCACCTTCGTGGCCCAGCCCTCTGCTGGGGAGCCCTTTGGTGTCAGTGGAGGATGCTGGGCTTCGAGACAGCTCTCAAAGAGCTTTTAAAAAGACTGGTGAGCATCGTGGAGAGATGTGGGGTAGAGCCATCTCCGCTGGGCACAGAGCCTGGTCCTGTCTGTGATGCTGCTGTAGAACCGGGGTGCTACCAGCTTGTGCCCTGGTGGGACAGTCAATGGGGCAGCTCCTGGTGAGGAGCAGCCCAGGCTGGTGGGATGTCCATGGCTGCCTGGGCAAGTTCAGACTGTTGTCTTCACTGCAGCTCCTGGGTCTGGCCCTGCTCTCGGCGTGGTTTGGAGGCTTTATGCTGCGCTGAATCCTCGGGGCAGAGGGATTAATCTGTTAATTGGATTTGCAGTTGTTTTGGGTAGATGCTTCCTGCAGCAGCGGAGATGCAGATATAGATCCTGTAGATGTCAAAGGTCATCACGGTGTTCAGTGTGTGATTGGGGACCACTGGAGCTGGTGGTGGCCGTGGTGCCCGATGCCCACTGGGGACCTGCCAGAGCAGTGCCCAGAAACACCAAACCTGAACTCCAGGACATATTTGCCTGTGGTGGGTCACTTGGTGTCCCTGCAGTGAGGTCCCTCTGCCCGTGGAGACCAGCTCCTGGGTGGCAGAGCAGCGGTAATCTTGTTGCTTGATCCTTTTAAAAATTGACTTAATGATGCACTTAATGGCTTGTGGATAACAAGTTTGTGCTGGTGGAAGGATGGATGCTCTGGAGTTGCGTTTCCACCTGTGATTCTGTTGAAAGGCCGACTTTGATAGAGAAATTGTTCCAGAAAATCAGGACTCTGCCTCCAAGCTGCGTGTAGTTCCCTTGGGGGAGGAACCTGTAGGAATGGGCTTGCTAAAGGTGCAGAAACATGAGAAAGATGCCTTAAAAGCTGCTGCCCGCCTCAGAAAGGGGCTCTTCTGCTGCCTGCGCTGCCTTTTCGCTGCCTTCAAATCTTCTGATTAGGAGCAGACTGCCATAGCAGTAGGTTTGTTCTCACCAACCTGTATTTGGGTAAGTAATGGTGGAGGGTTGTTAAAGGAGCATCTGCCAAGAGCATGCTGCCTGGCTGGAATTTCTAACACGTAGCCAGCTGTCTGGAAGGTTTGGGCTTCACCTTCGATGGTGACATCTTCCAGGGATGTCTACCTGCTGCGTGCCCGGCACCGAGCCCAGGACTAGCTCCCGCAGGGATGCTCCATCCAGCGTTTTGGGAAGGACGGAGGGGCCACGTGTGTGGTTTCTGCCATCCGTCGGTGATGCTGAGAGCTGGGCAGATGGTAGGAAGGGGCACAGCCTGGTTGTGTGGCCAGCCCTGTGTCCTGGGCGGGGGATTTGCTGTCCCTCCCGCGCTGCTGGGGTGCAGGATGGATCCATTCCTGGGGGTCTGAGCTGGGCAGCTCCAGGCTGGTGCAGCTGTGTTATCCCGTGCTAATTAATCCTCTGCCAC
>JAOXNO010000003.1:34607387-34618155 GCA_028565335.1 Limnodromus scolopaceus
ACCCTACCTTTCCTTTCCCTTCCCTTCCCAAAAGAATGTCTCCCACAGGGTACCACCGGAGCTCACACCAAGCTTTTCCAGAAGGCAAAAGTACAGCCTTTCTCAGGAAAAGTCCCCAGGGTGCTGTGGAGATGCACGGAGCAGCGTGGAAATCACCCTGCTTCCACCAACTTCAAAAAAAAAATATATGTATTTGGCTGGGAAGCACAACTCAGACAGACACATACCTGGGATTTTGACTGAATCCTGGTCAATCCTGCTCTGCTCGCTGTCCAGGTGCTCCAAACCCACCACTTCTGTCTTCACAGGGGTGTCCTCCGTTGCAGAGAGGGTGGTGTACGTACTAATAACCAGTATTCCCAGGCCAATCCACAGTATGATCTGCACAATGTGCCAGAGCTTCAGTTAGCACAGCAAAACAAACAGGACCAGCGTTCTTCATGCAAACGGTGTCTCCAAACAATTCAAAGCTCAGTGCAATTACACGTGTCAATAAGAGAGAGAGAAGAGGAGAGAAATTTAAGAGGCGAAAAAGAAAAAAAACAGTAGCTTTGGGCTGAGGTTTGTATTTGGATACAGAGACATAGCAATGAGAGTTTCAGACGCTGGAGGCTGTTGAAAAGGCGACTCCTGTATCAGAAGGGTTCAAAAGCAAGTGGACAGGACGTAGGGATAGAAAAAATGCATGTGGCAGACAAGAATCCAGCTGCAAAGACTCATTCCCTGGTATTTCCAGCAGCTACAGGCTGGAAATGCTACAGAACACCATGAAATCAAGTCTGGCTGAGAACAGAGGTGCCCGACCTGTTTACAGCCTAGAAAGTTTTCTAGGGAGCTGTTCAAAAATTCATATTATTGAAAGCAAGAATAAGATGTTCACAGACAAGTCCTGGTGGGCAGTGCTCTAGAAGCTGATAAGAATCCTCACTGATTTCCCAAAGCCTGGGACTAAATAGAAGAAAAATTGAAAGAGAGAATCTGGACACTACAGAGGGAAGGGCTCTACGACCTTCTTTAAACTCAAAAAGGAGAAAGTGACCACCACCAAAAAGACCTCTTCTACAGCTTATTATCGAATGATAAATTGATCTAAAGGGATCTAATTCCACATGAGCTGTAAGAACGAATAAAAAAACTCTGTCTTCGACAGCACAAAGAATGTATTTCTGGGAGCACAAGCAATTCACAGGGTAACTGGAGAAGGACAAGCAAGAGGATGCACAGCAGCGAGAGGGGCCGAGGACCGTCTGCCACATTCAGTGTCAGGGCTGCCGAGCGCCCACCCACTCCCCCGGGCGAGGGGGGACCACTTCAGAGAGCGGAGCCGACGGACTGCCGGCCGACAACACCGACTGGGGAGATTTAATTAAACTCTAACATATGATTTTTCCCCAGTCAATCATTGCAATTGTCACAGCAAGGGCTTCTCGCGGAACCTGGTCTGCGTGTCAGTGCGTCGACGGCACCGAGTGACTGGTAGGAGAAAGTCTGCAAGAGTTTGTGCTGAAGGAAGCAGGCAAAAAAGCATCACCCTCCACTAGAAACACCATCTCCCCACAAAGTCATCTGCACAACAGACCGTGGAAGCAACAGGAACCATCATATGCAAAAGAGAAAACGCCTTTGCAACGCTGGGAAGCTGGAAGTTTGCAGCAAATTGGTATTTACGAGGCAGCAATTCCCTCTTTTTTTTTTTTCCTTTTTAAAGTACATTCTGCTCTCTGAAACACCACAGATCTAGCTTATTTCTACAGCTCTGCAGACCCCAGCAAAGGATCCAAATGATGGTGCAAACGAGAGGATCCAAGAGGATCACAGCTCACGAGAGGAATTCATCCTGCGGGACTCCTCTCTTCCCCCACATCCCTTGTCCTGCAGCATTTACATCCCAATTAACAAAAAGCACAACTAAAGGATGCTACTCAGTGTGAGAAACACCAGGAAGAGCTACAGGGGTTGCTACAACTGGGGGGCTGCCAGAGGGAGAAAACGGAAAATAAAGGGGAGAAGTGATATTGAAAGGAGAGGTTAAAACATTGGCATCCCCAGGAGAGGGAGGGGAGGTTAATGCTTGATTTTTCTTCCTCGGGCTGAGGAAGATTGTCCAGAAATGGGAGCCAGGGTGGTCAGAGCCCCGGGGAGCCCAGGAGACCCCGTTCTCAGCACCCCCCTGCAGACAGACAGACAGACAGACGCCTTCAGAAGGAAAAGGCTGGCGGGATGCGAAGCTGCCCCGGACAAGGGATGAGCAGCACGGCCAGGGAGCAGAGGCCAGGTCTTAGAGACGCTGCAAAGGAAACAGAAGCGAAATCTGCTCCCTGCCTCGCCGTGTGGGTGCACAAAGAGCAGATATCCTGCCATCCCACCCGGGCCAAAAGCGGAGTCAGCAGGTCCCTGCCACGGCTGCCCTCGGCTCGCAGCTCCAACGCTTCCTCCCCCTCGCAGGAGCCACAGCCCCGGTAGAAATAGAAACGCACTTTGCAACTGGAAAGCTGTTCTGGCATCTTCCAGAAAAAACAGCCGAGAGGAAGAGCATTTCCACACAGAAGATCTATTCTGGTGCCACAGGAACTAGGAGCAACGTGGGAGAGGAGGGAACTGTAGGAAACGGCTGAAAACATTACATTTTTTTAAAGGATTTTTTTGTTGTTTCTTATCGTAGTGGAGGAACCACGGGCTGGAGTGCCTTGGATTCGAACCCCTTTGATCGTTTAATGTTTGGAGTTCATCTGTGAGCTTCCCAGAGCAGCGGGTACGGGCACACGTGGTGCCCACAAACAGTCCATGAACCAGCAGCCGTCCTTCACCTTCAGCTCCCTAGTTGGCACGTCTCCTCCTCACCTACCCCGTCACCAACTGGAGACCAGGATAAAGAGGTCCACAATTTGGCTTAATTCCATGGAGATACTTATGACATGGAAAACCAGGCAGTTTGGACTCAAGGCACCACCAAGGCTACTCTGGCAATCAAAAGAGGAACGTGGGGTCCAAGGGCTCGGTGGCTCAAGGAAGCAAACACAGGAGCCACCTACCCCCAAAGCGACCAGCTGAAGAGCTGAGAACCCAGAGCAAGAAGAGGGACAACACTGATATAAGCCTGCATCTGGTCCCACAGGAAGGATCTACTCCCCACCTCTGAAAAGCGAACCCGCCGAGAACAGAGACCCTTCTCCAGAAGCACCTCTCAATGTGGACATGGCAAGAGGACGTGCAAGCCCTCCAAGAGGCAGGTCAGCAAGGCAAGGGCCTGTCTCCGGAGAGGAGAGCTCTGAGCAGGGACGGGAATTCAGCAGAGGAAGTTTACGCGGCCGTTTCCTCCGCTGGTCCCTTTCCCTCGGCCGTCCTTCCTCCCAGAAGATAACTCGAACTTTGTACAGAAGAGTCATCAGCTCAGACCATCTCCTCTAACCACGCCTCAGCCATCAGCGGGAAGCCAAAAAAAAAAAAAAAACCCAAAAAAAAAACCCCAACTGCATTTGTGCAGAGTGACGACATCCTCCAAATTGGGCTGTTTTGGACACCAAGCGTTAGGAGGCACAGAGTCATGGCCAAGGAATGCAGAGCCCCGGTCACCACCGGGTTCCTCCGCTGCGCTTGAAGGGCTGTACCGACCCTCGAGCGCCGGCGGTGAAGGTGTGCTGGCCGCTGAGCTACCAGGGGAGGGCAGAGGGGAATCTCTTTTCCATCCACACAGGAGCGAGACCGAGGGGTCATTTCCTGACCTGGAGCAGCCTCTCGGCAGCTCCTCTTCCCCAACTGGGACACCAGCAACTCCGGCCTCCCTAGGAGGGGCCTCTCGGACAGGCTTGTGTCAACAGTGGGAAGCCAACACCTTCCTGTTAGAAGTTAAAACACTCTGTTTACAGACCTTAACGTGACCTTCAGCAGCTCTTTGCCAAACCTCGCTCCATCCCCTCGCTCCAGGCTCCGGGAGGGCAGCGGGACACGGACCTGCACCTTTACAGGAAGGGGCTTGATCCTGAACCGCAAGAAAGGGAACGCTCTCCCCAGCACATTCGCAGCCTGGCTTCAAGTTTTTTAACTGCTCTGTTTCCCAATTGTCTTTCCAACACAACGAACCTTTCAACCAAACCACCCCTGAGCTGAGCCCAAGCTGCCGTCCCCAGCCCCAGTCAGTGACCAGCGGCTGTAATAATTGGCAACTGGCTGGCAGAAGCCACCCATGCCTTTTGCTGGCCAGCAAACATCTGGGATGGCCCATATTCCTCCCAGTTTCGTAGCCTCAGCTTGCACCACCTTCCCAGCTCAGTAAATCAGAACTTTCTATCTCACCAACCCCACAGCTGCCCCATACGGGACTTTGGGCCAGAGGTGGCCCAACAAAAGCAGCCAGTTCTCGGCAGCAGCAGCACAAGAGTCGGGATAATTCAAGCAAGCGGAAGAGCTGGCATTGAGAAGATCTGCTGCTTTAAAAGAAAGCTAAGGATGATGGAGGGAGGGAGGGAGAAGTTGTTTAGGCAGGGAAAAGCGGGGAGGGGACAGCTATGCCCAGGGCTGGCTCCCTCTCCCCCTTGACTGCCACTTCTCACAGGAGCGTATTTTGATGGAGTGGAGCGCCTGATCAAAGAAAAGCAGGAATGAAGGAGGAGACCAAAGACAGAGCTTCAGGGAAAGAATAAATGAGTCTTTGCAGAAGACCTGGAGGAAAGAGGAGAAGGTGGGCCCCGAATCGTGCTCTGGAGCGGAGGCAGGGAGGGGCTCCGCAGCCCGTTCCTGCAGGTGTGCCCTCACTGCAGCACTTCAGAGCATCGCTCAAAGAAACTATGCGAACTTGACAGGCAATGGATCATTCAAGAGAAGGCTGGACAGCTTGCTACCAGCCCCTTGAAATGCCAGGGTAACCTGGGGGCTGATGCTTTAGATAAAGCCCTTATTCCTTCGTGGGGATTTCTGCAGGACAAACGTTCTTCACCAGCCTCGTGACCAGCGTTTGAGGTCAAGGATTGTGAGGGCCCCAGTGTTCAACCCCAGGCAGCTGACAGTCGCCTCTGGGCAGCCAGTTTAAGAGCTCAAGCCCATCCTAAGTGCAGTTTCAAGGCACTGCAGAGAAACGTTCTGGCTCGGCCGGAATAGAAAGCAATTCTTGAAAGTGCTCTTTGTTTCCCTGAAAAATCCAGGCTGGCATTCAGACTCCTGCTTGGGGTTTCAGTCAAAGACGTTAGGAGCAAAGTGTCAGAATTCAGAGTGAAAGCTGGAAAGTTGGACTATTTCCTTGTGTCAGAGAAAGCACGGGGAAAGAAAAAGAAAAAAAAAATACACCCTGCTTAAAAAACTTTATGTACATTTGCAAACCCACAAGTCATTAAACACAGAAAAAGCCATTAGTTCTGTAGGACCCACAAAAATGTCATGCTCTCCCCCTGCTGACTCCGCAGTTTGCCGAAAACCTTATTCCCAGCCCAGTACTGTCGTGACTGGTAAGGCTGGGGCAGAGGCCTGCTAAAAGGCAGCGGATTAAGTTATTGTTAGGAAAAAACAAAACACGTTAATTTCAGCCCCACAAAAGCTCAGTATTTGCAGAAGGAGAGAGATGGAGCCCAGCAAAGAGCCACTTTGTTTCAGTCCCCGAGGAGGCCAATTCAAACTGGAGCAAAAGGAAAAGTTAAACTTCTAACAGCCTCTGAACGACCCCGATTTTTTAAAAATCAATTCCTGAAGCAACACCTCTATGTGTGTGTTCCTTTTTATTATTATTTTGGTTGAAACCAGAAAGCTGAGGGTCAGCAGCAAGAACCGCATCGCTGAGAAACCGTGTTTATTTTACCCAGCCCCGGCAGGTTGGGATGTAAGACCCCGTTAAGGTTTTATAGGCTGCCTGGATTTCACATTCTGCAGACACAGAACCCAAAGCCCACCAGAAGGCGGACTGGAAGCAGCATTTTATGCACCAAATGAATGCTTCACTTGCTGCTGGAGGGACAAAAAGAGCTGGTGTTCCAGCAGAGGGCTTGGCCGTGCACTGGGCCAGCGCCTCCTCTGCTGCTGCCCACGTGCCCATAAGCGATGCTGCTCAGAGCAGCCGACCAGAACAGCTCCCACCTGTAGTGGGCAAACTGGAGGGGGAGGCTGGAGGAGATGCCTCCAGAGCAGTTTTCTCTGCTGCAGTCAAATTAACTGTGTTCCCAGGCTCTGCAGAGGGCTTAGGGGGATGTCAAACAGCATCAGCACTGACCTGTGAACAAAGCGCATTCTTGTGGATCTTCTTGTAAATAAGAGCCGGGCAGATAAAACAAATGAGGCTTCCCATCGTAGCACCTGTCAGGCCCAGGACTGTTTCCACTGGCAAAGAAGAAGAAGAGAAGTCAGCAAAGACCCCTTCCAGGACAGCCAGAGCAGCAGCACGAGGTGGCTGTCTGAGCCCCTGGGCAAGCTGGGGCACGGGCCCAGTGAGCCCGGCCATCCCCCCCCAGAAAAGCCAATATAAGAGATCAGAGAAAATAGCCAAGCAGCCAGCCCTTGCCCCCAGCTCACCGTTCGGGATCATGATGCCTCCTATCATGGTTCCAAACACAACAGCCAGCGTCAGGGCTTTGAAGCGAAGCGGGGGCATGTAACCCCCAGCAGCGAAGGTGCCGTCTTTTTGCTGGAAGAGAAAGGGTGGGAGGGGGAGGATGAGTTTAGTTCCTGCATCAGAACCCCAGTTCTTAAACAATTACCCCAGCAGCTTCCAGCAGCTTTGTCACCCCCGTGCTACGGTCTCCACAGAGGTGGATGGGGGGGACAGCTGGACATGGTTCAGCAGTTTTAATACGCAACTGCATTTGAACCTTCAAGACAAAGAGTGACAGAGGGCACGGAGCCAAAGCTGCTGCTTCCATCCTGCCCCAGATGTGAACTGCACAGCTGTATCCCAGCCCCTGTGCCACCGCCCCTCCGAGCAGCCCCAAGGCCAGGGGCATGAGAAAGAGGTGAAGGGAGAAGGGACTCAGGGAGAAGAGCTCTGGGTTTGCTACAGCAAGGTGTCCCCTAACACCTCCGGGAGCAGAGTTATGTGTTCCAGCTCTTCTGACTTGAGAGAAGACACCCCGGCTGGATGGCAGAGGGGACAACCAGTGCTGCTGAGGAGCTGCTGATACTGGAGGGTTTCCAGTTGCCCTCCTCTTCCCATCCCATCCCATCCTCACACTCTGAACAGGAGGTCCAGAAAGCAGAGGACCCAACAAACCCACATGCCCTTGGAGAACCAGTGGGTCTCTGCTCTCCCAGCCACACAGATGGGAGGGGACAGCAAAGTGACAGGTTCAGAGCCCAAAGAGCAACGAGCAGAGCCGAAGCAAGAGCCATGATCTTCCCAAGTGCTTCCAGTGCTTACTCCTCTGCACCCACTGCCTTTCACCAACCGTCTTCCCCCATCCTCAGGCCCTCCCGACGTGAGAAAAGAGCCGGGGGCTTCTCACAGGCAGAAGTGGCAGGATTTAGAGCTATAAATTGCTCAAGTTTTATTTCCTGCCCTAAGAGGTTTCTATTTATGCAGATACACAAAGGCCTCAGAACATTCCCACAATCTCTTACTGTTATTTACTGAATACCACGGGCATGCTTAGTGCCGTACAATACACAGAGGAGAACACGCTACTGCCACAAGGGACTTACAGTCTAAATCAGACAGACCAACTATAGTCACAAAGGCCGTCTGAAGATCTGACCCTGGGAAAGGTGAACGTGTGGGAGAGGAGAGGGCTCTATTCCACCCCGTGCTCCTGCCCCAGACCGACACCACCAGCCCGGGGAGACACTGGAGGAAGGGGACATCCGAACCCGGAGGGGAGAAGGCTGCTCAGGAGGCTACTGACAGAGGTGGAAGGATGAGAATAAAATAATAAAAGAGCAGAAACGAGCAGGCACAGACAGAAGCAAGAAGAAATGAGGCTGGGCTCTGAGGCCAGGAACAGAAGCTTGAGCTAAATGCAAAGCAAGATCCGAGTTGGCCAGCAAAAGGATGCCAGCTGGAGCAGCAGGAAATAAGGAGGCTCCTCTGTTTCCAAAAGCACATTTCTCCCTCTTTCTGAGGGGGGAGAACCGCCGTGGCTCTGAACTGTGTAACACTTCTGCGCGAGAGACGGAAGCCCCAGGGGAGCAGCAGCCCCGGGACTCGCAGCAGAGCAACAACCCCAGGCTCCCAACCCCGGCACTTCTGCCCACGGAATTCCTCTGCAGAGAGGACAAGAACCTCAAAGTACCAGAGATTAACCATTCTGCCGAGCGGGATTTACAGGCTGCCACGGGGCCTCCCGCCGCACTCTCACCACACACCAGGCACTTAGGATTTCGCCCTGAGTTGAGGGTTTGTCCCTCTGGATGGCGAGTACCTACCACAAGTCAGAAACAGGCAGCTGTCAACGGCGTCTCACACAACCAAGGCGTGTTTGTAGCCCAGGTCGACAGCCAGCAGCAGAAGCCAAAGAGTCACAGTTAGCTCTTCAAAAAGGAGGTTTCAAAGGTGCACACTGGCCACACAAGAGGATCTTACCTGCTGCTCAAAGAGAAGGGTGTTCAGCGCCTGTCTGCACGGCAGAATCATCATCGGAAACCCCACAGCTACCGACATCATGAATCCCACTCGGATCATCTCCGTCACAAGGTTGGAAGGGAAGTTCATTAGGACGTTGCCGGCAATGGCTTCAGTGTAACTCACGTAGCCAAAGAAGCCCACCTGTCCGGCAGGAGGGGAGGTGAGCGGATGGCGTTTTGACCCCCCCCAAGCACATTCATTTCTGCTCATTACACAGGGCTGGAGGCCAGCGACCTCCCATCAGTGAGGATGGGCCAGGCCCAAGGAGGGAGCCTGGGGCCACCTCCGCGGGCAACCTGCCAGCAGCACCCCAAAATGGTTAAAGAATAGTGGGACCTTCCTAAAAGCAGAGGCAAGTTTCTCCCCAAATACAGGGGGCTTTCTTGGAGGACGTTGCAGCGAGGGAATGCTGCCACTGCCAGTGACAAAGAGCAGTGACACCCTGCGCCCTCCAACCGAGGAGGGGGGCTGTGACGATTCCCTGCAGCAGCCCAGCTCAACAGGCTCTCCTCAGGAATTATTAACTGGGTTTTATTAGCTGGTGCTTTATGAGGCATAACTTCCTTTACATCTTTCCAGTTGCAACAGGCTGAAAGAAGCTCTGGGCAGCACCTCCAGCTCCAGGCTGGGCCCTGGAAGGCAGGGAACAGGCTGATGGAAGCAGGGAAGAGCTTGGTCTCCACTCTGCCTCCGACCCAAGGAAATGCGCCACGCTGAAAATTTGGACTCTCCAAACGCCTCCCGCACTGTTGGGTTCATCATCTCCCATCTAATTTTGCTCTCAGCGAAACGACTTATCTTTCAGAATAAATACAGGTCAGCAGAAAGCAGCCCCAGCTGAAGATAAACCATGGTCCCTGTTGCCCCTCCAGAGCGTGACTTCTGGCAAGGAAAGAGAAGGGGAAGTTTCTTACCGTAATGTAAAAGGTGGTGACCACGTTTAGGGAAGAAGCAAATATGGAGCTCATGATTTTAACAGACGGCTCATCCAAGCTATCATAGGTAGGCAAGACCTGACTGTAGAAAAGGGTAAATTATTTAAGGAAGGAAACCTTCTGCAGAGAGAGAGAGAGAGAGAGAGAGAGAAAAACCCAACTCCAGCATGTTCCCTGCCTCAGCCCAGCAGCGAAGAATCCCTGACACCTTCCCTCTATGGAGCATAAACACTCGCTGCTATTCCACAATTTATACTGCTAATGCCAAGAGATTTCAGAACACTCATAACTTTTAAGTGTTGCAGAAATATTCCTGCTCTCCCCACCCCACCACGTGGAGCTAAACGTGTGATGTAAACATTTTCGGTTCAAAAGTGTTGCAAAATGAATGACCGTTTGTTCCAGTGAAACACCAGTGGCACGGGGCCAGGCAGCGCATTGCAGATTATTGTTCTTGGACCTCTCCACGCTGATAATTAAAGCAACGCAGTGTTTACAGAGTAAAAAAGCAGGAAGAAGGTTAGAGCATCGCACTGTCTAAAAGAAAAGTTAAACAAACAAAACTAAAGGCAGCGCCTGTCATATTTCAGCGCTGCTGCTCCGGCTTGGTTCATAGAAAGCTGGGAGCGCCAATTACACGGGATTTGGGGTATTTACAGACTTGGAAAGCATGTGGAATGTACTTTTTGACATCAGGTGCATATTTTAGCAACTCATTAACCTCTTGTTACTTTAATTCAAGTGGCTACATCCTGGCTTCATGTTACTGAAGGAACTCTCGGGAGAAGGCAGGGGGGAGTATCCAGTTAGATGGGAAGGGGGTATCCCCGGCTCCAGTGGGCACAAAGCCATTAAGGGAACGTGTGGCAAGCTGAGGCCGAGCAGAAAAATCCTTAACCCTTAATCCCTTAACGTCAAACAGTTCTGCACAAAGGAAGCCGAGCACATCAGCTCTCAGGAACCTGGCGGACACACGCAGGGTCTGCCAGGGCACCACCGTGATGGACATTTACCAGCCAGGTGTCCCCAGGAGTCTCTCCAAGCATGGCCAGTAGGTGGAGGGAGGTCATCCTCCCCCTCTGCTCTGTCTGCCCTGGTGAGGCTGCATCTGGAGTACTAGGTCCAGTTCTGGGCTCCCCAGTCCAAGCAGGACAGGGAACTGCTGGAGAGGGTACAGCAGAGGGCTACAAAGACGATGAGGGGACTAGAACATCTCTCTTACAAGGAAAGGCTGAGGGACTTGGGTCTTTTTAGTCTGGAGAAGAGAAGACTGAGGGGGAATCTTATCAATGCTTATAAA
>JAOXNO010000003.1:34850526-34863176 GCA_028565335.1 Limnodromus scolopaceus
TCTGGGGGGGTGTGTGTCCCCCCGGCTCCCAGCGGTGCTCTGGGGGGGTGTGTGTCCCCCCGGCTCCCAGCGGTGCTCTGGGGGGGTGTGTGTCCCCCCGGCTCCCAGCGGTGCTCTGGGGGGGTGTGTGTCCCCCCGGCTCCCAGCGGTGCTTTGTGGGGGCTGTGTCCCCCTGGCTCCCAGCGATGCTCTGGGGAGGTGTGTCCCCCCCCAACTCCCAGGGATGCTTTTGGGGGGGCATCCCGCACCTCGCTCCCAGCGATGCTTCACCTTCCTCCCTTTCTCCCCTGCCTGTGCCCAGGGAAGGCAGGGGCCCCCTCGGCGGCCCCCTCCCCTTGCCCCCAGCCCCGCGGGGTGCAGGAATGCCTGCGCCTGGAAAGCCGTGCCGGGCTCGGGTTGCCTGGGAACTGGGAAACCTGATCCCTGGGAACAGGGGCCGAGGGCAGGGGACATTCCCGGGCTGCAGCTGGTCCCCGGCCCCCTTTGTCTCCCTGCTCTGATGGGGCGGCTGCTCCCCTGCCCTCAGGGTCCCCCCTCCCCCAGGAATGGAGACTTGGGGCGCAGGGGAGCTCTCGGCCTCGTGCAGGGCCATCCCAGGGGATGCTGTGACAGGCAGCTGCCGGCTGCTCCGGGTTGTCACCTCCCCGCGTGGATCAGTGTCACCTCCTGGCCAGCAGCCACCGTGGGCTGGGGATGGCCCTGGGCACCGGGACCAGCTGCCACAGCGTGCCAGCAGCTGGGCATCCCGGCTGGCCACAGGGATGGTGTGGTGACAATTCCAGGAATGCCGGGGCCCCCATGCCGAAGTCACCCTCCCTGCCAGCAGTCATCGTCCCCATTGCCCACCTCGGAGGGTGGCAGCTCTGGACCAGCCATCCTGAGCATGCCAGGGGGCCCTCTCTTTGCAGTCGGGTGGGGGGTGGGGAAACTGAGGCACAGGGCAGAGGTGGCAGTGGGACGGGGGCTGGGATGCTGGTGTCCTGCCACCCTGTGTCCCCAGGCACTCGCCAGCGGCTCCATCGGCTCTCATCAATCACTGCCTGCCCACGCGGAGGTGCTGAGGCCCCTGGCGTAGGGAAACCTTGATGAGTTTGACCATTAGCAGAAAGAAACCGCTGAGCTAATTTTAGCTGTGATAGCTAATTGCTTTTTGCACCGCTGGGTGAGACGACAACCTGCGAGTCCTCGTCTGTAACCTTGAGTCCTCCTGGCTCCGTGCGGTGGCGATGCCCGGGTCCTGCCGGGGCGAGGAGCGGGATGTGGAGTCGCTGGTGGGAACGCTGGTCCCCGGAGGGGTTTCTGCAGGACACTCGGGTCCGCATGGGAAGCTGGCAGGGCTTGGGGTGCCGGGCAGTGTCCTGCTGCCCCCAGCTTGAAGGATGAGTGTCCCTTGTGCCTCTTAGGGAGTGGGGACACACGTGGCATGGGGGGGAGCCTCTCCCAGTGAGTCACCCCCAGCCCATGGGAGACCCAGGCTGTGGGGTGGAACCCCCCGGTGCTCAGCAGTGTGGGGCTGTGTCTGTGCATCACGATGAGGTGATGAAGGGAAACGCTATTTTTAGAGCCTCTTCATTGATCAGGGCGCGTGTGCCCGTTCCTGGCCATGCGAGTCACATTTCCATGGGGACTTCTCTGCTCCCCCTGTCCCAGGTCTGGAGGATCCTATCCCACTCTGTCCCCATCCCGCAGGACCATCCTTCCCCAGCAAATCCCAGTTCACCGCAGCTGGGTGAGGAAATGGGCTGAATCTAGGGCAGGGGCTGGGCGTTAATTGGGGTTTTATGGGGTCATTTATGTTCCTTGTTCGTGTCCTTCCTGCCAGGAGCCTGCATCTTCCCAGTGGGGAGCAATCGAGTGCTGGGCTGTGCAGGTGGCTGTCCCCAGGGCTCACTCATCGTGGTGGGATGCTCGGTGCTTCCCTTCCTCCTCTTCCTCCTTGCCTGGGCTGGGATCTCAGGCTGAGAGCTTGAGGGAAGGCGAAGGGGAGCGGGTCCTGTGTGGGTCTGGCATCCCTATCTCCTCTCAGTCCATGAAGATCCGGCTGGGAACGGTGCTGGGGAGGGAGCTGGGTGTGGACATGTGGCTGGGATGGACGGACGGATGGATGGAGGGGGCTGGGGCCCAGTGGACACAATAGCTCTGGTTTCAGTGACCCGCCTCCTGAATGCCTGAAAAACAGCTGATGGCCGTGAAGGGGGATGAAATGGGATTAGCTGCTGTTTCCACAGGGAGCGGCATCCTGCCGAGCAGGACAATGCACCCGCTGTGCCCCCCCCTTTGTGCCTGGGCGCTCCGGCTCCCGGGGGCCGGGGTGCTGCCTCCTGCCCTGCCTCTCCCCGGGGAGCCCTGGGGTCTGCCGAGCCCCCCCTGTGCTCCAGCACAGCCTCCCGGGGGGTGTTGTAGGGGTCCGTGAGATACTGGGGCAGAGTGGGGGCTTCTGCCTGCTCCGAGGGGACATGGCTTGGATTTTCACCCCACGTGGGTCCCGGGGGACCTCACACATGCTGGGGTGGGGGCATCTTGGGGCTGTCCCACCCTGGTAAACCCCAATGCTGGGTGCCCAGCCTGACACCCCACAAGCTGAAATGGAGAAGCCAACCCCGTGGTGCCAAGGGGCTTTGCAGGGTGGGTGCCTGCTGGCCCTGTAACCCCCTGGGGTCAGAGATGGGGTGCTGGGGGGGGGGCAGGAGCTCATCTGGGGGTGGGAGCCACGGGTGGCCCCATCTGCGGCGCTGCAGGGGCGTGCGTGTGTGCCGCGCCGCGCTCGCTGGAGTGAATTGATGTTTATTTTGATAATGAGTTCTCAATGCATTCGCAAACTAATAAAATCAACTCATTAGGGTGGTATGTTTAATTCAGAGCCCTGCCGTGGGGAGAGCCCTCCCCGCCGCCCGAGCACCCGGCCTCTGCCTGCGCACACGGGGCGCGAGGGGAGGAAGGTGATGGGCGCCTTCGTCTCTCCATTTTCTTCATTCTCCTTGCTCGTAGGGTGGAAAAGAGAGGCTGGGAGGGCAGCGGGGGGGGGCCGGGCTGTGCAGTGGAGGGTGGAAACAAGCAGTGAGCAGGGGCAATGAGCTGCCGGAGCCCTTCACCTGGGACGGTGGCGGAGTCTCGCTCGCTTGGCTTCTCCCCATAAGCTTCATGTCAAGGCTGGGCAGCGGCGCTGGCTGCGCTGCTGGAATCGCTGGCCCCGGCATCGCCGAGTTGGCTGGAAAAGCCCCTCTAGGCCCTCGGAGCCACAAGTGTGTAAATAAGTGCAATGACCAGGGTTCGCTTCTCTGCCCTGGAAATTCAGGGCTGGGGTGGATGGCTGGGGGGGGGGGGGGGTGTGGAGAGGGGGGGATTGCCAGGCTGCGAGTTCTTCCCGTCCCCCATCTGCCAGCAGCGGCGTCTGGGCAGGAAAAGCTTTGGAAAAGGTTTTTTCCAAGGAAAACTCATGTTCGTTGTCATGCTACAGCTATTTTTGTTTCAAGTGAGCAATGCAATGACTAATTAATACTTTGGAAAGAAGGATGTCTGGGCAACACCCCAGTAAATGGGGGAGTGCCCGGTGCCCGCTGGCTCGGGGCCGTGCTGCGGGGAGGGGGACCACGGCAGCCTTCGTCCCGCTCGGTGTGGAAGAGGGGGGGAAGTGTTTTCCATCCCGCGGGGCCAGCGACTTAATTGCGTCAGCGCCCTGGGAAAGGCTGAGTGGGGTTTTTCTTGTGGTTTCTGCCTTCTGTTTTTCTTTCCCTGCTGTATTTTTGTCGGTTGGGAAGTGCCGCCTCGTTGAGATTCTCGGGGCGAGCCTGGAAAGCGGCTCGGTCGGTCTGTCTGTCTGTCTGCAAGGGCGGTTGCGGGGCGGGGGACGTTCAGAGCATCCTGCGTGGATGGGGGATGCAGGGGATCGGCAGGAGCTCGGGGATGGTGACAGGGGGACGGATGTCCCTTGCAGAAGTGACATCCCAGGTGTTGATAGGGGTCCGGTGATGGCTTTGTGTCCCCACCCCTCCTTGGCCGTGGTGGCTCTGGAAGCTGCTGCAGCCCAGGGCTGTGGTTGCCCTCCAGGAATACCTGGAGGAAACACTGGATGTGCCATGGGGCCAAATCCAGCCCGGAGCTGTGTTGTGCTGCACCGAGCTCCTGTGCCATCCATCCCACCCAGCGCTGGGACCACCCTGGGGTTGGGGTTGGGGGCTGTCGGGACCCCCACCTCGCTTGGCAACTGGACATGGAGCCCGTTCCTGCCAAACCCTTGTGAGGAAGCTCCAGTCCCAGCTGGGAAGGGACCCTCCATCCCTCCGAACCTGCAGGCTTCACCCCCTCCTCTCCTGCCCGGAGGGTGCCTGGTGGTGATGTCCGTCTGTCCATCCTTCCCCTTCCCGCCGTTTTGGAGCTTCTCCCGAGGAAATCAGCTGCAGGATCCGGCCCCTCTAATTGCGTTGAGTCACTCTCCGGGTGTCCGTGACTCACAGCAGTGACCCAGATACGGCGGAGCTGCCTAACCGCGGGGTCGGCAGGATTTGTGGCATCGGAAGGAGTTTCGGCCGCAGCCTGGAGCTGGTTAAACATCCCCAGCTGGGGACGGGGCTGGGGACATGCTCGGCGAGGGGACAGGCTTGCTGGTGATGCCTGGCTGTGCCACCCGCAGCCGGGCAGTCCTGGGGACGTCCCCACGGGCTGGGGAGGGGGGGTCCTGTCCCCCCAGGAGCATCCCTGCATGGCCCCTTTGCTGCAGGTCCCTTGCATCTCCCCCTCGGCTCCATGAGTTTGGGCTTGGAGCCCGGTGCTGGGGTCCGTGCCTTTGGGGCCAGGCGTGGGGGTCCGACGTGGGGGTCTGTAGGGACCCTGCGGTGCTTCCGAGCACAAAGCTCTGCTTGTTGCCCCCCCCCCCACTCCATCACCGGGCTCATGGGCTGGGAATGCACAACGGTGCCGTGTGTTTTGCGTGTGTTGGGGGTTTGCCACGGGGGGGGGGAAATGTTGTTTTTTCCAGGCGGAGGGGCTGGGTGTGCAAGGGCAGGCAGGGACGGGCAGGCACACAGCCCCGCTCTGTTCCCAGCCACAGCTCAACGAGATGCTGTTCCCCGGCCAGGGCTGACGTCTCTCCTTTGGCTCCAGGAGCATCTCAAGCCTTACCTGGCCCATGTTGGCACCGGGATGTGCCCAGGCTGGGCACCCAGGGCTGCCCCAGGCTGTGGTCCTTGGGGCGGACGCCTGGGAGCTGAGAGGGGATGATGCCAGCACAGCCTCAGTGGGAAGAGGGGGGTCAGTCTCCGGGTTTGGGACCCTCCGATGGCTGGGGACACGTGCTGGGGGTTGTGGCGTGTTTGGGATTGCCAGGATGAGACCGCAAAGGGAGGTGGCGTCATCTCCAGCGTCACTGCTGGGAGGAGAGGGGGGGTTCCTTAGTGGGCACCGTGGTGCTGCCGCGCTCGATATCCCTTTTGCAAACACCCCTTGTCCCCGGGGGAGCCGTGCTCATCCCTCCCCGTGTGCCCCATCCCTTGGGGGCTTCGGCCGGGCACGGCGATGCTGCCGGCTCAGCCCCCGGCCCACTGAGCCCTCCGAGAGCCCTTCTGCAGAAGAGGAGCTTGTTATGGAGCCATTCTGCTTTTAATTAACAAATTAAAATCCTAGTTAACAATCCAGCCCCAGGGCTGTTGGAGGCTGGGAGAAGCTGGAGCGTTTGTTATGGAAACAGCAGTTAATTAACAAATAAATAAATAAGTATGGGCCTGGAGACAGATGCGGGAGGAGGAAGGGGAGATGGCAGCGTGGTCAGGGTGGGAGGCAGCATGGGAGGAGGGTGTCTGTCTGTCTGTCTGTCTGCTGTCCTGGGGGATGCCATGGCCCCGGTGGGTGCGAGGGGCTGGATCCTGCCTTGTGCTGGTGGATCTGGCCAGTTACTGTGCTGGGGCCACCTGGGCTGGGGTTGGGGCTCCCCATCTCTGTCTGGGCTTTGCCGAGTGCCCGCTGGCCCTGGAAATGGCACCCGCTGCCTCTTCTCCCGCCCCGAGGCCGGGAAGAGATGGATGAATTGTGACACCGGCAAAACTGCTGCGCAGTCCCCAGGTGACACCGATGCCGGGGACCCTGAGAGGAGGCGGGGGACATGGCACGCTGGGCTGCTCCGAGCATCCCCAGAGCAGGGATTGCCGCTGTCCCCATCCGCGTCCCCTTGGCCCCCGACTGGGTCTGGGCAGGGGGATTTGGGCTCCCCTGGGCTGGGTGCAGGTGGGGAGTGGGGGTGCTGAGGCTGTGCCCCCCCCAGCCCTCAGCCACGCAGTAGTCAGCTGGCATTAGCCACAGGGCTGTCACCGGGAGCTGCGGTGTCACCCTGCCCATCTCAGTGCCGAGGGCAGGGGTGGCTGCGGGGACCCATGTGGGGACGTGACCCCGCTGCCAGCCCACGCCGGGGCCCGGCAGGGTTTTTGCACGGGGCGAGGAGGCGGCAGAAACCCACCTCCCTCCCGCAGCTTCACCCCTCCGAAGGCTTAAGGGGAAGAAAATCAGTTTAAAAGCCGGCTCTGCAAATCCTGCCGGCATCACACGGGCGCGGGAGCCCTGCTCCGCTGAGCAGCTCCTCCAGGTCTGCGTCTCTCTCAGCCTCCCACCTAATCCAGTTAACACACCTCTGCAATCGGCTTACGGCATGTAAGAAACCCCAAATCTCCTCCGAGGGAAGCGCAGGGGAGAGGGGCAGCGGCGCCGGAGCCGTGAGCTCTGCCAGGTCCAGCCTGGCTCCTTGCTGGGGTGGCAGCGCCGGGTCCAGCTCCCCTAATTTACCATACCCCTCCTACTGTGCGGGTGATACGCACACACACGCTCAACAAGGTTGACCCCCATCTCCTGAGGGCTCCCCCACCACTGAGAAGACCATTTTCCTCCTAAAGCAATTGCACGAAGAGGCGGAGGGTCGGGGATGGAGATGGAAAGATGGCTCCATCCCGCTCTCTCTAGGGGGGTAGGAGCCATGGCCTGAGCCCGAGGGGCAGCGTGCCCTTGGCTGGCAGCCCCCCCCGGCTGCCCGTGCCCCCTCGCCGTGGTGTGAGCGCTCTGTCTGACACGCTCAGCGGAGTGAAGACGGATGCGTTTCGGCAGCAAGGTCGTTGCAGGGTGGGAGGGCACCGGGTACCCGTGAAGCCCGGGAGCATCTTGGCTGCACCGTCCTGCTCCGGCTCTTCCTCCCCAAGGGCTGCACCGGTGCCGGGTCATGGGCAGGATGGGCACGGTGCCCGGCAAAGCTCCGGGGTTGGCTCCTGGAGGGATGTGGCCGCTGAGAGATGCTCCTGCATCCTCTGAAGGCCGGCGGTGCAGCCCTGCTCCAACCTGCCGGCGGCGCGGGGCCGCGGCTCCTCTTACGTGCAACAAAGATGGTTTTATTCCTGCCGTCTCGGCGCGTCTGGGGCCGAGCGAGGAAAGCTCTCCTGGCTCCTCTGCCTCCGTAAAAAAAAACCCTCTTAGCTCCGCTCTGCAATGGCTTTAAGAGAAGCAGCTCCTTTTTGGCGCGCAGCCCCCATCATCTCCCCGCCACTCAGGCTTGGGCTGTGGTGGTGTGGGAGGGACGGAGCTGAAGTCCCCCCCGTCCCCGTGCCTGTCTCAGGCCATCGGGGAGGCAGACCCTCCTCTCTCCTCTGGAAGCAGGAAAATCAGCACCAGCACAGGGTTTTCCAAGCGGCAGAGGGAGAGGGCTGTAATTCGCAGCCCCAGCGTGGAGAAGCAGTGGCTGTAGGGCACCGTTGTCGGGTCCTGCTCTGTCCCAGCTCCCCGGGAACCCCACGGGACTGGGGACATGCCACAGCTGGGACGGGGCTGGAGGGGGTGTCTGGGGCTGGGTTCTGCCACAGCCCAGGCTCCTGGGGACAGGTCGGAGCCGTGGTCAGGATGGATGGTGACATGAGTGGGGCTGGGGCTGCCCTGGGGAGGCATTGCCCAGGACACGTGGGTCCTCATCCCCATCCTGGGCTTCCACTTGCCCTCGGGGTGCGGTGGGAAGGCGCCATGTGGATGGGGAGAGGGGAAACCTGGTGGGACAGGGATGAGGGGGGACCAGGCTGGGGGACTGTGCCGTGGGGACCAGAGGGACGATGCTCTGCGACGTGTCACGGCAACTGAAGCACCGGGACCTTGCAGGTCCCGTAGCATCACTCTCAGCTGACCCCCCCCCGAGAAGCCGTGCCGCCTTCCCGTGCCCCCAGGATTTCCCCGGTCGCTCTCGCAGCCCGGTGCCGCGGTCTGTGCCCTCTAAATAATGCAAGAAGGCGAGCCCCGTCCGCGGGGGCTGCGGATAAACGCGGTAAATGGCTGAGAAATGGAGCATGTCTTTGGGGAGCCACCTCCGCCGTTAGCCTGCCGGGTCCCCCCCGGCCCGGCGCAGGTACGGGGGCAGGCGGGGAGGAGGAGACGGAGCGGAGCTGCCAGAGTCCACCCGAGCATCGGAAAATTGCATTTCACGGCCGGGCGGATTGGGATACCAACCCCGGCGCCGGGCGCTCGGAGAGGAGATAAGATTTGATTAAGAAGGCCGCTATTAATTTATGGCAAGTACACTCACGATAGTGGAGAGGTTGCTTTTAATTAATAGCCAGAAGGAGAGTTTTAAAGCCCTTGCTCTCAGTGGGGGGGGGGGACGGGGAGGGAGGGGAAAAGCAGAGAAGGAAGGGAAGAAAGTAAGTTGCGAGGATTAATGGACGTATCTGTAATTAGAAGTCTTTTTCTTAGTAAAAAGGGGGAAAAAAAAACCCACATGGAAAGACACACCGTGGCCAGGGGTGTGTGCGGAGTGTCCTGGCTGATCCATAGGGCTGGGAGGGGCAGGACTGTGCGGGTGGCTTTGACAGTGCTCTGTGTGCCAGCGGGGACTGGGGCTGCCCCATGGCCACCAGCCCAGCCTGGTGTCCCCTATGGCTAACCCTGTGCTCCTGGGCTCCCTGTGTCCTTTCCACCGGGGTCAGGATGGAGGGTGGGTGTTGGGATGGATATTGGCTCTGGCGGGTGATGGGCTGGGGAGGATGGAGCCGTCCTGCCCCACTGCTGGCCGTGCCATGCCATGCCATGCCATGCCATGCCATACTGTGCCGTGCCATCTCCCACCACACACAGCTTGTCCCACAGGGCTCCAATGCCACCACGCTTCTCCCAGGGCGTTCATGTGAGCCAGAGCGATTAGAGAGGCGCGAAGGCTCCCTGGCACGGTGCCTGGGCACGCTGCCGCGGGGCACCAAAACCTTTTGCTGGTGGGTTTTGCTGACAAACCTGCGTTTGCCGGGCGGTGAGATGAAAGCGGAGCTCTGCCAGGAGCCCCTTGCTGGCGGGGTGTCATGCTGAGGGCTCCGGTGTCCCCACGGGTGACATGGGTGGCACATGTGCCATGATCCTCGCTCTTGCCGGTGCTTCTCCATCGCCGTGTGGTTGGGTTTGGTGCTTTCCCTGCCGCCCCTTCCCTAAATTTGAAGGTGGCGTCAAGTCACTGCGGGAGAGGTGATGAATTGAAGGGGACGTGTTCTGCCGGAGCGTGGTGTGGGCAGCGGGGCACGGCTCCAGCGCTGGCCCTGCCGTGCCAGATGAGGCTGGCGCGGCCACCGTCTGCCGGCGGAGCAGATGGGCGCTGGGATCACACGTGCAGTGAGTTTGGGGGGTCTGTGCTCGGGGTGGGCAGCGGCACAAGTTGCTTTGTGCCTGGCTCAGGTGGTGGGAGGGGGCGAGCGGGGCTCTGAGGATGCCCGTGCCATCGTGGTGCCGTGCTTGGCTTTGTCCTTGGGTACCTGCTGAACGCCCTGGGTCCCCCCAGGCACCTGGGTCCCCGCTCGGTGTCACGTCATGCTCGGCGGCTCCCCAGGTGCCGGGAGCGTTCGTCATTTCAATTCTGTGTTTGCTTTTTATTAAGGGGCTGAAACCTCGTCTCAGGAATACTAATGGCTCCGGCAGCCCTGGAGAGCGCTGCTAATCCCCAGCACCTGCTGGTGGCCCACCCCGCCTGGTCCCCGTCATCCCCCCCCACACACACACCCCGGGAGGGGACCGCGGTGGGGACACCGGTGGGGCCGTGCCCTCGGTGGCCGCAGGGACGTGTGCCATGTCATCAGCCTGATGGCTTTACCAACAGCCGCTGAAAAATTGATGCCTCCCAACCGCACGCCGGCGCCTGACGTGTAGAAAATGTGGCTTTGCCAAGGGACAGCTCCTTGGGCAGCGGCACAGCCCCGGGGCTTCGCCTTGTCCCCTGGGCATGGGGCCACCCAGCTGGGGTGGCCGTGGAGGGGACACGATTTGCCCCCGGGGACAGCGTGCCTTGGCCAGGATGGGTCCCCAGGGGCCACCTCTCATTGCCCCCCACCGGGGCTGTGACCCCAGGGGGTGCTCAGGGGTGTTGTGGTCACCCGTGGGTGCTGTGTGTGGGGTCCATGGGGTGCACCGGTGATTTTTAACCCCTTCCCTGCCACACAGGACACACCCCCCCCCCCCCCCCCAGTCTCTTCCCCGTCCCCAGATGTGGAGCGGCTGCTGCGGCGCCGGGGAACTGCGCCGCGAATATGTTACACAAATGAATAATAAAAACAAAGGAAAATTACCCTCTTTATTGAAACTCGTTTTACGAATAAAACAATTATTCTGGTAATTGAAAAAATGTGTCGTTAAATTAAATGCAGTGGTTCCTATTAAAATTTTAGTGGATTTCTTCTTCTCTGTTTCTTTTTTCCCCCTTTTCCCTTCCCTCCCTCCCTGCCTCCCTCCGCTGGCGGCTAAAGGCTGGTAATTATAGCGGAGGGTTTCGCTTTCTCTTTATTGTTTTTTAATCTCTTCGTGCTGTGGAGTGCCAGCGATAGCCTGATGCAGAAGAGATTTAGCTCCATCTCCCTGTGCTGGGGAGGGAGGGGGGGACGTGGGGGGGCCGGAGGGGGAGCACAGGGCGGCTCGGTGGCAGTGCCAGGTGGCCGTGCCAGCGTCCCCGGTGCGCTACCATCCTGCTGTCTGGGCAGTGATGCCCTGGGAGGGACAGGGGAGCCTTGTAAAGCCTGGGGGACTGGGGACACAGCTTTGTCCCCCCTCCCGTGGTCCAGGTGGGGTGCAGACAGCGGAGCAATCCCTCCCCCTGGATGCCTGGGACGCATCCTGGCCAGGCCAAAGAGGAGCTGGTGGGGAAGGGAGGGAGGCGATTGTGTTATTTTCTCCCAGTCTGGTGTTGGTGCAGGGTGGCTGAGGCGATGGGCGCGGTGATGGGTACCGGTACCCGGTGGTGGTCGGGCTCAGCGCATCCCACCGGCTGCCCGGTGCATCCGGCTGTTTCTCACCCTGATTCATATCAATTAGCGGGAGTTGTGTGCTGGGTTCATCAGCTTCCAATTAGCGAGTTGGGGAGGGGAGAGGCTGGATGTCACCCCCTGTCCCCGAGGGGCAGCGGGGCGGTGACGCTGTGCGGAACGAGGGCTGAACCCAGGCATGTTGGGGGGCCGTGGTGTCCCCCCCCTTGCTGTCACCGTGCCAGTGCTCATGCCAGGCACCCACAGCCGAGATGGGAGAAGGACCCGGGTGTCCCACGAGCTGCTGGTCCTTTGCTGGGGGCAGGCAACAGTGGGGCAGAGCCATGGGGACCCCTTGTCTCTGATTGCTGGGGTTCACTGAGCATGGAGGGGGGCTCACACCCTCCTTCCCCCCCACCCCCACCCAGCAGCTGCCCGGCAGAGCCCTGCCCTTGGCAGGCATTCCTGGATTCCTCCGGGCTTAAAACTCCCCGTCCCTTCCCATCAAGAGGGATTTGAAGCTGGGGAGAGGAGGGGCGAGAGCCGGGGGGGAGCTTATTTCCCAGCTCGCCCATTACGCCCGGGAATTAGGATCCATTACTGCTGTTTCGGTGGGGCCGGGGCCCCCTGCCCGACATCTGCACCCCCTCCCCGGCGCTAATGCACCGGGCTCAGACCCAGCTCCCGGCGGCCCTTATGTAAATAAAGTGCAGGGGCAAAGGTTTTGATCCCATTAGGCAGGATTAGTGCCTTGCGAGGCCCTGGCATTAAAATGTCATCGGCCGTGGAGGGAGAGAGCCGGTGTCATCCCCCTTTCCATCCCTTTTCCCTGTTGCCAGCGCTTGGCATCCCCTTTATCCCATCCGTCGCCGCGGGCAGCTCGGCTCAGCCCAGAGGTAGCATCCCCTGCCCTGCTCAGCCCCGGGGTCACCGGTGTGGGCAGGATGGGGACAGCATGGTTTGGTGGCACCTCTCTGCATGGAAGGGACCGCGGCGGGCTTGGCACGGCACGGCATGGCATGGCATGGCACCCGGGGAGCTCCGTGCCGTCCCGCGCCGCCGGCAGATGTGCAGATGTTCCCGGGGACGCCTCTCGCTGCCGCTTGTGTTTGGAAAGTGATGAATTTCTGCACCAACTAATTAGTCTCTAATTAGCAAGTGGAGTGTAAACAGTCACAACAGATGGGGGAGAGGCGGAATTAGCAATAATGACCCTTTGTTTTTTTGGGGGTCGTGGCTGTCGTGCCCCGGGAAACCTCCCACCAGGTCTGGGATGGGGGGAATTGAAGCCCCCACCGTGCCAGCTCGGTGATGGGGCCGGGACGTGGTGGGCACCCTCTGCACCCCGGATTTGGTGCTGCCACGGGTGGGATGGTGGGAAAGGGGAGCTTCCCCCAGCTTTGGCTTTCCCAGGGGAGCGGAGAAACT